>WNLO01000067.1:0-68660 GCA_021398005.1 Sporothrix luriei | reverse complement strand
TAAATTCATACCTGTTCTTTTATATTACAAGAATAAAATAAAAAATAATTAAAATTATTTTAAAGCAACCATAAAATTTTTTTTTTTTTTTTTTTTTTTTTTTTTTTTTTTTTTTTTTTTTCTCGAGACTTAAATATAAATAAAAATGGTACACTAACTGTAGCACAGAACGATTCGCTTCAAAAGAAAACCACACCGACATAAACCGGAAAGCTCATCACTCAGCATCACCACAACAAATTTCTAGCACCTCCTGCCTATCTAACATCATTTCGCTTGAAAGGCCGTTGCCGCTCCATGATACAGGGAATCAGGTACAACCGAAACAATGCATGTCCAGTGTGGCCACCCAGAATGACGGGTCGGGGAATAAACAAAATTGTCCCAATTTACGTACACAGCCAAATAAAAAACTAACGACGACAAACATGGCCAGCCTGAAGTCCGCCTTGATTCCTCTCGGCACTGGATAAGAGCGTTCCTAGCAGGCGGTCCCGTCTTCCCACAATGGTACGATGCCCCAGCAACAAGGTTGTCGTCTGATATTGTGGTATTGTCTGATATTAATTTATTTTGTCTGCCTGCGCACCATGTGTTTTACCTTTTACCACCTTCATCCCAACTCTATTTTTGCAAACACAACTTTACCCACAGCCAAACATTTTTTTGCGTCTCTATTCTTACCCTTCTCCCATCTATTTCCACTCGTTTTGATACCGGATTTCTGTCCCGGCCACCCCCTTGCTGTCGAGCCCCCCCGTTGCCAAGATTTTTAAACACACCAGACGCAAAACCGAACACGGACTTCAGCCGACCGGGACGCCCCAACGGAGAAACAGCAGAGACCAGAGAGCTCCTGACTTTATAAAATCACGCATATCAGTGTATTTCCGGGAGAGACGTTGAAACAATAGGTCGAGTCGAGGCAAGTTGTCGGGGGCATGGGAGATCTGTCGGGCTTTCTCTCTCTCTTTCTCTTTCTGTCTTTCTTTGTTGTTTTGCTTTATTGTTATTTTCTAGAAAATAATATACTTATGCCGACCAAAAACGTCTAAATTCGTTTTCGATTGTACCTGCTACTTGATGCTGTTCCTCCTCGACCATCAGAAAGCTTGTAGTTAACTTGCTGCTACATCCTTCCGCCACAAGCGTCTAGACCTCGACAGAACGATTGGCCTACCTCGTCAATTTTATGGACACCCTTTTCGGAGGTATTATGTATTCGGTGTCAATTTACACACCGCGTACCTCAACGTGGCGTTGATAAAACGAGCTAAACAGGCGAAACAAGCCTTGTAGCCGATGCATGGCACAATAAAGTGCACGGTAGTCTTGTTACCCGGAGTATGGTGCTTGTCCCTCACTTCTCACCTCCCAGTTTATCGTCCAGCCCGACAAAATATTGTAAGACAAGAATGGCATGGACAGATGCCGGAAGCACGGGAACAAGTGTCGAGGCAAAAGAGGTGTGGTCTACACCACGTCCCTGTCTTGGACCCGTCCTTCCTCCACCTCTCGATCCACCGCGGCGAGTCCAAACAAAAATATTTGTTTCTTCAACCTCCTCTCAATCCCGGATACCTTCATATCCTGCCGCCTGTTGGACTTTCCCCCTTGTCCTTGCTTTTCCCTCTTATCTGTTGTCCCGTCCGTAATATCATCACCGAATAACACGCAGATATATGACAATACGACTGAGCAAAGTCCAAATTACCTACGTCAACGCAAACTCAAACCAATCGTTTCGTCGATGGTCCACGCCCAGTTAAATATCCCTCGTCCCCTCTTGCATTGGAACCCTTGTTCTGCCTTTTGTCACATATATTCATCGAGCCGCTGCCGTTGACATAGTCCATGCATTACAACTGCTGACATCGAAACCACCCTCTTCGTCGGAAACCGTCACTCTCACCTCCAGTTTACTGTCATAACCACACGCAATCACATTCATGGCGCCACAATCGCTACTTCAGCTCCTGCTGCTGGCATCGGCCGTCGCCGCAGACGTCCCGGTCTGGAGTCAATGTGAGTCGAAGCCATCAACGAAGCGAGACAAGTTTACAACCAGAGACTAACTCTGTTTAGGCGGCGGATCCAACTATGCTGGCCCAACCGCCTGTGCATCCGGCAACTACTGTAGCTTTGGAAAGTAGGTAACTCAATAGTTTTGGTTTTACGTTGCAATGAGCTCCTTCTCTGACTTTGCTAGCCCCTGGTACTCCCAATGCCTGCCCGGGAGCGTAGACGAGCCGCTGGACAGCAACATCCCTGATTCCCCTCTGGAGACAAATACCGTCCAGACCATCATCACGATTGGCGGCGGCCAGGGCAACGGCGGTGCCCCGCCCGTCACCGTCACCACGTCGTACACGTTCCTGCTGCCCAGCACCACCATCTACGCCCACCACTCGTCGACGCGGACACCAGAACCGCCTGCGCCCGGTGGCGGTGGAGGTGGCGGTGGTGGTGATGACAACAGTGGCCCTCCCTTGTTGACGGTCATTGGCGGCACCACGTACACGATCCTGCCCGATGCGCCCGCCACGGGTAACAACGACAAGCGGACGGCCGTGGCCCCGGTAGCCGCACGCGCGACGACGCTGTACCACGACGGACGTCCACTGGTTGCCGACGCGGCGCTGTCGCTGCGAAAGGAGCCCATCCAAGCGACGCCGACGGCGCAGTGGACGACGATCGTGACTGTGCAGAAGGTGTGAGGGCAATGCTTTTTCTTGCAGTTTTTCTGATAGTGTCTTTTGCCTGTTTAATGGCCGAAGAGAGTGTCTCGAGTTGGGAGAAGTAAAGAAAAAAACGGAGGCGTTTTTGTTACTGTTTTGTAATGTCTAAGACGGGGTGGTCGGTTGCTTTTCCTAGCTGAATTCGTGGTGCAATGTGGCTGGAAATGGACCAGTTCGATACAAAAGCTACAACTAATACATGTCTGGTTCGAATTCTTTGACAATTTTTCCAATCGTACCTTTCTCACGTACTCTCATCTCTACTTTTGAACTAAAGCTGTACCTGTGATGCTATCGTGACAAGTACTATGCCCCTCGTGCACTACACGTCCTACAACGTAAAAGCCCCTTCCATGTCCGAGATTGTTTGCCGCGGACAGTATCGTAAAATGTGGATAGAGAAGATAAGTGTCCCTGGTGATGGGAGACGGGACGGACAATTGGGGGGGGGGGGGAAGCGTCCCGTGTCTGTATGTTGTACTTTATGTCAACAGACGAATATGCAAAGGGCACGGCTCGTCCATGATAACTCGATCCCTTTGGTCACAGGCTGGCGATGGTTTCTGTCTTGAGCAGGCATGCGAATGCGTAAATGAAGATGTCCGTTAAAATATAATAAAAACAGAACTCCGAACCCAAGTTTATGCTACCGGGTCGAACGAGACCAAGAAATCACGCACTTTATATTGATTCTTTTTTTTTTTTGTACAATTCCGGGTCCTCTTACTCTATTTTTCACGCCGCTTAAGCAGGCAGTGCCGTGCCCACTTGCGCTGGAAACGCTCTGGCAGGAAATCCAGGCTCGGAACCCATAGCGCGCGCGCCAGGAACCCGGTGTTGCCTGCGTCCAAGAACGGCTCACACGTCACAATCTCCCAGTTGGCCGTGTCCGCGACGTAGTCGGGCTCATGCGGTGGCAGTGCCTGGCCCCGCCGCGTGTTCTCCGGGTACTGTGTATCCACTAGGAACGCGCAGGTGCTAATGTCCGTGTACGTGCTCATGTCCTCCTCGTTGCGGTCGTTCATGCCCGACGTCGGCAACCACGTGCCGCTCCAGAGGCCGAAGCCCGTGCGGGCCTCGGAGAACTCGCCGGGCAAGAGACCACGGAACTCGGACCGCACAAACTTGACGTGCATGTCGCGCGGCAAAAAGAACGAGCTCGGGAACCGGTACCAGTCCTTGCCCAGACAAACAAAGTCGCCGGCGCCGCCCACAATGCTGCCGTCGGCCTGCCCTGCCGCCACCTCGTGGTGCACCACGTTGCCGCCCAGCGGCTTGTAGACGGCGAGGGGTGCGCCGTAGCCGGAAATTACGCCGTAGATGCGCAAGCCGCTGATGGCGAGGCAGCTGGCAAAGACGCCGAGGACGGCCAGCAGCTTGACCTTGCCAGGGACGAGGCCGGCCAGGGTGCCCGGCGTAGCGTGGCCGATGCTCTCGAGGACAATGTGCAGCGCAAAGGCGGCATTGAGCGCGAGGAACGGGTACGCCGGGTACATGAAGCGCTCCTCCTTGTGCGGCTGCAGGGTGAAGATGGCCAGCCACAGGTAAAAGGGCGTCAGGAACACGACGGCGCGCATGCCCGACACGAGGCCCTTCTTGGAGGTGCTGGCCATCTTCTGCAGGAGGAAGAGCGGCAGGGCCGCCAGGGCCAGCACGAACCAGATGTTGAAGTTGAGCGCCAGGTTCTTGAAATAAAACGGCCAGGGCTCGGTGCCGTAGAGGTTGGGTCCGCCGCCGTTCTCGGCTGCCGAAAAGACGTTGTACTTGACAATGTTCCAGGCAACCACCTCGACCTTCTTGTAGAAGAACGTGTTGACCGCGGCGTCCAGGCCCACGAGCAGCAGGGCAGCGACGCCGCCGCGCGCCACGCGGACAAAGCCATCCAGCAGTCCGGCGCCGCCGCCGCTCAGCGCCAGCACGCCCTCCTCCAGCAAAAACGGCGCGCACAGCGCCGTGGCAAAGGGCCAGCCCAGCACGCCGGCCACAGCGAACCAGAAGATGCCCCGCAGCGTCTTGAGGCCACCGTGCCAGTTCATAAACGCCGTCGCCCCCAGCATCACGGCGTACATGGCGAAGCTCGACGGCAAAAAGGCCGTGCTCGCGTGGAAGTTGCCCGGGCTCGTGCACAGCGCTAGGATGAAGAAGAAGCCGATACGCGGGTGGACCGTGCCGCTGACCACCTGGAACATGAGCGTCTGGCAGAGCGCGCAGACAAACGCGAGCACGTAGCGCACAAAGTAGAACTCGCCGACCTTGGAGGCCTGCGGCAGAATGCGCCGGAGGCCGGCGACGGCGGCATGGAGGCCAATGTAGAGCCAGCTGCGGATGGCATGGTCGGGCGAGTACTCCCAGGTCTGGCGGCCGTAGCCGTGGACCAGATAATGGGCAGGCTCCCAGTAGTTGAATGTTTCGTCGCAGTCCTGGATGGGCGCAAAAACGGCCGACAAGATGTTGGCCGTGAGGAAGAGGTAGAAGGCCGAGATGGGTTCTATGCTGTTGCCGCTTGCCCTGGCGGTGTTAGCGTACACACGGACGATACAAAGAAGGACAAATAATCAACGGCACAAGGGTGCTCACTTCTTCTTTGCATGCTTGGCTGCCGGATGCACAAACTCTTGTTTTGCGGGCGGTTCTATTGTGGGCGCCATTGTGCCATTTGCTTTGCTACAGAGTGGTCTGAGCAGCGGCGGTGGGGGGAAAGGAAAGGGGTGGCAGGCGTCGTGTCGTCTATTTGAATCGGTCGAGAGTGTCGGAAGCTCGATGGCAGTGTGTCGAGGTGGTGTTGTTGTGGACTGCCCAACAAAATGCGAGAATCACAAGGCGAAATACACCGGAGAGATCAAAGCTTACTTTGTTGAGAACGCAGCTATGCCAGTACTTGTAGCTGTCTGTAACACTGCGTTCCTTCCCATCGGAGCTACAAACAGGACAGCACACGCCACCAGCTATCCTACACTAGCCCAGCCTGGGAAGGGGCCTTCATAGCGCCCTTCGCCCCCGCCGCGCTATGGGAGAGGCGCTGGCATATGCAAAACATTAGGCAATGGCTCCCCGGAACAGCGGCGCAGATTTCTCCGGCGAAGCGCGATAAGGAAATTTTGGCGGCAGAAAATTCTTATCAGTTAGCGGTAAGAACATTTTTCAGTGCAATCGCCTACGCTCAGCTCTCATCTACGACTGGAGCAGCATCACGAAAGGCACTTCTTTTCCCCTTTCCTTCGCCCGCTCTTCTGTAACTCGGATATTATTACTTTTTAAGATGGCAGAACCAAGAAAGATTCCCGACACTACCGTCACAGGGCCCGAAACGGCAGTGACCCCAACTGAGGTCAATTTGCCTGTCGCTACAGAGTCAACAGCGACGACAGAGACCGAGACCGTCACAGACTCAACATCTACCAAGCCAATCGAGCCGACACCTACCTCTGAAGTACCTCAGTCTGACTTTCGAACCGCAGCTGCACCCTCTGATGCGATGACTAAAGACCCGGCGCACTCGACAGCCAATGAAGATGACGTCATGATGGACGACGGCGACGCTCCGACACAGACAGATGCCCCTGAAAAAGAGACTGCACCAACCGCTGCGCCGATAGAAACAGAGAACACAGAGATGATCGACTCTCACGAGGCGGACGCCCCCAGGAACGAGTCCGCGGCACCAGCTGCCCAGCCCTACCTTACGGACGCGCTAGAGGCCATGCTCAACGGATCCATGGAGGTCGAACCACAGAGGGATGGAAACCCCCAAGAAGCCAGTGCAAACGACCTGCCTCGCGTAATTCAGCCTACAGAAGCGGCCGCTGAAGGCCCAACGATAGACACTGCTGAGGGTGAGGGCGTCGACTGGGAGGTGGACTCCTCTCCGTACGAGACATCGTCGTCCGACTCGGACAGCTCCGATGATTCCGATGACGACGAACCAGCCGGGTCGGACGCGGACATGCTCGGCGTGCAAGAAACCGTGCGCATGATGATGGAGTCGGCCATGCAAGACTCGGACGACGATGAAGACGGCGGCCGCGGCGGTGGTGGCAACATCCGCAGCAAAAACGAGGAGCCCGAGACGGCGCCGCCCAAGCCCGAGATCGAGATAGGCCCCAACGACGAGGTAGTCTTGCTGGGTCCCATTCTCCACATTGTCGAGAACTCTGCCGTCATCCGCGGCAGCACGGATGGCGCGTACCGTGTCCTCGATGCCGGTTCCGTCCTGTGCAAGGCCGACCGCACTGTGGTCGGCGCCGTGGCCGACGTCATCGGCAACGTGCGCGCCCCCATGTACGTGCTTCGGTTTGCCCAGGCATCGGAAATTGCCAAAAACGGCCTCGAAGCCGGCCAGGATCTGTACTACCCGACAAAGCACGCGATGTTTGTGTTTACAGAAGAGCTCCGCAACATCAAGGGCTCGGACGCCAGCAACCTGCACGATGAAGAAGTTGGCGCGGAAGAGGCCGAGTTCTCGGACGATGAGAAGGAGGCGGCGTACAAGCGGGAGCTTAAGGCGCGGAGGCGCGGTGGTGGTGGTGCCGCGGGCGGCAACAACGACCGGAATGGCCACCAAGGCAAACGTGGACAGAACAACAACAGCAACACTAACAACAACCGTGGCGCTCATCCGCTGAGAAATGAGGTCAACGGTGGCGGCAGCGGCCTCAAGTACGATGACGAGGAAGACGACGGCCCGTACAAGCCTCTCACGCGACCCGCGAACTTTGGCCAGAACAGCTTGCCGCCCATTCCTCCTCCATCTGCCAACACAAACAGCAATGCGAGCGCGGCGGCTCATGCTAGTGGAGGCTCGTTCAAGAGCAATCCGCGGTTTAACCGGGGTGGCTCTGGCCCTGGTGCAGGTTTTGGGCGGGGAGGAAACCGGGGTGGCGGCGGCTTCCGTGGCCGCGGCGGTTACGAAAACAACCGGGGAGGCCGTGGCGGCTGGAACGGCGGAAACCGAAACAACAACAGCAGCAACACGAATGGCTCTGTTCATAGCAACAACTACTCTCCCAACTCGCGACAAACCTCGTTCAACTTCAACCCCGCCGGCGCTCCTCCTCCGCCGCCACCACCACAGCTGCAGCAAAACCAGCAGCATCAGTCAGCGACGGCACCATGGCCCTTTGCCGGTGTGCCCTTCCCGCCACCACCGCCGCCGCCTCCACCACAGTCGGGTGGCGTGCCACAACCGCCGCCATCGGCTGCTAACATGGCCGCTGCAGCAGCGCTGCTCAACAACGTGCAGGTTCAGCAGCTGCTTCAGCAACACCAACAACAACAGCAGCAGCAGCGGCAACAGCAGCCACTTTCGGCCGCTCCAGCTTGGCCCAGCATGCCTACACCGCAGCCGCAACAACAGCCCGGTTACCAGTTCCAATATCAACAGCCACCGTACCAACCACCACAGACGCAGCAGCAGCAGCACCAACAGCAGCCAGCAGCACCAACCTTTGACGCGGCAACCACTTTCCAGTACTTGTTCCAAGGTGGTGCTCAGGGACAAGCACCACCGCCACCACCTCCGGGCTGGGGCCACCAGTCTCCTCCATCATGAGAGGATGAGAGATGGACCGAGGGATGCAATTTTCCTTCCTGATTTGGTCTTTATGTGCATTTCGATTTCATGGCGAGCGAAATAAAAGCTACGATGTATCTTTACAACTTTAATTCAGAACATTTTTGTTTGTTGTTTCATGACCCCTGCACAGCCAAGCCACCTCACGACTCGATGTAATCTGCCGCTGTGAAATGAGAGAAAACGCGCACAGAACAGCCCTGTCACCGAGCCGAACCCATGAACTCCCGCAATATCCTTGTCCCCAAAAGTGGCTTGCAAGGCAGATTCTACCCCATGTTTTGGTGGTAATTCTGGCTCAGCCGAGGCCACTTCAACGGGCCACGAAATTGGCGGCTAATACGACATATACGATCCACGAACGAAAAGTTGGCAGGCCCATTTAGGTGGCCTTGAGACGACAGTTTCGATTTTGGAGCCTGCAACTTCCACAGAAAGCAACCAGGCTGTCCCGACACCAAACGACAACCACCACCGTGGCAAGGTTCTTCTCCAACGGCCTCTTCAACAACCGCCGATCCGAGAACCTGCGCTGTCCCGTGCGATGCTGACAACGGCTATTGCGTCGTTTAACTCGATGGCAAGGTAAACGGAAGCAAAAGATTACTGGGCTGCAGCGAGATCCGCCTGTGTCGTTGGGTTTCGTGTTTTGTTCGCAGTGTCGTCGGCCTGCAGCGTTTGTGCGGACTGCACGAAGTATCTTGTCTGTTGTGTCTTACAATTTACGTGCCACCGAAAAAAAGCCATTAAAGCTCTCCGACCGTCCCGTATTTTTTTTGTCTGTTGACCCTTTTTTCGACTTTGCCCTTGCTTCGTCCGGGTGGCTTTCTGAAGAGTCCCACGGGTCCACGCGGAGGAGCAAAAGCAAAAAAAGAGGAGTCGCCAAATCGGTCCAGCGTTTCAAGGTGGAAAAACAGGTTTTCATACATTTTGGTGGGCGGGTCTCTGCACGCAACTTTCAGTTCTTAGGAGTAATACATGTACTCCGTACAACCACAGAACAGCTGCAGGACGAATCACAGACTGCAAGGAGGTCAAACAGGCGGTCGCAGAGCAAGACAATGCCATTCTTGGCGGCAGAACGCGTTAAACGACGACGTACTCCACATTTAAGTCACTAAGATGCGGTTTGACGGAAACTCTAACAGTAAACGGAGATACGTCAATCATATGTCGTTCGTCTGCTTCCGCCCATAATGCTGGCGTGCCGAGGAACAAACTACAAGGTTTTCCAGTATCGGCAAACTCGTCGATGTGAAGTAACATTTTGCGACCTCTCCGCTTCTCGTGAGATTGTATCTTACTTGGTCCGTAGACTGTTTTCAATACTGATCACCGTTTATAATTATATTTTCGAATTGCATCTATCAAATAGCAACAGAAAGGAGAAAAGAGCGACCAGCTCTCTTCCGTTTTCATAACAGACACATTTGCATCGGTAACGTGCCCTCGGCGCCTTCCCGATGACGATTACAGCACATTTCCGGAGATAGAAGGCGGTGATCTTTGCCGTGAAAAAGCACCTCCGTCGTCGATAAGGGAAAGAGCGACGCAAGCCGTGCCAGCCGCTGATCTTTCCTCTTTTCCGAACCGCCCTGTGCATTTCCCCCTTTTCTCTCCCGTCTCCCTTTCTCCCTCCAAGAGTCCAGCGACTGCAAACGTGATCCCAACAAACGATCGACATAACTCATCCTCGCCATTTCTTCCACAAGGCCCCTGCAAATATGTATCTACTACATGTAGTCAAATGCGGCGCAGTCGCCCGGGAATACTACACCGCGTGCGAGTACGTCGTCCGAGTCAAAGTGATCGCCACAAGTCAGCGGTAATAAACGGCGAAGACGAAGACGAAGACAAAAACAGCGCAATGGAAAGGACCCTGACAAGGTGGTTTCGCTGTGGAATTTTGTCCTGACTTGTCCGTTCATCTAAGCTTATCGGATCGAACGGAGCCGGCTGCGTCAGAATGTCGAGATTCATCTGGCGACATTCACATCACGACAATGCGCCGTACGACATACAAGACATGTCATCAATACATTACTCCATCGCCATGCGACGTGGGCCACTCTCAATGACGCCTCTTCAGGCCACCTTCGAGAAGGCTGTGGGAACCTCGCGTCACCAGTGTTGTTCCCCTTTCCCACGAGCAAAGCTGGGAGAACGGAACGCGATGCACCCAACATGCCCCCTTTCCCTCTTCCACCTCTCGTGTTTCTGCAAGACAAACAACGCTTTGCAGTTTGTGGAAAGGCCCGTGTTGTTGGAGCCAACCATCCCTGCCTCGTTTCATTTCGCAAAACGGGGCTTGCGCAAACTAGGCCTCCCATTCGACAAAACCGACGTTTGGGGCCACTCCGAGTCAGGGGAACGAGCCAATGGCGTTGGAATGGTTCCTGTGGATGGGAGGACGACTTGGCGTTGCTTGTGTGTACTCCACTCTCTCGCCGTCTCCATCACGAACCCAGGAAGAAGCAGAAACAAAGAAACAAAGAGTCTCACTAAAATGCGCAACGGATCGAAACGAAGAAGTCAATGTCAAGGGATGGCTGGCTGGGATTTTACGTGGCCAAGAGAGCAACAAAAGAACGCCCAAAATCATACGAAGTAGGGCAAAGAGGAATAAACAACAAGTTCCCTCCCTACCGTCCCTGACATACGACGTAATTACTTCGTACTGCCAACATGAGTCGTCAGGGCAGAGAAGGCCCCCCCTTGCAAGCAATAGCTCGCTCAGTGCCAAGCACCTGGCTGTGCTGCTTGTGCTGACTAGAAGTAGCATCTTCGCAGCATAACGTGTGCAAGACAGTGGGGATAGGTACGACGGAGACCTGTACCCCCCTGGTCGGCAGCGTCCACCGCCTCCGCCGTCGCTCTGCACTTCCAGGTTGCCAGTCTGCCAGTTCCCCTCCTGCGGCTGCCGATCGGCAGCCCCCTTCACACTGAGAATCTCTTATCCAATGTGACCTCCATCCGTTTCCAGTTTTCGAAACCTTTTCTTTCTTCTCTTTCTCCTCATCCACGTTCGTTTGCTTTGCGCAGGTCGTTTCCTGTTACATCTCCATTTCTTTCGACGTGTTGACCATAACAAACGCGAGACGAGTCTTGTCTCTGTCACTCATTTACACGATCTTCATTTTTTATTTTTTATTTCCTCATTCAGTCGTTTTTCGACTATCGCCCACACGGAGCACCCACTCTCTTTATATCTTTATTTCCCACATCTCTGTGATATCGTTTGCTGTTTTACCCAAATCGGTACATTCTTTCACTGTCGCACGACTTTTAACGGACGAGAACAGAATCTCGGGATAGATCGCCAGCAGAACGGCCACCGCCAAGTACGGGACTTTGTTAGCTTGAAGCCGCCGAACATTCCAGTCGGCCCATGATCTCCAGTCCTCTCGACACCTCATAGGCTCGACCAACATCCCCAGCCTCAACTCGCACATTGCATTCCAGTGTGAGCCGGAGGAGTTGCAGGGTCTCCCAATTCTTTAATATACGATACGCCACCTGTCGAGCGCCTCTTCGCATCGTATCTCGTTTCCTTTCGACTCGATCGACAACTCAACTTTGTCTAAAAACTTCGGTTTTTCTTGGATTTTCTTGGATTCTTGGTTTTCTTGGGCGCCTGTTTCTATCAGCATCGCATTCGACTTTCCTTCAATAAATCCAGCACAATGATGGCTCAAGTGCGTCCCCGCGCGGCTCGCCCGCACGGTGTTGGCCGTCGGGATCTGTGGGATTCCATCACCAGCGCTGTCGGCAACGCCTTTGACCCTCACGGCAAGGACCCGCAGTCAACATCAACAACATCAACCTCAACCAAGGAGCATGAGCACAAGACAAAGACCAAGACGGTCCTGACAACAGATGCCCCGAGCACGTATACTGGCCCGCTGACGACCAAGACGCCGCCCACAAAACCGGCCGCAAAGACAACGGAGACCACACCAACAAAAACTTCCACAACATCCGCCAAGGCCGCGACAACAAAAACGACCGGCAAAGCGGCTGCCAAGACCAGCGACACCACCTCGGAGCTTTCCACAGGTCTGCCCAAATCCATAGCTGCAACGACGGCGCCGACGTCGGAAACAAGACTGGCTGTTGATACGACAAAGCCAACAACCACCAGCGCATCAACAACACTCGCTGCCGTCTCAGCAACAAACAGCGCAACCGCGTCTTCTGGCAGCAGCACTGGAGCGAAAGCAGGCATTGCCATTGGTGTCTTGGCGGGCGTCTTCTTTGTGTTCGCAATTATCTTCTTCCTGTTCCGCAAGCACCGGAAACAGGCGGAAGACCGGCGCATAGCCGACGACGAGAAGAACGGGCTCTTCTCCGACAGCGCAGCGATAGGCGGTGCCCCGAAGTCCCGGCTGAGTCTCAAGCCAGTTGCTCAGTTCCTGGGCGGTGCCGGTGCCGGTGCTGCTGCTGGTGCGGCCGCAAACGCGCAATATGACAATGGCTTCCCAAGCCGCCGCCAGAGCCGTGGTGCCAACATCGCCATGCGCGACCAGCCGCCGATGAGCGCCCACAGCCTGCCCGGCAGTGCGTGGGAGCGCCCCGTGACCGGTAACGACCGCAGCAACCCGTTTGGCGACGGTGCTCAGCGCCTCACCTCGGTGTTTTCGACTGCCCAACACGGCTATCCTAGCACGAGCCCGCAGGCACCAGATGCCAACGGTGTTTCGCCCATCTCGCCTAATGGAGCAGGTGCTGCTTTCGCTGGCGGCGCTGCTGCCGGTGCCGCTGGCGGCATGCTGACGCGCAAGGCGTCTACGCGCAAAGATGGACCCAATGCTCTCGATCTGACTCTGCCTGCTCCCAACAACATCAACAGCAATCTGGGCCCCGTTCCCCCGAGCCCAGCCGCGACCGAATACAGCATGCACTCGATGGCGACGAGTACAGCTGTGGCTGCCTCCACTGGTGGCGCAGCGATTGCAGCTGCTGGTGGCCCCGCCGTGTCTACTGTCCACCGTGTCCAGCTCGACTTTAAGCCCACGCTTGAAGACGAGCTGGACCTGCGTGCCGGTCAACTTGTTCGCCTTCTACACGAGTACGACGATGGATGGGTAAGCTACGACTATCAGTACTTGCAATATTTTGTAGCCGACTCTCGACGGTTTAAATGCTAACTTTTTCTACAGGCTCTCTGCATTCGCCTTGACCGCTCTAAGCAGGGTGTCGTCCCGCGCACCTGTCTGTCGACACGTCCTGTGAAGCCCCGACCTCTCCAGGGCGGTGGCCGCGCAGGCCCGCCTGTCAACCCTAGCGGTCGCGCCATCACTCCCCAGGGAGCTCAGGGAGGTCCCTTTAGTCCTGGACGCATGCCCGGCCCCATGGGCGGCCCAATGGGAGTCCCCGGCTCCATGGTTCCTGGTCAGGGTGGCCGGCCACAGTCCCCTGCCAACCGCCCGAACACGCCACAAGGCGGCCCACCGTCGCAGAGGATGATGATGAACGGCCAGATGCGCCCGCAGTCGCCCTACGGCGGTCCTCCCGGCGGTCCCCGTTCTGCGTCCCCTGCCACCGTCGGTGCTCGGTCCGTGAGCCCATTGTCCGGCAGCACCGGCCGTCCTCAGTCACCTGCCGAGCTCTCTGGGGCCTCCAGTGGTACCAATGGTAGCCAACCTCAGAGCCCTTCCAGCACGGGCCCCCGCAACATCACGCCACCAGGGCCGGGCCCGATGAGCAAGCCAGTGCGCCCGACCAACTCGATTGGTCGCAAGCCTGTCCCTGGCCAGGCCTTGTAAAACAGCTTTGTGTCCCCTTGTGTCTTCGTTTCTTATGTAACCAGGGGCTCGGGCAGCTCTTTCTATGTTTTGGCGCCTTGAAAAAACACGGGAGCGATCTTCTTTTGGCGGCGTTTTTCACTGGCAGGGTGTGGTAGGCGGCAGCAGGGTGAAGGCGATATGAAAAGACAAAAGCTACTGTCTCGGTAGAGCAGGCTTAGTTCTTTAAATGCGTCTGTTGTTGTCCTTCGGTTCACTTCTTTATCTCTGGTCTTTGGTTGAAGTCCGAAGTCTTCTACTTTTTTGGTTTATACGGGTGATGTTTTTGCTTCTCACTCTCGACGCGTGGATGTGGTCTCAAAGAACGAAGGATGTGTTCGTCACACCCAGTCTCAACGTCCAGCTTCTATGTGTACCACATTATTATATTTGGTATCCGTTATTACTTCTTCTTTTGTACCTTTTAACCTTCTTATCAACCCATTTTTACTTCTTTTTTTAACACTTGCAAGTCTATTCATTTATGGCATAACTTTGATCCGTATTCTTGTTTTATAGCCTCGCGTCTTTTGTCAGCTTTATACCACTGGTTAACTTATATTGCATTGCCAATTCTTGCTCGTATGTTGCGACTTACTCAGTTGTGTGCGTATTTTGCGTACCACGTAGTAGACCGTACTTTGTATATCATTACTACGTCGCCAACGCATCATTGCTACACTGACCTTTCCATTGCAATGTGTTTTGTAATTTTAACGGCTTTCATCCTGCCCTGCTCTTTTGTTTCAATTTTTTTTAAATCTTTTGATTCCATCCTATTGCAAAATATAAGCAGTGTACCTGCATATGTTTTTTATCCTTTTTTATGATGTAATTTTTTTTTTTCGTGAGTACGTCATTAATATGTGATTCGATATTTGTAAATAACTCTCTTATATATATGTTTATATTGTTGTTTAAATGTCACTGGTATATCACGATCAATTTAATTTTCGTTATAATTTCACTACAATCATATTTTAAATTCCCTCTAATTCAAACTTCACATCGATCAAGTAACAAGAGTTCAAGTTTGTAACAGAGTTCATATTCCTATGAAAAGTATTAAGATAAAATTTGTCATGACAGAGTAATAGGAATGAAAACGCAGAAGTGGCGCCCCCTTTTGCAACTTTTTGTTGAGTGTCCCACATGCCCGCTGTCATATATTCCGGAAAATTCGGCTGTAAAAATAGTAATTGAAAATTAATGTGAAGCAAAATGGTAAGCAATGAGATATCAATATCATTAATTTAAACTGGTGGCTCCGTCACGGTCCAGCGCCGCTTAGAGGTCGCCATCTCGTGGGGGAGTTCATCACTGTTGAGTGAAACGACGCGGGGATGAATCCACAGACTGGGACTCGAAGGACTGGCTGCTCTGGCCGTGGTCGAGGCGGTAGCAGGAGTGAATGTATGGGCCGAGACCAGCTCGGCTCCGTAGTTGGTTGATGGTGCGGACGTCGGGCCCCTGGTGTCGAGATGTGGAAGAGCGGAAGACATGCTCTTGTAATTGCCCTTCAGGCTATCGCCAGTGAGTTCGCTGTGGTCGTCATGGTCGCCGTCGGCTGAATGGGCGATAGACAGGGATGAAGGATATATGGGGTTAGAAGTGCCGCGGATTGACGGTGCCTTCTTTTTCTTTTCCTCCGGTTGTGGCGGGGATCTTGGGCTCTCTGGGCCGAAGCTGAGCAAAATCTCCATGTCGTCATCGTCCTTGGAGTCTCCCTCGTCGGTCAGAGAGAAGTCAAAGTTCTCCTTGTCTGGGTCCTTGGTGGAGCTGGTGGGTGACCAAAGACCAACTGCGTCGGGTCGTGAATGGCCCATACGACTGGTACTAGTTGTGGTAGGAGGCGAGAATGTCAAAACACCACTGCCAATCGTGATACCACTGGAACCTCGACCACTGGTACTACCCGATCCGGGTGCACTCCCTCCCTGATTCTTAATGGGAGGTGGCCGAGATGAAGCGCCAGACGGCCGCCGTGCTATGAAGTCGCCACCTCCATGAAAATAGCCTGCAGACGAGCTTCTGTGACCAACAACTCCATTTTCGAAGAGGTTGAAATTGCCTGGCGTGCCAGAAAGCGAGTTTGAATGACGACCGCGCGTACCGCCGATCGCAGAAGCCATGCTACCGCGTGGTGTTGTCGGTGTAGTGGGTACGGACCGAAGGTGGTCCGAGTTGGCCAGCAGTTTCATCTCAAAGTACATATTGAGTGGGACAATGCCGCCCGGATGCTTGCTGTGGACGGCCTCCGACCACTTAGAGTTGTGCGTGTGCGAGTGGTCCCCTCCGGAAAGGGGGTTCAAAGAATCCATGCCATGCCGCCGGACCGCAACAGACAGTGAGGCCAAACCGACGTCCATGAGGACGGGTTGCTGTGTGATTGCGCCAATGAGCGCATTGCAGCCTGCGCCATGTGACACAAGAACCACGACAGTTTCTTCGATGCAGTCGTCGTCCACAATATCGCTGTCACTGTCATTGTCGTCAATGGCACAATCTGCGTCTTCAGCGCAGCTGCCGCTGGAATTGGGTTTGGAGGAGCCAGTTCCGAATTGAACCGCGTTTGTGACCATCTGGGCTGCTGCATCGGTTATCGAATACCAGTCAACCAGCTTCTGTAGGCCCTTCCGGAAACGACGATGCATAGCCGTCCACTCTTCTCCAAACTCGCCACCGTCGCCCCAGTCGTAAGGTGCCCGCATAGAGTCCCACTGGTAGTCGAAGTCCACGCAAGCGTCCCGCGCATGCGCAACGTAGCCCGATGGTGTGGGCGCACGCGACGACATGGCAAACGGAGGCACGGGCGCCACATACCCGACAAGATTGGGGCGATGCATACCGGAATGGCCGGCAGCGTCCCAGCGCGGGCTCTGGATGTCGCCGTTGCTGCTCGTAGGCCGACCGTCTGCATTGGTATTGTTGAAGAGTCCGGTCGGCCGCTCGACTGGCGGGATGTGCTGTGAACCAGATCTCGGAAGCTCTGCCCCCTTGGATGGACGTGAAGTCCATGAGTTGGATCGCGTTGCACCCCAGAGATAGCTGGCTGAGTGGGAGTGGGTATGCGCTGCTTGGTGATTGGTCGTATGAGAAAAGCTTGAGTAGTCCTCCCTCCGTAACAGTTCAGCCTTCGCACTGGCAACCATCAAGACTGAACTGGGTGGAGGCGTGATGAGCTCGAAGTAGCCCGGCGACAGCCACTCACCGAGGAAGGCATCGAGTCGCATGACGGATTTGTTGAGTCTCGGCGTAATAGTCTTCGGTGTCGAATCAAAACTCGGGCTGCTGGTGGGTGCTGAAGACTGGCCATTATGTATGGGCGTCCGCATGCGCAGAGGGGGCAAAGGTTCAAAGCTTCGGGGATGTTCCAGGGGCAGCGAATCCGAGGCGATTCCAGAGCTGATGGCGATAGACGTTTGTATGCATCGGAGGAATGGCGAGCTGTGGATGACAATCTTGTACCGCCGCTTCTTGGGCACTGGCTTTCCGTCTGCAGGTGGTGTGGACTCCGGAGGTGTACTCTCGCGCAGGATGTCGGCAATGCGCTGGCCAATGGCACGGGACTGCGACCAGCCGCCGTATGTGAGTGGGGGGTCGTACGGCGTAGGCGACGAAAGGTGCCACAACTTGTCAGCAGCATCGAGGCGGTTTCCATGTCTGCGAGGGATGTGTTAGTGAGCGGCTGCATAAGAAGGAGGTGGCCAGGTACGGCACTGTGGTTGCCAAAGCTTACGGACCTGACTATGAAGATATATGCTGGGGGACGCCCCATGGCGAGATTGCTGGCGGAGGAGCAGCCAGAAAGGTGGTCAATCGGGGGTCGTTCGGGAGCAGCGGATTTTGTGAGATGAACGTAAACGTCCTATTTCGTACTTGATAGTTGTATTATTAGCCCCAAGCTACCGAAAGGCAGATGGACAGTATTTTGAAGGAGATATAGGGGTCGAATAAGACTGCGAGTTCGGAATGGGAGCCTGAGGGGACGATTCACAGGCAGGAGGCAAGTAAGCTACCTATGGCCTGCTAATGGAATGCCAGCTCTGAAAGTGGCGTGGTAGCCGGCGAAAGGGATCGGACGAGGAGAACTATGTTGGATGTTGAGATAGCGACAACGGTCCCGAAAAGACCGAGAGGACAGCATGACTTGGTGTTGGGATCACAACAATTCATCCGTACCTTTGTGCCTTTTTAGTAAGACATCAGGTTCTGGCGCCACTGTCGCACTAGACAATGAGCTGCTGCAGAAATGGTGCTGGACAGGGGCGGAAGAGTCGCGGTGGTGGAAGCAAGAATCAAAGTTAAGGAATAAAGAGAAGAGAGTGAGGTCGAATTTTCGAGGAGAAATATCACAGTAAGTTCCTAAGGAACGAACTTGCGCTTGCCTTTCTTTGCATTCAATAGACAAAGAAAGAGCGATCGGCGCACCCGAAGTGGGTGAAACAGGTGGAAAGCGGTGGTTTGGCCCCGGCGGCCGTCAAGTTGGCGATGACGAGGGTAATGGAGCGTCGTCGACGTGGGGTGAGATGCAACTGCTGGGAGCTTTTTAGCAAAAAAACAAACAAAAGACAAAAGCAAAAAAAAGAAGGCGGCACACACAGTGGCGATAGCGATGATGACGATTGCAGAGCAATTTTACAGCTGTCACATGCGACAATCATAGGCTTGCGAGAGCGCAGGCGCAAATGCAAGGCGGCAGGAGGGAGGAGACAGGGTCTAACCATATGCACCTCGCCTGGGTAGCGGCGGCTGAACGGTCTGACAGGCAGTTGGCGCCTTCCTTTGTTCCACTTTCTCCCCTTTGAACCCTTTGCCGGGGAGCTGCAAAGCTGTCCGCAGTTATGAATGCCACTTGCACCCTCTATGCCTTGCACCTGAAGTTCAAAATATCGGCCTCTTGCCGTCTTGTCCAGGGAATGTGCGCACCCATAGGCAGGCGCGACCTACGTCGTATTTACCTAGAAACCCCGCAGTTGTCTTGCCATTCGCGGTAAGCTTCGTTGCCTGTCGGTGCCGTTTAGCCCGTAACTCGAGAGCCATTTGCGGTGTTGCAGTTGACTGATTTTAGCTACAGTTTACTACTCTAAATCTCAGTTGGCGGCCGCTGGATAGGAGGGCCGCCGGAAGCGCTTTTGAAGGCTTTTGGCAAGGTATGAGAGCATGAAAATGAAATGTGTCGTCCCTTCTCCGTTCCTTCCCTGAACCAAGCCTGCAACGGTAGCCGCTAGAACAATCGCAACTGCCAGAATATGCGCAGCAAGTTTTCATTGGAGAAATTCCACTTTTTATGCCACCACAGGGAAGACGCGCTCGAGCCACGCGAGTCTGCGAGTTGCATTATGTAAGGCACCCGGAAACGGTACATTACCAATGTACCTTAACCCCTGGAAGCGTCAATGCCAGCTGGTGTCCTCTCACTCATGCTTTGAAATCCAGAACGAGTCTTACAGTGCGATCTCCAACACCGTCAGCGAAGGGGGTTTCAACATCCAAGACGCGATATTTCCTATCCCCTTCACGACTATTACTTCGTCCTCGACCGTTTTGTATCGCGTCCGATTGACAAGTCGTATCCCTACATTGTCATTTTGTTGCTAGCGACTGCTCCAACTGCAATGAAGCTGCCACTGTGGCTGTCGGCCGTGCCGGCACTGTTGGCCGCCTTTGCAGCATCGCCTGTCGTTGCCGAGCACACCAGCAACTGGGCGGTGCTCGTGTGCACGTCCCGGTTCTGGTTCAACTACCGACACCTCGCCAATGTCCTCTCCGTCTACCGAACTGTCAAGCGGCTGGGCATTCCCGACTCGCAGATCATCCTCATGCTGCCCGACGACATGGCTTGCAACCCGCGCAACGCGTTCCCAGGCACTGTCTACTCCAATGCCGACCGCGCCGTCGATCTGTACGGCGACAACATCGAGGTCGACTACCGCGGCTACGAGGTCACGGTCCAGAACTTCATCCGACTATTGACCGACCGTGTTGGCGACGAGATGCCCCGCAGCAAGCGGCTGCTCACCGACGACCGCAGCAACGTGCTTGTGTACATGACCGGCCATGGCGGCAACGAGTTTCTCAAGTTTCAGGACGCCGAAGAGATTGGCGCGCTGGACCTGGCCGACGCCTTTGAGCAGATGTGGGAGAAGAAGCGCTACCACGAGATCCTCTTCATGATCGACACGTGCCAGGCGAACACCATGTACAGCCGCCTCTACTCCCCGAACATTATCGCCACCGGCTCGTCGGAACTCGACCAGTCCTCCTACTCCCACCACGCCGACAACGACGTCGGTGTCGCCGTCATCGACCGGTACACGTACTACAACCTCGAGTTCCTCGAGAACGAGGTGCGCGATCTCGGCAGCAAGAAAACCGTCGGCGATCTGTTCGACTCGTACGACTACGAGAAGATCCATTCACACGCGGGCGTACGCTATGACCTGTTCCGCGGCGGCGCTCCCGAGGCCCGCAGCCGGCTGGTCACTGACTTCTTCGGCAACGTCCAGAGCGTCGAGGTGGACGGCGGTGTCGCAGGCAGCGTAAGTGACGGCAGAAACTCGACACTGGAAGACGACCTCCTTGCCCTAAGCAAGACGATCGCCGAGCTCCAGAAGCGGGCCGAGGAAGAGGAGGAGGAGAGCGAGGCGACGGCAGCAGCAGCCAAGGCCGCACAGGGCAATGCATCGTCTGAGAAGCAGCAGACCGCTGGCCGTGGTTTTATTGCCAACCACAAGATCCAGTCGGCGAAACCACTCACCGACGACAACTGGTGGACGAAGAAGGTTGTCGGCGCGACGACATTGGCAGGGTGTGCGCTGCTTTGGGGCCTAAGCTCGTTCCTGGAGGCGTGATGCTTTTTTGGTTTCCTTTTGTAATTGTATTATCTTCAAGTTTCTTTTTGTTCAGACTTGTATAGAGCCCTATTTATCGAAGCGTTTCCCTTTTATTTATCTCATATTTAACGATGTTTCTTACCACTGGCTGAGATGAAACCATGACTACCGGTTGCATGAGTGATATCGAAGAGAAACTCTCGCAATGTTGTTCACGACGTATAACTGAAGTCCCACGTGATTATATGCGATCAGTTTAAGTGAGAAAGTACGTTCTGTAAGTCGCTCCTGCTTTTTCGCGACTTTCGTATCTCTAGTACTATGGGAAGGTGCAAATGAGGTTGTTCAACAAACATCAGAGCTTCTCTGTTTGGGTGCAGACAACGAAGTGTTGCCAAAACAAACAAGCCCCACTTTAATCCAGTTCCCATCTTCAAAACTTACATTGCATTGCTCACCAACAAAACACAATCTACAACACTGAGGATCATTAACGGGCAGGTTAGTGCGAACCAAGTACGACAAAATCGCCATACTCATAGTTGAGATGAGTGAAGCCATTGAAGATCATGCCGGTCCTTCGACCAGGGTAAGAATACAACACTTCCCCAGCTGAGCATCCACTTTGTTTGTTTGTAACACCTTCTACTGACGCAGCTTATTCCTTCACCACCAGCACCGCCCTCGTCCGTTGGACCTGGTACCAATCGACCTAGATGGGGTTCCGTTCGCTTCGAACGCGCTAGACTGGTCGGCGGACGGCGCTCTCGCAGCTGCTACGACTGATTCAGTGCACATTTTTACGCCACAGTTCATGACTGCAAGCGGAAGCCCTATGCCAATATATGACGGTATAGCCAGTGAAGGCAGCAGTGGACCAGATGACGACACACAGGACCAGAGTGGTAACCAGTTTGCAACGGAGACCGGGGCTAGGAAGCAGTTTGGTGGTTCCGGCCGGCGCATCCTGGTCGGCTATCCGCGACTCGATCACACAATCAACCAGCCGCTGTATCAAGAATGGGCGGCACATCACCCTGGCGGTGACCAAGGCCAATGGCAGGCAGATGCCCCGAAGATTAGTGCCGGCTCTGGTTCCATCAGTGGCAGTGGAAGCACGATGAATTCTGTCGTCAGCATTGCGTGGTCGCCGAGTGGTGTTGGCTACAACGAACGCTGTGTATTGGGCGTATTGACTGCGTCGGGAATGCTGATCATATACGGCGACCCCCTCGATGGCGGAGAGAAGGATGAGGCTGTGCCTAGCAGCAGCCGGCAGAGTGTGTCGGGGAACCGCAACAGCTACGACACGTCCCGGTGGGAGGTGCTGTGGGCGGTGGGCGAACGCACGGCAGTTCCAGGCCAGAAACGACCTGGAGAGTGCATCACTTCCTTTTCTTGGACCAATGCCTGCGACTCAATTGTGGAAAAGACTCCGACGCTCGTGGCTGCATATCACCGAGCAGAGACGAAAGCGCTCCTGGTATACCAGACGGACAAGAGAGACATTGTTGTGCTGGATGTCAGCCACTCCCGCTACATAGATGATAAGGTGAAGTGGAAAGTTGCCGAGATGGCGCGGATAAAAGCAGCCACGGGAGCGCACTTGACCGCGCAAGGCACAAGACCAGGTGCGCCCTCGGCAACAGACTTCGACTTTGTTCCGCATTCTACGCCATTCGGTCTCCGCTGCAGTCCGTGGATGGCTGAGAAGGTACCGCTGGGGTCTGATCATCGACCCGAGAGTCTCCTGACCTGCATCATCGGATACACTGCATTGCACTATGTCGGATTCCGGCGACTGACGCTTGTGTTGCGCCCGGATGTGTTTAGTGGGAGACGTACTATTTTCATCGACACCAGTGATATTTCGGGGTTCTGCGCCTTTATGGGCGCAAATGCCGTCCTCCGATTCGAAGACTGCCTCTGGCATGTGGACGATGAATTGCAAAGGGGCGTTCCTAAGAAGAGGTCCAAGTGCAGAGGCGTCGTCGCAACGCCCATGACCATGAAAGCGTTCGAGTTCGAGTTTACAGCATACGACCCGAACCTTGTAGCGGAGGCAACTGGTGCACCCGACGTGCACGTTGTCGGCACTGAAGGCACATGTGCGGCAACTTACCCCAGCCAAACAGAGTGGCACACGAACCCCATCAGCGGTTAGATTTGTCAACACAATTTACTCTTTGATAATGTTCTTACTTTACTAACACTGCGATACATTGACTACCAGGCCTCATTGTGCACCCGCCAGATCCGACAAGCCACGACATCATGCCTATTTTCAGCTTCGTGCGCAGAGATGCAACTTTTACAACGTACGAATGGTATAGCGCAAAGCTTTCCGCAGACCGAGAACCTTCTGAATGGGTCGAAACTATACAGAAGAAAACCGAAGGTCTCCAGCGCGAAAGTGCCGTTGACTCAGAACAAGATACGATGCCCCAAAATTCGGAAATAGGTACCCAAATTTCACGGAATCAGTACCAGGTAGCCATTTGTGGGTTGGCACAGGCACCCGGTGGCCTGCCAGGGACAGCGAGCACTACTGCCGTACTGATCGCCGAACATTTGATCGGCAGCAGTCGTACGGGCAGAGGCCGAGGCGATAGCCGTATTCTTTTTGGGGTACAAAAGAAACAGCTACAACTAGGTTCGTCCGTCGTGGAGCCCCATGACACGTTTGTTGACCGATGCGACCGTCCTGCCACGACCACTGAGGGTATCATGTGGACCTACATGTACGGAGGCGGACCAGAGGTCGTGCCAAGAGCATCATTTGCGACCCGGGAGGGCCTTGAACTGAACCAGAAATGCAGCATCTGCGATGCGGCGATTGAAGAACGGTACGAAACCTCGACATGCACAAATGGTCACTCCTTTGACAGGTGCACGAGCACGGGCTTGGCTATCCAGAAGCCTAATGTGTCGAGGGTGTGTGGTGTGTGCGGACGTAAGACTTTGGTCCTAAGTGCGCTGGAAGAGATTTTGGAACTCTCGGGATCCGACGGCACGAACGAGGAGGCATTGGTTGCATCGTTGCAGGATACTGTATGTGGCTTCTGCGGAGGCAAATTTTTCGGGAGGTGAAATCACGGTTACAGTCGGCGAGTTGTGCATCTCTTTTCTTTTCTTTTTTTTTTCTTTTTTTTTTTTTAGGTGTCTTATTTTTTAATAATGGGAGGATTGGGATTGTATTCTTCTGGTATCCTGTTACTTGTTTCTCTATGTTTTACTGGCTGAACTGTATGCATAATGGCAGATACGTAAGGCTCCCCTTTTAAATGCAATGTATACAAATATATGCTCTTTCCCAGTATAAATTTCTAGACAAGACAGTACTAGCAGAGACAAACGGACCAAAATAAATAGTATAAAGTACACCCAAATGAGACCTCTAAACAAACAAGAAAACAAATGGGAAAATGAACATTGGAATAAAGGAATCCGCTCTTTTGTCACTAGTTTTTGACTTTTACCACCCCGTCGTCTTGGACCTACCTCTTGTGTTTGGCCATCTAGTTGAACATCTTGTTCATGGCCTGGTGGGCCAGCTCGACACCGAGGAAGGTGGCGGCGTTGGCGGGCACGGCACGCGCCAATGCAGGGGCGAGGCCGGGGAAGAAGGCCTTGAAGCCGCCCTTGCCGTACAGCTCGCGCACGACGGAGCCAATGGTGAGGCCAGGCGCCGAGCTCGTCTGCAGACGGCTCTTGACCGTGTCGACGGGGAAGACGGGGATCCACATGGCCACGCCGGCACCGGCACCGGCCACGGTAATGGCCGTCAGACTCAGCTGGCCGTTGGCCTTGCCGGTGACGGGATCCTTGGGCGTCAGAGACTGCTTGATGTACTCGTAGGCGGCAAAGTAGGCAGCAGAGCCGGGGCCGTCGCGGGCGAGGGTGGCGACGCTGCCGCGGAAGACGGAGCGGACACCGCCCTCCTTGTAGAGGTGGCGGACGACGTCAATGGCGCCGTTGTACTGGGGCTTCTCGCCGGGCTTGAGGACCTTCTGGCCCTGGACCTGCAGGATGACCTTGACGCGCTCAAAGGGGGCGGTGATAGCGGTCATGGGCACGGCGGACAGGAAACCCGCGGTGGAAATCTGGCCAATGGTGAGGGAGCCGTCGGGGTTGGGAGTAGTGAAGCTGCGGACGATCTGCTTGCCGACATCGTAACCCCAGAAGGAGACGGCGACTGAGACGGTTAGCCAAGATCTTCATATCCAAAGGAACTGCACACAAACGGGAGCGAGCGCAGTGAGGAAAATCCCCAAAGAAACGGAGAGTAATAATAAAATAAAATAAACTTACACATGGGAGTCACACCAACGAGGGGCGCAGTGACACCAGCGTACATGCCGCGACGCAGACCGTCCTTGGCAACCGTCTTGCGCACGACGTCAATGGCAGACGAGTACACGCCCTTCTCGGCGGTCTGCAGGCGCACCTTGACCAGGTCAAAGGGGTGGCCGACCAGGACGGCGCAGATACCACCGAAGCCACCAGCTGCAAACGAGCGCGCCTGGGCGGCGAGGCTCGACGTGGCCGCGTGGGGCGACGGCAGGCTGACGGCATCGTCGGCCTTCTTGGCCAGGTCAATGGCGTCCGCCTTGAGCTCCTTGTACTCGGCCTTGGCGGCCTCTGCGGCCTCCGCGATCTTGGATGCTGCGGCGCCGCGGGCCAGCTCCGACACTTCGGACTCGACCTTCTTGGCCAGGCCAATAGCGTCTGCCTTGATCCCCTTGTACTCGGCCTGTGCGGCCTCGGTAACCTCAGCGATTTTGTTTGCTGTTGCGCCGTGCGCCAGATCGGAAACCTCCGCCTCAACCTTCTTGATCTCGGCCTTGGCCGTCTCAGCAAGCTGGGAAATTGTCGATGTCTGAGGAGCGGGTGTGGGCGTGGGCGGTGCGGTCGCTGCCGGTGGCTCAGCGGGCGCGACCGGGACAGGCGCTGGTGCCTCGCTGTCGGATTTGGCCATGGCTGGCGGTTGGACGGTGTGGAGGAGGAGGAGAAGAAAGTCAAAAGGAGGAGAAGCAGGAAGCGCTTTGAACGAAGTCTGTTGATTCGTGCCTCAATTGACCTGTGTCGTCTGGGTGGGAGGAAGGAAGTTAGAAAATGTAAAGGTTCGGGTTAGGAAGCGGCGACGGAGCAAATGTCTTTGGCACTTTCACGTGTCGGAAGCGCAAAGCAAAAATTAAGACTAAGGTGCGAGGAACCATTCTTGTAGGGCCAACAAACAAAACTGGGTGGACCAGGGGCAAATTGAAAAATATGGAGTAATCCGTGTAGGGCAATCGACAACAGCAACAACGACGGGAGCATGCGCTGCCAAAACGACAACAAAAACTGTCAGAGCATAGCCTCAACGTAAGCCCTTTCTACGATGGGATGGGAAGGAGCAAGAACAGAGCACGAGCAAGCAACGCAACAAACGATACGCCTGGAACAGCAGTAATGCGAACTGGGTAAACACACCGTCTATTTCACCAAAAATTATTGACTTGCGAGTCCTTGTTATCCTGTTCGTCGCAGTGGTATTGCTTTGGTTCTATTCGCTCCGCTGGTCCGTTGCCGTTCGAATGTGCCGCGTGAGTGGGAAGGAAGTAACGTAGGAGGACGTAGTTGGAAGAAAGAGTTGTCGTCTGATGTCGTCGGAAACGTATCGGGGA
The DNA here is from genome assembly GCA_021398005.1 of Sporothrix luriei. Taxonomy (NCBI): domain Eukaryota; kingdom Fungi; phylum Ascomycota; class Sordariomycetes; order Ophiostomatales; family Ophiostomataceae; genus Sporothrix; species Sporothrix luriei. The sequence continues at coordinate 42,065 of WNLO01000067.1, read as the reverse complement.
GGAAGGAGCAATTCAGACGAGAGATATTACAATAAATAGATCTACAAAACAGACCGAACTTCTTATGCGGGTTTCGCAAATGGGGTACTGGTGTGTATTTGTATTTTGGCTTCAAAATTCGTTGCACATTTCCGCTTCCCCAAGATGGCATTGTTACTATGTGCAGTAATAAATGCTGTATATACGACCCAATAGGCGACCGCTGTTTATTGTGCCTCGGTCCTTCGGCATATTTCGCTCCCCAGAAAAAAGTGCAAGTACGAACTAGCGTACCCAAACCTGCCATTGCCCCTCTACGCCTGCCAAAACCATGCCCTCTTTCCCCAAACCCCACGTAACCCGCTTCGTCCGCCACCATCTCGGCCAGGCCTCCAAATTTTTGCGGGGCATTTTCCCATTGACATTCGATGCCACAAAAACCAGTGCGACGAGCGAACAGGCACCAGGACTTTTCCACCCGAGTCTAGCTTCTGGATCCCGTACGATCTCGCGGCGCTATTTCTACCCAGTGTCGCCGAGGTGCTGAAGAAAAAAATTGCAATATATTAGAAACTTAGCAGGCCCACGGCCACCGAAAACTACAGATTCCATAGCCGTGCCTCGGCAGAGTAGATCCGGGCTAGGAGAGCTTCACCGTACAGAGACTCTAATACAGACTGCTTCACATTCAAGTACGAACCGGATAGTGACCGTCAAGGGCTTCCGCGAAACCTGTGTGTTCAGTCTTGCTTTTATTTTCGCGCTGCGGTAGTCCAAAACCAACCGGACCACGACGTAAGACAAAAGATCGGGCGGACCGGCGGAGATGGTTCACAAGAGGCGATATATGGTGACTAGACGGGCATGCGAGACACAAGTGCCGTTTGACAAAGATTAGAGACAGCTTGTATCCAGTATGCTGCTATTTTCGGCCGGGAAAATGATGGGTGGTGAGCACGACTTACACATGCTGCACGGTTTGGGACCCATGGCCTGCCAAACCAGGTCACATTGCATGTAAGGCACGGGCATACGGGGAAATAGCCTTTGGCTAAAATGCAGGCACAGAACCACGACATAGCACGGGCAGCGCGAGCCGTATATACACGCTACATATGAATACAGATCGGATCGAGTACAAGTACGACCGACATCCCCGATGCGACCAAAAAGTCAAACCCCAGCATAATCAGCAAACAAGACGCCATTCGCATGCAAGTCCCATGACACGAAAATAATTCCCCCAAACCGTTTCCGCCTCTCAGAAGTTGATGCTGGGCTTGGCCGTATGGCCTAGGGCAACCGATGCCCGGTTCGAACCGCACCAGCAGTTGCCGTCCCCGTCGCGCTCAACCTGCACCACGACGTCGATGCCCTTGTCCAGCATGTACCTGCGCACACGGTCGCGCACGTCCTCCATGTCGGCGCCACGCACCGCCACAACATGCATGACACCGAGCAGTTTGTCCTCTGTTCCCGACCGGTCGTCAATCCAGAATTTGGGCGCCGCGTAGCTGGCGACACCACGCAGGCCGGGTACCCCCGCCAGTGTTTCTCGGAGTGTGTACTCAACAGCATCAGGGATGGTCAGAAGCAGGCGGCGGGCTGACGACGTGACGAGCGGCACAGCCGAGCCGAGAATAAGCACTGCGATGAGGAACGAGGCCAAGGGATCCCAGCCAGACCAAGACCAAAAATGTGTCAATACCGTGGACACAATCACAGCTGCGCTGCCGAGAGTATCTGCCAGTACGTGAAGATATATACCGTACATATTCTCGTTGTCGTGGCTGTGCCCATGTCCATAACCGTGGTTGTGGTCGTCGCCGTGACCGTGACCGTGGGAAGCGCCATGGGAATGATCGTGACTGTGGCCATGGCCATGGCCGTGGTTATGCCTGCCATGATCGTGGGAGCCGTCGGTCTTCTCTGACAGGCTCGAAAAGTCGTCTGCGTGCTCGCCGTGGCTGTGGCTATGGCTGTGGCCGTGATGGTGGTGGTGTCCAAAGGAGAACATGCCGACAAGGTTCACAAGCAGACCCAGTGTGCTGACGACAAAGAGCTCCCACAAACGCGTCGTCTCCCGCCCGCCCATAAGCCTCTCGACGGCCTCGACCATGATTTCGACGCTGATCAGTCTGGACGGGAATATGAGTTAGCATCTGATTTGGCTACAATACAGACTCTGCCATTCCGAGAACCGACTTACATCAAGAAGATGCCATTGGCGAACCCACTCAGGGTCTCGATCTTGCCAAAACCATAGGGAAAACGCTCGCTCGGTGGCCACTTGCTAGCCACTGCTGCAAACAGGCCCACGGCCAGTGCCACGCAGTCAAAAAACATGTGGATGCTGTCGCTCAACAGGCCGAGGGAGTCGGTCACGTAGCCATAGAACGCTTGGACGGTCATGAATGCAAAATTCAGCCTGGACGAACAAAACACGTGTTAGTGAGAAGCGGGGCGGCGGCGCCTCTAGATGTGGTATGGGACGGAACGAACGTCATAAAGTAGAAGATGCGCCGCGAATCCTTCTCTTTCATGACAGCATGCACCAACGGGTAGCGCGCCGTGTACTGCATGACAAACTCGGTGAACCGCGAGAGCGAGCCTGGCGCCGCGACCTGATCAAAGGCAACGGAGGACGTTTCGGGTGCGGCATAAGAGGACTTTTCAAACGTGGATCGTGATGGTGTGTATGGCCCGGCACTGGCCGGTAGAGATTTGGACGCATCGTTGTGAGAGTGGGTATGGTCGTGGCTGTGGTCGTGGTCATGGTCATGGCCATGATTGCGATCGTGATCGTGATCGTGCTCGTGGTCGTGGCCATGATAATGGGAGTCGGAGTGGCCGTGGGAGCGAGACGCGGCCTGTGTCTGGCTCTGGTCGAAACTGAAGCTGTCTCCATTGCCACCGCGCAAGGAGACACCCGAGCTGTGGCTGATCCTCCGATGCGACCGCGAGTAGCTGCCGCCCAGGTGGTTCGCGGCTGCCGAGGGAGGTGATCGTCCGAGAGTCAACGGAGAAGGCGAGTGCGATTGTGACGAGTGGGGGTGGGAGTGGTCATGCGAGTGGCCATGGCTACGGGAGTGCCCGTGGGAGTGCGAATGGGCGTGCTGCATGAAGCCGGTCAGGTGGCTCTTGGGCGGGGATATTGATGCCCCTGGCAGCGCGTATGAGGTCTCCATGGGCGCAAAGGGAGGTAGGGAAAGGGAGAAGTGGAGAGAGTGCAAGGAGAACAAGTCTTATTGCACTCCTCCAGAGGTGGCCAGTTCAATGATTCCAAGCAAGGCTCAATCGAATCACGAAAACAACACAGTGTTGCAGAGTACACTGGTCTCTTTTGTTGACTTTGCGATGGGGCCACAAGAGGTATCGGTAAGGCGGAGAGGTCGGGGGCGGTGGGAGACTGGGGGAGATTAGGAGTGACGACGCGGAACAGAAGGAGATTTGCAGCCGATCGCAGCAAAAGAGGACCTGTTCGGAAGTGAGGCGATAATTGCGGAAAAGGTAAACGTCTGCGATACGACCGACGATTCACATAAGAAGGAGCAATAGAGTACGCGAAAGAGAAAACTGCCGAGGACGGACGAAATAAGAAGTGTCACAAACGAAGGCCACACACAAAAGAACAGCTCCCTAGTAACAATAAGTTCGGTCTTGCCCAGTTCGTGCGTCGCCTCGCGCGCACCTGTCCTCCATGATGCGCCCCTGTTCAAAGTGGGTCTCGGTCTTGCCTTCTTTCGATTCTTGGGGCGGACTTGGCGCCTGTGATGCGTCCCCCAGCGACCTGGAAACAGCTATCAAAGGTCTGTGGTGACGTGAGTTCGTTGCCCCTGATTGGTCTGGTGTTTGCAGCGGCCGTCAGGGGCAGATCCTGGCGTACGGCACCACTGGGGTCAGGCTATCGCGGACTTCACACCCCTTTCTCAGAAAATACAGGGCAGTTTCCTTCCTGGGTGCCATCCAGCCGCGCCTTAATTGCATTCCAATTGGCTTTATATTAGGGCCATACGTAGTACAGCCAGCCGTAGCGTAGCGCCTTAGTAACAACTGCAAAACGTCTTGTCCGTTTTGAGCCACCTGTCAGCATAGCTCCAACGACTGTGTCTAGGAACACGGCCGATCTCGCACGTCAACATCAGCAAACGCAGCGACACGGGGCCGTCCCGAGTGTGACAGGCTCGTCGGCCCATATCGCCTTTTCATATTTTATGACCGGCGAAGATTTCTAGCCTGATAACAGAGTCTGCTCTTGGAGTTTGAGCTTCTGCTAGAAAGCTGGTTCTATTGCAAAATCAGAAAGGCTCGAGCCAACGCGCTTTTACGCATCTCAGTCAGCATGGCCCTCGGCTTCTCGTTAATAGGCGCTGCCCTCTTGGTTCTCACTACAGTGCTGTTCCTGGCCTGGCCACGCCGGTACCGTGGACGTGCACCTACTGTACAGATTCTCGTGCTGGGCGATGTTGGGCGCAGCCCGCGGATGCAATACCACGCGCTCAGCATTGCGCAACGTGGACATGTGCAGCTGATCGGGTACTATGGTGAGTTTAGAATGCATCCTGGACGGTTGATGTCTAATTTTTTCTAACGTACATTAGAATCGGACCTCTTGGAGGAGCTCGACCAGCACCCGCGTCTCACCAAAGTGCACCTCGCTCCGGCACCAGTGTTTATTCGCCGCTTGCCGTTTGTCATGGGGGGTCCGCTCAAGGTTATCTGGCAGATCCTCAACTTGGTCGTGACTCTCGCGTATTTTACACGCCCGGCCCGCTGGTTGCTCGTCCAAAACCCTCCATCTATCCCGACCCTAGCAGTCGCTGCTCTTGTCTGCTCCCTGCGAGGCACGAAGCTGGTCATCGACTGGCACAACTACGGCTGGAGCATCCTTGCCGGCACACGTGGAGCCAAACATCCTTTTGTTGGTGTGTCCAAGGCCTACGAGGTCGTCTTTGGGCGACTTGGTGACGCCCACCTGGCTGTGACAGCCGCCATGGCTGCACAGCTTCGCAAAGCGCCTTACAACCTCCCTGCCTCGGCACCCCTTGCCGTTCTACACGACCGTCCTGCCGAGTTGTTTCAGCCTGTCGACTCTTCCTCGCCTTTCCCACCGGCTACCCGGGGACAGGAGGTGGCACGCATTCTTGCGGGCGCAAGTGATGTTGTTGTGCGGCGGCTGCTTGCAAACAAAAACACCAAAGTGCTGGTCAGCAGCACGTCGTGGACGCCCGACGAGGACTTCCAGCTGCTCCTCGACGCCCTGGTGCAATACATCCGGGACGTGCCCAGTGACGCGGCGAAGGGTCGGCGGCCGCCCGTGCTGGCCGTGATCACGGGTAAAGGCCCCCAGAAAGCCATGTACGAGCGCAAGCTGGCGCAACTCGCCGCCGACGGCCATCTTCCACCTGACCAGATCGCTGTGCGCACGGCGTTCTTGCCGATGAAAGACTACGCCCGTCTTCTCGCGCTTGCTGATCTAGGCGTGTGCCTCCACATGTCCAGCTCGGGTGTGGACCTGCCAATGAAGGTTGTGGACATGTTTGGCGCCGGTCTTCCCGTGGCCGCATACTCGGACTACGCGAGCTTTGACGAGCTGGTGCACGACGGTGACAACGGTCGTGGGTTCACAACGTCGGGCGAGCTGGCGGCCCTCTTTGGACGTCTGTTGGATAGCCAGGACCAGAGTTCACCAAAGACGACCGAATTAGAGCACCTGCGGCAGGGCGCTCAGAAAGAAAGCGGGTTGCGGTGGCCTGAAGAGTGGGACCGTGTCGTGGCACCAATCTTGGACCTGTCCGAAGTGGATGCGTCTAGAAAGACCAAATAGGCGAACGAGAGGAGCAAAATGTACTAAGACTTAACGTTTAATTCGAGATACCATACGGCTCTAATACAGCGAAGCAATGAATACACAACGAATGACTGAAGGAAGAATACAATAAATGCAGGTAAACGTATGCAATTTGACGCCCGAACCCAATACAAGGCAAAGCAATGCCACTCCAATGCTCCGTTGCGCCCTCCTCTTTATGCATGGTATAGTGTGCTGCGCTCCTGCGTCAACAATGAGCACATGTGAACCGTCCGTGTGCCGCTCCCCCCTCCCTCCATCTATTCCTCCCCGAGACTTTGGCGGACACACTGCCGCACCCGCTTCCGAAATTCCTTGTTCTTGCCGGCCACTTCGTCGCGCCACATCTGTGCTGCGTCGAGGTCTGCAGGGCTCTCGTCGTTGGGGCTGGCCAGCAAGCTGATCACGCTCAGCAGAATCGTCTCGGGTGTCTGCACGGGCGACCACCGCTCACTGGCCGCCTCGTAGCCGTATTTGTCTTCCTCGGGTGGGTGCAGGATCGAGATGCAAAGCTCGCCATTAGGGTACACGTTGGGGTGGAAGGGGATCGGATCCTGGAACCTGAGCACGGGCGGCAGCAAGGGGTACTCGGGCGGGAAGGAGAGAATGGCGCGGAAGTTTCCGCCGCCGTAGTATTTGACATCGTCGCTGATCATGAGCATGACCATCCACTCGAAAATATTGTTGGCGTCGGTGAGGCCGCAGGAGATGCCCGGGATGTCTTTATCGGTCTGCATCTGCTTGAGCTGGCGCCGCAGCAGGTTCGCCGCACCCGACGAAGCCATGGCGTGGGGGACTGACAAGGAGTGACTATTTCGATGAATCGAGGGAAATCTGGGGTGTTTTCGAGGCTCGCAGCCAGCAACGTCAAAGACACGCAAATGGTCAAGCAATGGCGTGGATGCGAAGCCGGCGGAAGCGGGGTGTAGAGTAACTATTGCGTGCTGAAGCTGTTTGGAGAGATGGTGCTGGTCAAAAAATATTGCGAGTTGGGTATGATATTTGATATATCGTTGGTGTGTCGTATATGGTCGTGTGAGGGATACCCTCAGGCCACCGCTGAGAGATTGTGTCAAGTTGTCACTCTTTGAAGTAATTGAGAGATGGGGAAGGGAGAGGTCCGAGAAGGTGCGCGCCCCGCATAATATACCACAGCAAATGCAGTGGATTCGGAGGGCAATCTCGACGGATCGCACCTTCCCTTATCGAGTGCTGGTGGGGCAACACAGTCTAGGTTGTTGCAGCAATCACCGCGATGCTATGTTCGCCACGTTGGCCGCCCATTCATAGGTGTTGTTGCAACAGCATTGTCATTTAATTTGTGTTATTTGATTGTGGACAGAATGGCCAGGGTATCGTGCTATATTCAGTATGCTGAACAAAAGAATAAAATCACCAACGCCAGTGAAAATGCCTGATAAAACGCCGCAGCATCATATGCGCCATAGTATACCCAATATTACAGTATCTTCCACATCAAAGTAAGCCCGTTTCAGTTCTTCTTAGTTGATCCGAAGCCGGTGATGCCCATCATCTTCATCATATCGTCTTCGTCGTGCTCGCCCTCGATGCGGACGTCGTCGCCGTAGTCCATCCGGCTCGCTGCCAGGGCGGCCGCCTCGGCCTCTTTTGCTGCCTTCTTCTTCTCGGCCAGCTCGCGCTTTTTGATTCGCCGTCGCTCGCGTTCCGCGTCGTCTTCTTGCTGCCGCAGGGCCAGGCGCTCTTTCAGGTTGACCGTCGCATCCTTCTTCTCGGCCTCGAGGCGCGCCCACACGGCCTCGATGCGCTCCAGCACGTCGGCCGCCGACGCCCGCTTGACCTGCCCCGTTTGGCCGACGTTCCGCAAGTGGTACATGGAGTTCTCGTGCTCCGTCAGGGAGACGCTGTCCTTGGCCGTCCAGTCGCAGTATTTGCAGTAGAGCGGGCCTGCACGCCGGCCGGGGGCCACCATCTGCGTGGTGCCGACGAGCGCGTTGAGGTCGGACATGGTTGTGCGCGCGGCCGTCAGCGTCTCGTTGCCCTCGAGGGGTTTGTAGTAGCGCTTGCCCGTGAGCTTGGCCTCGTACCGCGCCTTGGCCTCCTCGCGCTCCTTGGCTTCGCGTTCTTTTGCCTTGGCGGCATATTCGGCGACATCGCGTGTCTTGCGGAACTCGGTGTCGCCGGCCGGCGTGCCGTAGGCGGAGCCCTGTTTTGACATTGTCGCGGCTACTGCGTGTCGTGGAGTGGCAGTGGAATCTGGGCGCAGACGAAGAGAGAAGCTATATCTTGGCGTGCACTGCGCGTCGTTGGTCGTTTGTGGCGGTCGATGCAAGTCGAAGTTGATAGGGATTGGGAGGAGAATGGGAGAGCTGATATCAGAACATAAGCACGCTAAATTATGGCGGTTTTAGGCACGTTTGCCGCCCAACTTTTTTTTGGCTTATCGCGATAAACAGAGGGGCATCACTCTGCGACAGAATCGCATTGGCGAAGAAGAACTTATTTCCAACGAGCTTCGCTACATTCATACACCCCAACTTCAACATGCTGTACCTTGTGGGTCTCGGTCTCTCTGACGAGACGGATATTACCGTCAAGGGCCTCGAGATTGTCAAGAAGGCTTCTCGGGTCTACCTCGAGGCCTACACAAGCATTCTCCTCGTCAACAAAGAGGTTCTGGTATGTTTGGCTGCCCATGATGCAGACTGTCGCTGACACTCTAACTAAACTGGCTTCTTTGCATAGGAGTCCTATTATGGCCGGCCCATTATCATTGCGGACCGCGAAATGGTCGAGAGCTCGAGCGACGACATACTTGCCAATGCGCAGACCGAGGACGTAGCCTTCTGCGTCGTTGGTGATCCGTTTGGGTATGCTCCATATGTTTTCTATTCTATCATTCCTATGCCACATTTTATTCTCTCTTGTTTCATTCCTCTGACATCGGCAAACAAACAGTGCTACCACTCACACCGACCTCGTCCTTCGTGCCCGCGAGCTTGGCATCGCCGTCGCCTCCGTCCCCAACGCCTCCATCATGTCCGGCATCGGCGCCTGCGGGCTCCAGCTGTACAACTTTGGCCAGACCGTGTCCATGGTCTTCTTCACCGACGAGTGGCGGCCGGCCAGCTTCTACGACCGCATCAAGGAGAACCGCGACGTCGGCCTGCACACGCTCGTCCTGCTCGACATCAAAGTCAAGGAGCCCAACCTGGCGAGCCTGGCCCGCGGTCGCATTGTCTACGAGCCACCACGCTACATGACGGTCGGCACCTGTGCTAAGCAGATGCTCGAGATCGAGGCTGAGCGCAGGGAGGGCGTCTACGGCGAGGACAGCCTAGCCATTGGCGCGGCGCGCGTCGGCGGGCGCGAGCAGGTGTTTGTCGCTGGCACGCTTAAGGAGCTGTGCGATGCGGACGATGCACTGGGCCCGCCACTGCACAGCTTGGTGCTGCTGGGCCGGAGGACGCACGAGCTGGAGAACGACTTTGTGCGGGAGTTTGCGGTGGACAAGGAGAAGTGGCAGCGCATTTGGGCGGCGGAATACCAGAACAAGCATTAGAAAGAAGATTGGGGAGGTTTAGGGGCCTGTCTACAGGGGATTTAGGTGCATTAGGGAGCTATTCTAGGTGCATTACAGGGGCCTCATGTTTAGTCATTTTCGTCAATTCAACAAAGTTTAGTGTACAACGGCGGGCTTATCGCGATGTGAAAATTTAGGGCGATAAGAAAAAAGTTTACCACCAATTGCCGTGATCTCCGCCCATCTATCACACCTCGCCCTTCGGTCTGACAACCCATCCAACACAACTTTTTGCTTTCACATTTCGCGTTCCACCTACCCTTCCAAAAGCAACAAAATGGGGTCGCGCAACAAGATCGTACGGCAATCCACATGGCTGCAGAACAAGGCAGCCAAGGGAAAGAAGTCCATTGCCGACCGGCGCGAACGGCGGCGGGAAGAGGAGAAGTACCCCGAGCTCAAGGCCGAGCGCCTGGCCAAGAACAAGCCCAAGACCCTCGAAGACAAGCGCGAGTACCCGGTGTCCGAAGACTACTATGCACGCCGCAAACGGAGGCGGGTAGTGGAAGAGAAGCCTGCAGAGGAGGAGGATGAAGAGGACAAGAACGAGGAGGAGGACACAGCCGAAGCACAGGATGAGGACGACAAGATGGAGGTGGATGCCGGCGACAACGAGATTGCCGAGGATGAGGTTGACAGCGACATTGCAAGTCTACTCGCAAGCGACGACGAGGAAGAAGAGGACAAGGACGTCGGCCTAAGCAAGGCAGACAAAAAGACAAGACGGGCCGAAGCTGCCGCTGCCGCCGAGGCCAAGCAAAAAGAGCAGGAAGAAAAGGAGGCAGCCGAGGAGGCAGCTGCGCGTGCGGCCCACGAAGATGCCATGGCCGCCAAATACTCGGCGCTTCTGCCGGACGAAGACAGCAGCGCCACGGCCGACGAGTCTGGCGCGACACCCGCACCGAAACAGCCCAAGATCCTCATCACGACCTCCCGCCACGCGACCATCCACAAATACGCTCAGACGCTCACCGACGTGTTCCCCAACAGCACCTACATCCCCCGGTCCGGCCACCGCTACGTCAGCCACGAGTACAGCGTGCGCGAGATCGCCGGCTACGCGCACAACCGCGGCTACACGGCGCTGCTCATTGTCAACGAGGACCAGAAGAAGCCGTCGGGCCTCGACATCACCCTGCTGCCCAACGGGCCCATGCTGCACTTTTCCATCCAGACCTGGGTCGACGCCAAGCGCCTGCCCAACCACGCGCGGTCCACGGGCCACCTCCCCGAACTGATTATGAACAACTTTGACACGCCGCTCGGCAAGCTGGTCGGCGGGGTGCTGGGCCGGCTGTTCCCCAAGGACCCGGAGCTCATTGGCCGCACGGTGCTGACGCTACACAACCAGCGCGACTACGTGTTTGTGCGGCGGCACCGGTACATGATGCGCGAGAAGCGGGCGACGGAGCGCAGCGTGACGGAAAAGGACGGCAAAGCGATGACGGGTGTGGAGGACGTGCGCGTGGCCCTTCAGGAGATTGGCCCGCGGATGACGCTGAAGCTGCGGCGGGTGGACAAGGGCATCCAGCGCATGTCGGGCCAGGCGTTTGAGTGGAAGGGCCGCATGGAGAAGAAGCGGACAGTGTGGCAGTTGTAGTTAGGTGGGAGTTGGCTTCCGGTTTTCTGTATTGTTTTCACGTTTCGATCAAGCGCGACGAAATCGTTTATTGTATTCGGCGTTTCTGGATTTCCATCCACAATGTCTCGGCGTTGTGGCATTCCCAAATTCAACTGATGAAAGTATTTTTACGCGCAAGGGGATAGTAAGGTGTCATGACAAAATCTGCCTTTGCAAGTTCTGGTGTCTATTGTGTATATTTGTAAAGCGAGGACGGCCGGCCGCTTCTGTCCCCCCGTGCCCACCAATCCCTACGTCAACTTGTTCGTCTGGGCAAACTGCATGCCCGCGGCAAAGTGGAACAGCTTGGCCGCCACCACATACCGGTCCCGCGCCGCGTACTCGACCAGCCGGTCGTAAAACTCGGACAGCGGCACAATCACCCGCTCAATGTGCTCGCCGTCCTCGAGGCGCTGCTCCGGCGCCACACTGTCGTCCTCGGCCAGGTCCACGTCCACCATGACCAGCTGCATGTTGGCGTTGCTCATGCCCGGGTCCGCGGCCTGCGGCGGGCTCACGCTCGTCACGCGGCACTCGTAGCCCGTCTCCTCCTTGAACTCGCGCACGGCGGCCTGCTCGGCCGTCTCGTCGGCGTCAATCAACCCCGCGGGCCACTCGACCGTGTAGGCGTCCAGGGGTGGGCGGTACTGGATCACAATGAGCGTCGCGGGCGGGCGCCACGGGTGGCGCAGGACATTGCCCATGGCGACGGCGTCGACTCCGGCTTTGCCGCGGGTCTTGCGCGTGGCGACCTCCCAGGTGCGGCTCTTGCCGGTCTGGTCGACATACTGGATGCGCTTGAGGGCCAGCCAGCGGGCGTCGGAGGTCTCGAGGTCGTCGATGCTGGTGATGACGGGTTCTTGGGTCTTGGGGGACATGGTGAAGGCGCGGGCGAGACCCGGGAGAAAAGCTGTGCGAGGTGCAAGTATTGCGGGTGTGCGGACAATTCGAGCAGCGGTGCGGAGGCCGGTGCCAGGATGCATGAATTGGACCGGGAGAGTGTCGAAAGTGTTGAGAGTTTTAATGCGAGCATTCGAGTGTGATACTGAGTTGTCAACAGGAGGCACACTACTCGTTGCAGTTCAGATGCGACGGCATTAGCTGAAGGGCCGGTGTCAAGCTGCCGGCAATGACGCAGCATAGGGATGGCGGGGTGCTAGGGTTGGAAATACGCCATATAATAGATCCTAGAACGTAGTTCTTTCACGTACGGCCATAGATATTGGAAAATACGGGATCCCGTCCGCTCTCCCCTAGTCAAACCAATAATCGGCGGATTAGTAGTTGGGTCGGTGACGACCAGCGAATACCCGCTGCTGTACGTTTTCGCATTTTTTTTATCTTTTTCGTTATCGTTGTCTGATTTTATTGTTGTTCAGCAATGCTGTTGTATTATGGTATAATTATATTGTTTTTTTTATCGTCCTCATATTTATGGAAAATAAATATACTATTACTTGTCATTGGTTTTTGCATCGAATATATTTTGATGTTTATTTAATTTCATGCAATTCATTTATTTACCTAGAATCAACAGAAAGTCATTGTTGACAATTTCAAAATCATTTGCATTTCTGTTACTTAACCATAGCCGTACATGACGGACAGCATTTTCCTTTATGAGGAAGCCGTAAGAATTAACGTTTTAACTGGTGGTGCTGAACTATTGGCTATTGACATCAGATGCCAACTGCATCTTACACCTAAAAGTATTGTTCCTGAACAGGCCCAGAGAAGCCGCAAGGACAACCTCGCGACAGAATAATACAAGCAATACAAAATGAGACCCTCCAAAAGACTTTAAACAGCCCACGACATCGTGAACTCACCCTCCCAGCGCCGGCCAATGAAATCCCCTATCACTATGGTTCCAAAAAAGGCTTCTCATGTTGTGTACACTTGCCCGTCCCATCATAAAACAACATATAAATCCAGTCTAAATCATCTTTTCTCGCGGCCCAACGTCCTGACGGCGCGCCTGGGCCCAGCCACCATAGAAAACTGCCCGCCGGCGCCGGCCCAGGTTACATTCGTTTCCTGCAAGGTCTCGCTCTCGAGACGGGTGGGGATGGCTACTTCCTCGTCGGCGCCAGCGCCGAGGCCCAGCTGCATTTGGGCATTGAAGCCAGTGCCGAACACGGCGGTGTGTTCAACGCGCCCGGCGACCGACGCAACAATCACTGTGTGCCCCGTGCCACACGCCGCCGCCACGGCCGTGGCCTGGGGGCCACCGTCGATGCGGAGATTGACCTCGGTCGGGACGAGGCAGGCGCGTATGCGTCCCCGGTCGTCCGCAAGAAGCCGGTCTTGCGCGACCGCCGCCAGGTCCAGCCCCAGCTGCCCGCTGTCGACGCGTCCCCACGCCAGACAACGGCCGTCGGCACACAGGGCCACCGAGTGCTGGCCGCCGCCGGCGAGGGCGACGACTCCTGTGCGGGTCAGCGCCGTGACCTCGGTTGGTACCGCAACGGACAGCTCTGCGGCGTCGTCGTTGGGACGGCGCAGGGTGTCGGGCGCGGCGCCCGTCTGGCCAAAGGAGTTGAGGCCCCAGGCCCAGACGCGGCCATCGGTACCGACGGCAAAGGCGTGGTACTCGCCGGACGCGACGAGGGCGAGGCTGCCGGCGTCTTGGAGCGCGACCTGCCGTGGTACACCGGAGCCGACCAACGTCCTTCCCTCTGAGTCGCGAAGACCGCGGCGCGTCAGTAGCCGATAACCGAGCTGGTTCTGGTCGCCGCAGCCCACGTCCAGAGGCGTGTCTGCGGCCGTGCACGCCGTGTTGGCTGTGCCGACGCGGTTCCGGCGCGCCCCTCCAGCGCCAGCGCGTGGTTCGCGCCAACAGCCAGCTGCGTGATGCCTTGCAATCCCGGGATGCGTACCGGCGTACGCTGAAACCCTAATAGACCTGCTGCGCTCGCGTGGTCGCCGGAAAAAAACGTCTCGCCGTTGGGCGCACGGAAGGCGCCCCAGCCGTAGACGACGCCTGCGTCGGTCAGGGCAAAGGTGCAGTTGTCGCCGGCGGCCACCTGGACGAAGCGAGTGCCCGTTGGAAAGGCCGTAGACGGGATGGCGGTCGGGGTCGACTCACGCGGATTAAGTGCCTCGTCATCGCTGGTATCGCTACCGTCATCGCTGCCGCTACCGTCAATTGCGTCGTTGATTGTTCTAAAGCCGCCCTCCCAATTCGTGTCGCGGCCGAGCGCGCCGAGGTCGTTTACGCCCCAGGTCACAATCTGGTTGTCGCGGGTCAGTGCCACCGAGTGCATGCCGCCGCAGGCCACCTGTACCGTATCAAAAGCCGGAGTCGCGCCCGCCGTCGAAGCGCTAAGAAACTGGTTCAGCGTGGGGCTGTCGGCGCCCGTGACATGAGGGCCCAGTCCCAGCTCGCCGGCCTCGCCGTCACCGAACACGAGCACGTCGAGAACCACGGTCGGCGGCGAGTTCAGCGTGCCTGCCGTGCTTGGCGTAGGCCTCGTCGCGCGTTGTGTGCTCTGTTTCCGTGCTCCATTTGTAGCCGCCGGCCGTTTTCTGTCTGCTGCTGTTATGTTTGTTCGTCGGGCGCGCTTCGCGGGCGCGCTGTCCACCGCGATGCCATGCTTCTTTGTTGCAGCAACCATCGAGTTTGTGGTGCATTTTGTGTTTTGTAAGCTGGCGAGGTTGTCGATGAGTTGGGGCTAGGTCAACAAATCCTCCGTAAACAAAGCAAACGTGTAAGAGAGATTGGTGCTGCGCCCCACTTTCACCGCATCACTGTGCGCCACATCTCTATTCGCCATATTGTTTCACTTCCGGCCCTGTCTCTGGTAATGCAACACTTGTCACACCGCCCCGTGCCACACTGCTGTAATAACCCGTGCGGTACGCACATCTCGACTGTCTTCCATTTTTAACTTGACACACCAAATGACAGAGGTCCATTTTCCTGTTGCACCTCTCCACGGTCTCAGGGCTCAGCGCTTACGGGACACTGCCTTGTCTATTTACTTTCAGCTCACTATTCCACCCACTGGCATCGGCCGTGAATCGAATCTACCAGCGCGGAAGATCGATGCTCTCCATACCAAGAGGCGTACATTGCACGTTTCATCATACCCGCTGCCATGCATTTCACGCTAGGAGTTCGTCAACCAGAAGGTTGCAGACATCTCCAGTTTGGCAGCACTGGTGCGGTCTACGAGTTTGTTGACGACCCCACGATTGTTGCTAAACTACCGTTTGAAGACAAGGAGTACATTGCGCGGTTGCAAGTCGAAATGCGTATCCTGAAACGCCTAGGCGCTGACCAGGAGGACGGCCGCCATCCGCACATTGTGCGCTGCATTCGCATGGAAGACAACGACCGCGGCGGCCGAATTATCCTCGAACGCGCCGAACATAGCGCACTACGACTCTATTTCAAAGAGACGGAAGAGGGTCCGAAGGTCTCCGAGGTCGAGCGTCTGCAGTGGTGCCGCCAAGTGACGAGCGCTGTCGTGTACATTCACAGCAAGGGCGTCATCCAGGGCGACCTAGGCAACCGCAATGTTTTGTTGAGAAAAGACCGCTCTGTTTGCCTGTGCGATTTTGCCGGCTCGGGTATTGACGGCGAACCGCCTGTGGTGTGGGCTCAGTCGGGGTTTCGACACCCTAAAGAAGAAATGCAGGGCACCATCGCAGGGGAACTGCATGCTCTCGGGTCGACTCTATACGAGATCATCACGTCTCGCATTCCGCACTGGAAGGAGGAAAAGGCGTATGAGGACGAATACGGATTCGACGGCAAGGCAGATGAGCTGATGCGCGAGGGCAAGTATCCCGACACAACCGGGCTTCCTCTCGGGGCCGTGATTGCCGGGTGCTGGGCTGGCGAGTTCACGACGGCACAGGCCGTTTTGGATGCAATTGATCAAACGGTTTGTCATACGGTCAGTTTTCTATCATTACACCACTACCTATCTGACTGAAACTAATCCTTTATAGGTATCCCAATAATAATCGCGTCTAGTCGCCAGTGTTAAACGACCGCGTCATTTAAGACTGCCCGCAGTCCGCACACTTCGCCCCGGCCTCTGTCACCGTGATGGGCGCATACTTTACTGTGACATTTCCGCATGGTGTTCCATGCCGCGGTGATGCAGAGCAATAGCCCCAGATGTCGAACGAACTTGAATGGGGTGGTATTTTGACACACCGACCAGCCTTCTTCTTGGTGATGGTTTGGACACACATTTTTGTGCGCGAATCAATCTGTGGAAAAGATAGGATAGTTTTGTCTGCTTTTCCCACTTGGGGTTAACACATACCCAAATACCGTGATGTATCTTATTCAGACGGACTGCCTAACCTTTGTGATCTTTTGGGACTGGTTTATTTTGCTGTTGTGTTGTTTTTGCTTTTCTTGTGGCCTCGAGGTTATCAGTGAGGATGACGATTAGACAGAATACTCCGTACAAAGGAAGCACAGCAACCTGTTTCTTATATGTATGTTATTGAGGGAACGCAGTTCAGTATTTCGGGCCACAGAGCCGCAAAAGAGGCACGAGTACAGAGCAGCCTTTCCCTTCAGGAGTTCCGGGTGCAGATCGATACGCTGTCACCCATTGACTTGCAGCCAATTACGATTGGCCACATCACCTACGTCGTGCTCTGACGTTGCAATCTCGAGATCAATATCAAGCAGGCAGCAGCGCCATACATTACAAATATTATGATACATACTGACTTGAATGTTTTATTGCGCGCTTAATGTATTTTATTGACCCTTCTGGACGCCCTGCCACACTTCGTCGATGTCATTTGTACAATGGCGAACTGCCGAACATGACGCTGTTTGCACCGCTAGACCCGTATTTCTCAAGTTTGATTAATATCCCAGGTGCGTGTGGGTGTGCGGGAGAGGAAGGGGAATTGCTACTGTATGTTGTATATACAATGCTTGCAGCTGCAGTGGTGTCACTGAGCTAACGTCTGGAAAATCTAAGATGCCCAAACTGACATGAAAATGAATGCATATTATATCCATCACAGCACGTAGTTGTTGTGTCAAAAAGGAAAAAAAAAAGACTAATGTTCACTTACACATACGATAGATGATCTTCTAAAATTTGGTCGTGGCGTAAATGCTCGCTGAGTTTCCTAAGGCGCAACTATGAAGACTTCATCGCATCTCGCAACAAAGGCGCCATCTGTTTGCGACTGAATTCGGTGCGGTGTGTCCAGCACGCCCGCCACAGACCGTCTTCCTCGGTGCTGTCGAGCAGGCCGTCGCCCCACGGTTTCAAATTAAGTTTCTCCGAGTTCATCTCCACGAAGCCCTTCACAGCCTTGACCGCTGGCTCATTCAATGCCCACAACAGCAGTTGGCGTGCAAAACCACTCTCATCGTGCTGCACAGTCATGACGACGGCAATGTCCAAGTTTCTCTCTTTGGCATGAACCTGCAGGCCGGCAAGCAGGGCGTTGCGGTCGCCAATGTTCTTCAGAATATACCCAAGCCCTTGAGAGACCGTGGAGAAGCCGACAGTGAGGCTGCCGCCGCTGTCCGTCTTCTCGCTCCACTGCTTGTAGTCCTTGCGCAGAACATCGCTGTAGCTAAACGTTGATATGTCGTTCTTGAGTCGCGAGAGCTCATTGTAGTATTCTGTGCGGTCGTAGCGGGAGTCGACCTCGTAGGAGGCGTTGAAAGGCTCCTTGTTGCCACCGCCGCTGCCCAGGCCCAGAACGCCCTCGGCCACGGCTGTGGACCGCCGGTCCGTTTCGACCGTTTTGGTGGCCGACTTGAGGCTGGACGTGTCCACCAGGATCGGTGCCAGGGCGAGGCGTGCCAGCACACGGTCTGTAGCTTGGTCGGGCACCTGTTCGGCAAGCTGCCGCCAGGCGTCATGGGCGTAGTCCACAACGAGGCTCGCACAGCTGCCACAGGTATCAATGACCCGTGGGACGGTGCCCTTGCCGTCGGCAGCTGGGACCACACCCTCATCGACGTGGTGGTCAATGCAGCCGGCCACACTGCTCTGGAAACGCGTGGCCAAGCTTCCGGTCAACGCATTGTGGTCGACCAGTAGCCATGTCGTGTCGTCTGATGTGAGGTCATCGGGCAGCTCTGAAAGCGTGATCAGGCTGTCCAGTGGCACGCCACCTTGCGCACCTAGAGTCGAACTAGGGCCAGCTGCAGGTTTGGGGACAGAGCCAGAGCCGGCCAGAGCGGCTTGCAATTCGGGGCGGAGGACGAGATCGGCGCGGGGCAGGTTGCACAGCGGCACGTGGAGGGAGGCATTGTGCGGCGGCATGTGCGAGCGAAAGTACGCGAGCAAGATAGCCGAGCAGATCGAATCGAGATCTAAACACGAGGCAGCCAAGAGCTGTGTGAGACTTTGAAAACAGGGACCAAAAGGACAAGGCGGAGCTGACCTGCACTTTCGTTGCCGATGACGATGGTCAGCGGATTCGGTCGCTGGCTGGCGGGGGCAGTCAATGCCGAGCGAGCAGCTTTTAGGAATGCTCCGAGTGACCGAGGGGCCATTATGATTGCTCGTGATGATTTCTCTCGCGGGACTTTGGACGTGTTGTTGCGTGCCTTCGTGGCCGATGGCATGTTTATGACGCTGTATTTTCACATCCCTTCCACTCGCTACAGACGTCATTGTGGATGCACTGTCGCCTGATCCAGGGGCCGTCGGCTGCAATTGACAAATTGGGCAGGACGCCGTGCCGCTACACGCCATAGCACGGACACACGGAGTACGGACATACGGCAGGCGCATTGCAGCCACGGTGCAAAGGCGCTATCTAGGGGCCGTCTAGGCGCTGGCCAGGGGCAGGTGCTGTCGCCACAGCCTTGCCTTTCGCGCTGCGCTTATCAGAGGGCCGATTGCCGGCGTTTAGCTGATTCACCCCGCCCGATTGGAATGAGTTAAAGACCCTTCCACAGTTGCTTCTATGGTTCAGGAACACACCTGCAGGGATTATAAACTCCCCACATCGCCCGCTGTAATTACACTTCATCTGGCACGATCTAGCCAGCACCCTCCTGCAACCTTAAATTACAACCTGCAATGTACCTGCCCCTCATTCCCCTTGGTTCACTTCTTCTCAGGCACTTGTCTCCCCTCCACTTCGCAGCACCAAACATGGGCTCCAACACTGCGCCTGAGCCTCTGCGCTTGGCCATCCTCATGGCCGATACGCCGCTCCCCGGGACTGTCGCCAAGCACGGCAACTACCGCGGCGTCTTCACCGACCTGTTCCGCCGCGCTGTGGCCCCCTCGGGCGTCGCCCTCGAATCTGTCCTCAACATCACCGCGTACGACATCGTCGCCGACGGCTTCGAGTCGGTCTACCCCGACTTGTCGAAGGTCGACGTCGTCCTCATCACGGGCTCCAAGCACACCGCCTTTGACAACACGCCCTGGATCCAGGCGCTGGTCGACTACACCAAGCGCACCCTGGCCACGACGACGCCCGAGGCCAAGGCCGCCGGCGTCCACCCCGTGCGCATGATTGGCATCTGCTTCGGCCACCAGATCATCGGCCGCGCCCTCGGCGCGCCCGTCGCCAAGGGCCCCAACGGCTGGGAGGTCGGCGTGACGAACGTGACGCTGTCGCCCGAGGGTGCGGCGTTCTTCGGCAGCGAGGTGCCGTCGGCCAAAGACGGCCGCCTGGCCATCCACCAGATGCACCGCGACGCTGTGCTCGAGTACCCGGCCGGGGCCGTGCCCCTGGGGTCGACGAAGGTGTGCCCGATTCAGGGCATGCTGCTGCCCGGGCAGGCGGTGACCGTGCAGGGCCACCCCGAGTTCACGGGCGAGATTGTGCGGGAGATTCTGGAGGTTCGGCACGAGTCGGGCGTGCTGTCGGACGAGCTGTACCAGCATGGCATCGACGTCGTGGACAACAAGCACGACGGCGAGGGCATCGCGCGTGCGTTCCTCAAGTTCGCCCAGGGCGCTTAGAGGCTGGTCGCGGATGCTGCCGCTTTGGATAAACCAGCGACATTGATAATGTAGGATGGATTTGGGTACCGAATTTTATTTTATTCGCGTATGCCATGCTGTACATAGTTTTACATATTCTGATAGACGTATATTTGAAAACCACGTTGGGTATTATTGCTTCCGTCGCTACAACCATCCAAGTCCATGCTCTAATCATCGTCCTCCATGTCGAGTGTGCTGGCAAACTGGGCAGGCGCAGGCGCTGCTGCTGGCGCATGACCGTAGCTGCCGCCCATATCCGACCTTGCATGGGCACCAGCGCCAGCACCGGCCGCCGCAGCCGCCTCCTTCATCTGCCGCTGCCGCTCTTCGCGCTCTTCGCGCTCCTCGGCTTCGCGCTGTGCCCGCAAGCGCTCCTGTTCCTCTTGCTCTTCGAGACTGACAAACCGGATGCGTATTGGCGGCGGGACGGAAGGTTGTGCTTGTGTCTGTGCTTGTGTTTGTGTTTTTGGTGGTGGTTCTTGTAAATGTGGTAATGCGATGTGTTTGTCGCGGCACGCCCTTTCTGTCGCCGCGTGCAGTGCTCGCAGGCCGCCGTGCATCATGAGATCGGGTGCCGGCCACGGCGAGAAGACCGTGCCGTTGGTGGGTGCGATGTACGTCTTGAGGTCGTCGGGCAGCACGTTGGGCACGTTCGTGGCCGGTGGCGGTGCACCGCCGCTGCTTGCAAAGGGTGCTGGTGTCGGTGCGGCTGTCCCTGTTCCCGTACCGGGACCGGTTCCCCCAGCGCCCCCTGGCGTTCCCGACTGCGACGCTGGTGCGCCTCCGCCACCCACGGGTGTCCCGACCGTGCCGTTCACAGCTGTCGAAGCCGAAGCGAGGCCGGCCGGTATCGCTCCCGGCGTGGGTGCCGCGGCTGGTGTCGGCGCTGCTGTCTCGGGTGCCGAACCTCCGTCGGCCGCTGGTATTGGCCCGCCAAATTGTGCAAAGAACTCGGATCCGTCCGTCTGCCCCGGCCCCGGGACCGTGTTGCGGCTGATCCGCCGCGCATATGACATGAGCTCGTCGTACGTAAATGGGTAGTGCTTCGTCTCGTCGCGGATCGTGCGGTTGACGCTGTCTTCGGGGAACTCGGTCGCGGGGGTCTGCAGAATGTCGCGGCGGCGGGCGGCCAGCGCCTGCAGTGTCGACTTGATCTGGCCATCGAGGGCGGCGACGTCTCGGCGCAGTGCTAGAATGCGCAGATGGTTGTTCTGGTGCGTCTGTAGCTGTTCGAGGCCGTTGTTGAGCTCACGATCCGCGGCTAGCAGGTCCTCGGCGAGCGCAGGCGATGGGTTGTACTTGGCAATGGAGTCGATGAGGGTGGCCAATGTCTTTTCGACTCGGTCGAAGCGGGCGTCGATGAACTTGTCCATCGCGGCGGCAGAGGTGTGTGTCAACAAACGCGGAAGCCGGCGACCGGGTGCTGTGTCGACTCTGACGAGGCACGCTCGGTTTATATGTGAGCGGGATGGCGCGTTGAGGTGCTGCACGCATTGAGTTGGAGACCCACTCTAAATGTACAGGCACACAGGCTCACAGGGTATGCTCTGCTGTACTTCCAGAATTGGACTAGTCATGTCCACCCTGAAGCTTTGTAACTGAGCTCTGTGATTGGCTGCTGAATTCAAGATTTCAGGCCTCAGGCCGCAGTTTTTTTCACTGTTTCCACGGCCCCGGCTTTGTCCGCCAACCGCAGGAAGAGCAAAATCCAAATCTCACAGCGGTACGATCACGACGTCGACCTCACCCCACCACCTGTCCACGACACCGACACCAATTGACCCTCCCCGTCACGGTTGACTACACATCCGATCACAATGCCGTTCGCTGTATGTTTTTCTGACGACTTTCCGCCCGGACGCGCCCTCTCGGCCTCGCAGCGGGCGCCTCTTCCTTTGGCCTTCCAAAACACGAAACATCGTCAGATGCCGTGACGGCGACATTGAACGCCGGACACCGAAAGCTAACATTTTTGTTACAGACGCCCGTCATGCGTGCCGCTTTCCGGAGCCAGTACGGCCCGAAGTAAGCGACGACTCCTTTTGCCCATCCCCGCCGAGCCGACGACTGGCACCGATCAAAGCCGTGTCTTGTCCCGCGACGTATTGCTGGCCTGCGACTCCATCCGACCGAATGGTGGACGATGAGACACGGCTACATTGGTGGCGGCGCCGACGAGCTGTTCTTGAACAACAAACTAACGCGACCTCTGCAGGTACCACTACTCCTCCAACTTTAAGGGTATCACGGTCAAGACGGTCTTCCGCTAGTGAGTTTCACTCCCCATATGCGTCAACACGACGACGACGGTGACGGAGGAGACGGGGAAGGCGAATGATAGGCAGGGCAGCAGCGTCTGCAGTTGGGTGCGATGCTGCCGCTTCTGTGCCCCTGGCATACTGCACGGCCGTCTCTTCCGCTCACTGTTGACGTCGCCGTTTTTGACTTTATTTCTCTCGATCAACAAACTAACAATACCAGCGTCTCCGTTGCTGGCCCCATTGCCGGTGCTCTTGGCGTCGCCGCGCTGTTCTACACCTCGGGCATCCCGCGGGTACAGAAAGACATCCTCCAGGTACGCGACCTTCGATCGACAGATACGAGTTGAGGAACAGAGGATAATGGGCCGTCGCTAACATCCAAACAGAAGATCCCTCTGATCGGTCCCTACTTTGTCAAGACGACGCACCCTGCCGACTCTGTACGTGCTATCCGCTCTGCTTTGAGACGTACCTCCATCTGGATGACACTGAGTTCTTGCTAACTGTTTACAGCCCTTCTAAATAGCATGCATTGATTTGGCGGAGGAACAGCAATGGTCCTGGCTGTATAGTCTCACTATGGGTAGACTGCGGCCAAGCCGCATGTGACTGTAGATTTGGTGTTTTGTACAAAGAAAGTAGAATCTTCATATTAGACATTTTCCCAAGTTCGCTTCATATGGTTTTATGACGTATCTCGCATTCATTTTGAACCCTTTGCCGCGAATAAATAAGCTTCTCACAAAACGGATGTCGCGGTAACGTTGTGTACAATTTTGATTTATTTGTCGTGGAAAGGGGTTTTGTATGGGTCTCTAGAGGCGCAAAGGCGCAAACACGTGGCGCCCATAACTGCCTCTTATTCGCGTCGCGGCCCGCACAAACCCGCCTAAGCTTCAGCGAGCTCCTAAAAATCACACACAGCACACAGCTCTCTCATACCCGTCCCGGCCCCCCTCTCTTGTCTTATTTTCAAGTCACTCGGTTCTTGGCATTTTCTTCCCTTCACACTGCATTACTACATATCCGCTTCCTTGCGCTGATACACGGATGCCAAGATGACCGACAACGCGCCCGGCCTCGTGGCCGCCAACGCAACGACCATTGACGATCCCAAGCTCAAAGCCTTCTTGGCCTCGGCCGTCTTTGTCGTGCCATGGCTCGCGTGGCAGGCCTTTGTGCTGGGCACGAGCTTCCGCCAACGCCGCGGCAAGCCCATAGCCGACACCAATGCGCTGGCCAAGGGCGCGGCCAAGCTCCAAGCCGCTGCCAAAGCGGCCAAAGAATGGGGCGTGGAGAGTGCCACGGACGCCGCGGATGCGTCAGCTGAAACGCCGGCCGAAACGCCGGTCGAGACGTCGGCGGCACCCACTGCCGCAGCCGAGTCGTCTTCCAGCCGGGGACGCCCCCTGCTGTTCATGGCCGGCGCGTCGCTGCTGTTCATGTTCGCCAAGGCGTGGCTCGCGCGCGTGCTGGCCGTCGTGCCCGAGCCGTACCTCGATGAGGTCTTCCACGTGCCGCAGGCGCAAAAGTACTGCGCCCGGCTGTGGTACGACTGGGACGACAAGATCACGACGCCGCCGGGGCTGTACTTGGTGTCCGTGGCTCTCGAGGCCACGTGGAGCGGCGTCCAGGACGGCTGCCACGTCTGGGCCCTGCGCGGCGCCAACACTGTCGCTATTATGCTCGTGGCCGTAGCTGCGAGCTCGTGCCGGTCGGCTCTCGAGCAGCAGCACAAGGACGGCCGCCGCCGCCACCACCGCCATGGAGGCAAAGCGGAGCAGACGAGCAACAGTTTGCTGTCCCTGTTTGCCTACCACACCGGCCTCAACGTCGCTCTCTTCCCCGCCCTCTTCTTTTTCTCGGCGCTCTACTATACCGACGTCTACTCGACCTTGTTCGTGCTGTTCGCGTACCGCCTGCACCTGTTCCGGGTCAGCGTGCCTGCAACCGCGGCCGTGCCCGCCTGGAGCGACCTGCTGACCGTCGTTGCCGGTTTCGCCGCGCTCGCCATACGCCAGACCAATGTCTTTTGGATCGTGG
This sequence comes from Sporothrix luriei, assembly GCA_021398005.1. NCBI lineage: Eukaryota > Fungi > Ascomycota > Sordariomycetes > Ophiostomatales > Ophiostomataceae > Sporothrix > Sporothrix luriei. Next base: position 17,794 of record WNLO01000067.1, on the reverse strand, counting down.
TCTACTTCGGCGGACTCGAGATTGTGCAGGCCGCCAAGGCTGTGCGTGACCAGCCGGCCAACCGCACCGCACTGCGCGCCGCGCAAACGCAGACGTTCGACTCGTTTGTCGGCATGGTGCGTTTGTATGCCTGGCGCTACTCGCTGGGCGACGTGCACGACCCGTCCCTGGCCAACGCGTGGCCCGACGATTGGGCGCTGTCGCTGGTGAGCGTGGCGGTTGCCGCTGCAAGCAACCCGCTTGTGGTGCTGCGGCGCGCGTGGCCGTACGCCGCCGTCGTCTTGGGCTTCGGCCAGTTTGTCGTCTGGAACGGCGGCGTCGTGCTGGGCGACAAGGCCAACCACGTCGCCACGCTCCATGCGGCACAGCTGCTCTACCTGTGGCCGCTGCTGGCCTTTTTCTCGGCGCCGCTGTTTGTCACGCATGCCGTCTACTACCTCGGCGTGGCGTGGACGGTCATTACGGGAGGCCAGAATGATGCTGCCAAGAACGACAAGGACGGGAAAGACGACAAGACCGAGGTGGCACCGCCCCTGTCCCACGCCGCGTTCCCCCATGGCGATGAAAAGACCAGCACACACAAGCTGCTGCGCCTGCTGCACGTCGTCTTTGTCAACAAGGCCTACTACCCCGTGTATCTCGTGGTCGTCTTTGACGCCATGATGGCCGTCGTCTACTTCAACACCCTGATCCACCCCTTCACGCTCGCCGACAACCGCCACTACATGTTCTACGTCTTCCGCTACACGATCCGCCGCAGCATCGTCGTGCGGTACGCGCTGGTGCCCGTGTATGCGCTGACGGGTTGGGCGTGCTGGCGGATCCTGTGGCTGGGCCTGGGTGGTACCGGAAACAGCAGCAGCAGCAGCAGCGATGAAGCCGCGGCGGGTGCGTACATTAGCTCGCCTTTCTCATCGGGCCAAACAATCATTCCGGAGGATGACGTGGAGAGCGGTGTGGACGACAAGGAGGCCGAGGGCAACAACGCCACTTCGTCTGCCGTCGATAACAAAACGTTGACCGCACGCCAGCGCAAGGAGCAGGCCAAGGCGGCCAAGAAGTCGAAAAAGGGAAAGAAGACACAGAAGGAGGACGAACAAGAAGCGCCTGCTGTTGTCGTTCAGGAGACGGGCCCGCAGGCCGTCTTCTTGAGTTTCTTGGACGAGGACGAGGACGGCGCGTCCACGGCGTCGCGCACCGACCCCACGACATCGACGGCCCTGCTCTGGCTGCTGGCCACATCGCTGTCGCTGGTGACCGCGCCGCTCGTGGAGCCGCGCTACTTTATTCTGCCGTGGGTGTTTTGGCGACTGCTGGTGCCGGCGGCCGCCCCCCAAGCAGCTGCCAGCGAGAAGAAGACGGTCGTTGGCTCCCTGCTGGGCAAGGTCGACGCCCGCCTGTTCCTCGAGACGGCGTGGTTTGTGGCGATCAACGCGGCCACCATGTGGGTGTTTTTATTCCGGCCGTTTGTGTGGCGCGGGCCGGACGGCAATCTTCTTGATGAAGGCCGTCTGCAGCGATTTATGTGGTAGCAGGTGAGGAGAAGTACTACGGTTAGATATTGTTGTAAAATAAAAGCATGTAGAGTCACGATAGACTGGTTTCCAACTGTATGAGTTCATATACAAATCATGCCAAGAGAATGTTTGACAAACAACAATGTACAAAAAATAAATAACATGATCCATATTCTGTGATCTGTGAGCAGTAATTCCCTTGAATTGGGTTGATATTGTCACCAAAAACGCCGAAAGAAAGCCCAATCTGTCAAGCAGCTAAACCGTATGTACCAAAACAGCAAAAAAGTCCCCGACGCAAAATACCAAAGCATAGCCGAATCCAAAATCCAAATGATGATGCAAAAAGTAATCAACGCCTATGAAGTAAAGAAGATCTCGTCTAGCCCTTATCCCAGACTCGTGTATCTTTCGTATTTTTGTCGTTTATCGTTTCTTTCGTAATTTCCAAAGCAGAAAGGAAAAATCAATGCCGCGGCCGTCCAGCTCATAAGCTTAACCGGTCCAGACTCAGCCGATCGTTGCTCCGTATCCGCCGCACCACGCCCAGCTTGAAGAACCGCTCCTCGCCGGCCGCCGTCCGCCCGCCAATGTACCACTTGTCCGCACCCAATACCTCGCGGAAGCCTTCGCTGCTGCTGTCGCTGCCGCGTCGGCGGCCATTGGCGGCAACGACGGTTGTAGACGTAGATGTAGCCGTGGCCGTCGGTGTGCCTGTTCTCGTGCCGGAGCCTGAGTAGCCGCTGGTATAGTACGGCTCGTCTGTGAAACTGCCGTGGTTGGAGCCGCTGTGTTGTTGTTGCTGTTGCTGTTGCTGTTGCTGATGGCTACCAGAGCCACTGGTCGGAATCGGGACGGCCGAGGTGCCCGTGTTGTTGTGTGCATGGTGGTGGTGATGATGATGGTGATGGTGGTGCGCATGGTGATGGTGCGGCGAGCGGGACGAGTGGAGGCGTTGCGAGGCGGTCAGAGCGGCAGCTGCCGCCGCCGCTGCAGAGGAGGCGATCGAGCGCGAGTTGGTCGTGGAGCCATTTGACGTCGCCTGTGCATTCGAGGTGGAGGGCGTTGTTGTGCTGCCGGCGGCTGTCGCGAGGGATGTAGAGGTAGACGCCGAGGCCGTTCCGCCAGCCGCAGTTATTGAGGAGGAGGAGGATGAGGCACCAGCTGATGTCGAGGAGGATGCCGCCGAGACCGCCGCGACGATGTCGGACGGGTTGCCGCTGCTGACAGAGCCACCGTTGCTCCCAGCCGCAGTGTGTTTGCTAGCGGCCTGCTGGGCGGCAGTGGCAGATGAAGAGAGCGGCGACGCTGAAGTGGGTTGCTGGCGGAAGGCGGCGAAGAAGGATGAGAGGAAGAATGGGCGTTGGGAAGACGGCATAGCGGGCGCGGTTGCAGTTGAGCTTGCAGGTGTTTGCTGGGACATTGAGATAAATAAAAAAGGAGGCTGTCGTCGTCCCTCCACGCCCGCGGGGAGAGGCTGCGTCAGAGGACTGTCGTGGATTCCACTGACACCGCGCTACGTGTCTGGGAACGGTATGGATCAAGTGTCGACTTTTCTTGGTGCTGTTTCGGTCGTCGCTGTCAACGTCGCCGTCGATTCGTGGTTGTGTTCCGTCGATCGATTGCCGTTGAAACGAGGCAAGGAGCGGCTTGATGAGAGCAGACGCAGGTGCAGATGCAGGCCGCGGCGAATGGACAATAATCGCTCCCGTGGTCTTGTGGCGTGATAAGACTAGATGATCATGCACGCTGAAGACCGAAGGCGCGAGAGATAACAAAAGCGCGCAGCACTGTCGTATGCAGGTGTGCGTTATATATGATTGAGGGCTGTCCCAATCTTGATTTTTTATCTTTTTCGATTCGTTCGTTTTGCTCTTGTTCGTTCATTGACGTCGAGGGAAGAAGCAGGTGCGATCGATGAGCCAGTCAAAAGCGCAGCCTTTGTTCTTTCTCCTCGGCCATTCTCGGAACGTTGGCCACACACAATTATGCTGGTGGTGTGTGGAGTCTTGGTGTCAATGTTTCGCTGCTTGGTGGAAGGCGCGCGCTACGCGGGGCAGTTTCCCCTCCTCTCTGCTCCGCAATAGGCTGTCAAAGAGGCTCCACCTCCACACTTTCGCAGGTGGACACAGCGCATTCATGCCAGACTGATCAGTAGCTGCCGCGAACATGAGTCAGCAGCTGCCGTGAGTGCATGTCGCCTACCAAGTTCGGCACAATACACTCTGAAGGTGATTTCCTCGAGCAATGGTTTCGTGCGTTTCTTGCAGACTCTGCAGACAGGGGCCCTGAAAGGCGCTGGAATATGAAAGTGGTGCTAACGGAACACTTGGCGGGGGCGCATGACGGGGATTTTCGGCTGGCCTAATCGCCTGCGGTGTAGTAGTGTGGTAGTGATGCAGTGTGAACGCCATCTACGTTTCTCCGCGGCGTCGGGACTATGGCTGAGACATTAGACATATCACAAAACTGAGACGATTGATGTTATTAATGTTCGGTTTATTTCTGTAGGTAAATGAATCAAAAACATCATATGTTTTTTTTAGAAAAAAAAATACTGAAAGGATACTTAAATGATACTAAATGATATTAAATACTTTGAAACACGACATCATTCGAGCACATTTATTGAGGAGCGTATTTATTTGCAAGGTACACAGCTATGGACGGTTTCCAGCAAAAGAAAGACTGATCATTGATGTGTTCGTGATCTGGCCCAGTGCCCACCCTCCTCTCCTACACCGTCGGCCACACAGCAGGACCCGGTGGCGTGTAGCTTGTCGGCACCGGATAGTTGGCAAACAACAATCCTACTTCGCCGGACCGGTAGGCGCCTGGAAAGGCCACCAGTGGTGCCGGCGTGCCCGACCCTCCGCCCGTCACTTTGACCTGCGCGCAGGCCAGGTAAAACTGCGCCCCACCGGCCGACTGCGCCTGGTGCAGGGCAATGCTCTCGACGCGCACCAGGTAGTCGCCGCTGGGCAGTGTCGTCGGCACCGTGAAGTTGACGGACCGTGCGTGGTACGTCGGCCAGACCAGTGCGTGTCCGGTGGTGCCAGCCACGGCACCGATGCTGGCCACCTTGAACCAGACGGTGCCGGCCGCTTCCCACGTGTTGAGGTCACGGCCCGCGGGCACGCGTGCCATGTAAAACTGCACCGGGCCGGGATGCGAGACGGTCTGGTCGGCAATGAAGCCGAGGTTGCCGCCGGCCGCCACCGTGGCAAAGCCGGTGCCCGTCTTCATCTGAAAACAGCGCATGTCGGTGCTGCTGACATCGGTCACGCCGTGGTCGTCTTGGTAGTTTTTGGTCTGGCGGATGGAGGTCCACTCTTTGGTCTCGGCGACGCCGTCGACGATGAGTTTGGAGAAGCGGTCTGAGTAAAGAACGCATTAGTTAAGTTGGCTTGATATCGTGATGTGAGTTCGTATGACTGTGAAGGTACAGTGAGCTTGGGCAACTGCCGCCAAGAACAATAGGGAACAGAGTGGCTTCATATTGTTAGTCGAAAGTGCCGTGAGGCTGCGATGAAAATGTTGTGATAGCCGGGGAACAAAGATCGGGCAAGGACCAGTGGCTTCATCCTCTTGTTTTATATCCAGACATGTTCCCCTCCACGGCATCACGCATATACTTGGATGTTCTCATCGAGGACCGTTCCGTTCACGCGGCAATGTAAAATACGCAAAACAATAGAGTGAACCGCTGAAATTATCCGATTGGGCATATGTATATGTTGTAGAGAGGAACATCATATTAGCCTACCCTCCGAAGGTACACATCAGTGTAGAATCATTCGCAATCTCGGTAGTTAGATCGAGGAAGTCTCATAAGGAAGTGAAGTATTATTTCATGGACTATCATAGACATGGGAGTCAATCTGTTCAGGGTAGCATTTATTTCTGTATGATCTTTGTAGTCCCTTCCCTTCCATGACAACGACTTGTTACCCGATCTTGGTTATCCAGTCTATTCTAAATGCCATGTTTTTTTTTTATTTTTTTTTTTTAAATTTATGTTCTTTCCTTCATTGGAGATGTCTCACCCCTATGCTGTCGCTCCCATGAACGTCTACCATTTGACAAGTTCTTGGATCTTGACGGGGGCGCCGCTCTCCATGGAGATGTTGGCACCCACACCGACGAGTACGGCGTTGCCGCCATCGCGGATGAATGCGGCCCGCTTGAACTCGTCCTCCTTGTCGCCAACCAGGACATCGCGGAGCAGCACCGGGTCGCCACCACCATGGCCTCCCTCGGCCTTGACAACCTCGACCGTGTACGGCTCGGCGAATAGGGGGTAGACGATAATCTTGGTCTCTTCGACACCGCCCTGGACGTACTCACGCTGCTGTTCAATGACCTTATTTGCAATTGGGTCGCCGGCGGCCGAGTAGCCCGTCTCAAACACGTTGATCTCCAAGCGGCCCTTGGTGCCGTTGAAGACGCACCGGTAGCCCTCCCACGGCGCGAAAGCGTACGTGTTGTACGTCATGGTGGCGCGGTTCTTGTAGGTGACAATCATGGACAGCGTGTCCTCAATGGTGATGCCCTCGGCAAAGCAGTTGCGGTCGCGGATGTAGCCGTCTTCGTGCTCGGCGTCCAGATACAGCTTCTTGAGGCGGGGGCTGGCACCAATGTCAAAGGCAAAGGGGTCCTCCTTGGCGGCCTCGTTGTTGTGGTAGCGCTCGCCCAGGTTGGCGACGCCACGGGCCTCGGCGTTCTCCTTGCCGTAGAAGCGCAGGCCGCCCACGCAGTACACCGTCTCGGGCTCGGTGCCGAGCCAAAAGTGCACCAGGTCAAAGTGGTGGATGGACTTGTGCATCTGGATGCCGCCGCTGTTGGCCTTGTCGCGGTGCCAGCGGCGCATAAAGTCGGAGCCGTGCGCGCAGTCCAGGATCCAGTCCATGTGCACGGTCGAGACCTCGCCAATGACGCCCGAGGCAATGAGCTCGCGCACCTTGGTGTGGTGCGGCGCGTAGCGGTAGTTGAACAGCACGCGGACGTGCTTGCCTGTGCGCTTCTCGGCATCAATCATGAGCTGCAGCTTCTCGGCGTCAATGGTCATGGGCTTCTCCGTGATGGCGTCGCAGCCGAGCTCCATGGCGCGGATGCAGTAGATGTGGTGGACGCGGTCAATGGTGGTGACAATGACAACATCGGCCTCCTGCTCCTTGACCATCTTGTCAAAGTCCTCGGCTTTGTAAGTAGGGACGCGCTCGCCGCTGATCTCCTCGATGTGGTCGTTGATGGCGTTCATGCGCGTGGTGTTGGTGTCGCAGATGGCACACAGCTTGGCCGAATCCTTAAAGTCGCGCAGGATGCTCTCGTAGTAGAAGGCAGAGCGGACGCCCGTGCCAACAAGCACATAGCGCTTGACCTTGGGAACAGAACCCATTGTGATGGAGGGACAAGGGCAGAGAGGGGAAGTAGAAGTGGTGCTGGAGCTTGTGAGAGGTCGTCGAATCGTGAAGATGCACACCAAAGCAGTCGATAACCTGTACTAGTCTGAATCTTTGAGCTGTTGTTTGCTGATGACAGTGTTGTGTTGCTGGGAAGTTTGTCTTCTCACAGCCGTCTAATATACCACATCGAGAGACTCCGTCTTCACACGAAACTCCGTCATCGGGCATAGATGCACCGCCCATCGGCCCCTCAACGGACGCAGGCCGGCACCTCAACGTCCACAATGCCCATAGCGACCCACCATGTCAGCTGTCGATAGCATGTCCGGCAGCGCGACCGATATACCGCGTGCCCTCCTTTGCGCATCGCGATGTTTGGTTTCCACCTCTCATCGCGTCGGTAGAGTGACGTTGTCCTGCGGAGAGGTTAGAGGCCGTCACGAATCGGGTCAAGCGTTGCTCGTTCCCCGCAGGTGAGCAGTTGTCTTACACGAATGAGCGGCGGTATGTCCGAATGGAGGTCGGGCCAAAAGTAGTCTCGTGCAGGCGTGCAGACACGGCTAAGTCTAGTGAGAGAGCAAGTTGCAAAATGGCGAACAGGTGCCCCCAAAGAGATTCAGGGGTGACAGGCGGAGAAGGCCTGGCAGGGCAGGGGAAAGAGCGCTCCATCGTCCATCCCCAAAACGGTTTGCGGGGGTCGTTGTGGAAGTGGAGCACCGGGGTACGTCGGTTTGGGAAGGCACTGCACATTACAGTACATAACCGCTTGCCGCCCCAGCGCTGCCGCCCCAAATGAAGATGTTTTGGGCGGCACTGACTTACACGAACGACGAGGTGACGGAGCGATATTAGACGACCAGTTTTTTGTTATCAGACGACACGATAAAGAAAAAGATATGGAAATTGTGTGGCAGGCGTCGGAGACAGCTACGCGCAAGAGAAGCTCACAAGATGAGTCTCCCTCTGTTCCTTCCCATTCTGGACCCAGTGCCTGTTTCCGTTCCTGGCAACAAGACCCACTGCTAACATTCTCTGTGGCCGCTCTTACCCTGCCCGGCCTGTCGTGTGCGCAAAAAGAGATGTTTCCACACAGCAGCCGACAGTAAGCCAGAACGCACTGCCGCCACCGACAGCAAACAAAACAGCAAGACAGAGCAACGCGTCGTCCACAAGGCGGACCGAAGCATCAGCGTGCTGGATAAAGTACCGCCAGCCGCCGCCGAGCCGCCTCCGTCTGGTACCGGTCCTGGCAATGACACAGGCACCGGCCGCCCCGACACGCGAGAATCCAGTCCTAAGCCGCGCGCCATTGACTACATTCCGGAAATTGCACTGGCCGATTTGTCGGATGGCCAAGAGACGGACGGATCGGGCGACGAGGAGGACGACGATGAGACCACGGAGACACCCCCGTCGTCTGCCAAACAGACGCCGCCAAGGGTGGCTGCCCAGCCGCCTTCCAAACGACGGCGACAGTCGGATGCAAAACGAGCACAGAGACAGCTTGCTTGGTTCTACCACAAATATCGGCCAAGGAATGCACCGGTTGTTCTGACAGAGCCGCATCGTCGTTACCTCGAGGACGTGGGTGCACTGCTTGAGCTGCCCAAGGCGACGGCCGATGCCCTGCTTTCCATCTACGTGTCTCTCCTCGACGATCTGCTGCCCATCGTGGACGGTGCCAGTGTCTTTCGCGGGCACAGCAATGGCCAGACGTCCATCTACTTGGTGCGGGCGATGTGCCTCGTGGCCTGCAAGACCAGCCAGGCTGCTCCATTCTTGCGGCTGAGCGACGGCGGTCCTGCTCTGGCACCGCTTGATTTCGCTGCTCGGCTGCTTACCGGCCTAGACGCAGCCATCAAGGCCGATCTCGAACCCGACCGGATCACCAAGGTGCAGATTCTGGCACTCATGCACCTCCACAACGACGGTACGACCGGCACTCGAAGAGCGGCAAGCTGTCTCGCCCAGGCCGTGTGTGAAGCATGGTCGCTGTCCATTCACTGGCGGCTGCCCACAGTTCCCGATCAGGGAACAACTGCGACCGACTACCTTTGGTGGTCGCTGCGAAATCTAGACCGGCTGAGCAAACCAATCATGGCGGCGGCGCCGTTCCTCATCAATGACTCGGACGTTGGACTGCCACGCATTGCCGCGACAGGCAACAGCAACAACTACCGGGCACAGGTCATGGCCCTTGCGACGGCATTGGGTGACCTTCTCGCAACGGCGACGACAATCTTCAAGGCCTCTTCGAAAGCGACCGTCGACGACTGCCAGGAGTTCCCGACGTTCGCCACGGTGACGTCGGGTGCAGGTGTCCGACTGGACCATTTTCATCAGTCACATCGGGGTGAGTCATGTTGGCGCTGACATACGTTGCACACCGCGAGCCAAAATGTACTGACGTCCTCAGACTATCTCGAAATCTGGTACTGCGTCGCCGCCATGCTGTCTTGTCGGTATAGCGGACCTGCCACCGCCCCGTACCAGCGCCGCCTCGATGCCGCCGTTCGAGCACTGTCTCTCATCACCGATGGCCAGCACACCCGTCTCCCGCCCTTGCCACTTATCCCGTATGCTCTCTCCATGGCCACCACCGTGGTCTACCGCGCCCTTCGTGACAAGCAGCGCGACGCCGTCACGTCGCGTCGTGACTTGGCCCGCTGCTGCGAGGCCTTGGACGGGCTGGCCCGACTGTGGACGAGCGTGGCCGCCGTAGCAAAGCTGGCACGGCGGCTGCTGCGCCTGTTGGGTCTGAGAGCGGGGGAACGACAACCGGAACCTAATCAATACACGCCCGCGAATGTAGACGGTACAAACGGCTTACAGACTACGACGGCCGTGCCGGCGCCCGACTGGCAATACGCCAACATCCCATTGGCAACCGCCGGGGTAGCACCCACCCTCGACTTCGAGGCGCAGTTGGCTGCCGCGGACAGCTGGTCTGCTAGTTCGAGTGGCGGCGGCTTGGATGGGCTCGACCCGTTTGAAGGGTTCGCCAACTTTGAGAGCCCGGGCACCTATCCGCAGTTTGACGCGGCGTTCCACAACCTGTTTGACTTTGCCATGCCCCCGGCGTTCCGCGAACAAGACGCATGGGCCTTCTTCCCCACCGCCCCTACCGCCGCCGCCGCCGCAGCTGCTGGAGCGAGTGCCGATGGCAGTTCAACGGGCGGTGACTTCCAGATGGGGGCGCCTCATACCTGAGACGACCTGGACCGAATCACGATTCTGGTAGTGGTGCATCTGGACACCTCTCGGACTCCGGCAGGCATATTGGGCCGCCCCTAATGAGCCGACTTGCCGAAAGCAAAAGGAATGGCCTCTCCCAGGACGCAATCTGTGCTCACCCCCCTTTCCCCATGTTTCCTTGAGAACGGCCGACGCTAAAGACCCTGGAGCCACGCGCGGGGAAGTGGAGACTGTAAGGCCCAGGGGGTCGTCATCATGGGAAAGGACCGGTTTGCGGAGGATGGAGCAAAAAAGGCCGAGTTAGTTTGTGAGCCGTTGTGTTTGTCGGAGCTTGGTATTTGCTTATCCACAATGTCACTGACTGGCATTTACCACATATTTTCGAAAGTGCGGAGTAGCTGCGCCCATCGCCGTATCCAAAGGAGCACTTGACGTGTATGTTGGGCAACATTTCTGCATCCATGTCCTCGACGGAAGCCTGAATGCGTTTGACTTTTGACTAATGTTTGTCTGGGCCTGGTTACTTTAGATCACAACCTCTCGTCCATCGTTTGATGCAGCTTGCCCGACGCATGCATTGCCTCATTTGTACTGAACTGCGGGCCCGTCCCCGTTTCGTCGCGGGATCGGCATCCATCCCCAAGGCCATCGGGGGTTGTACTTGCAGCTTGTCAAACTCCTAGTTCGATGCGGAGAATTCGTGAAGAAAGATGCATTTTTTGTCTTCTGTGATGATTTGGAGAAAGCCAAGACGATGACAAGTATATAAATGCATCAATGGGAAAGGTATTTGCCTGTGACGTTTTGAGAAAATCGAACGTCTACCAAATACGACCGGAGTAGCTCAGCCTGCTTCACTGCCTTGATCATTGCACTCTTTGTTCCCGCGTCTCCTACCCCGTCAAGATGCGCCTCGACAAGCTTGCCGCGCGGGCCGGTGCCACCACGGTCACCCTGCCGCACACACAGCCCCATGGATTGTTCACAGTCAACCCGTCTTTTCCAGGTGTGAGTTTCGAGCTCAACACCTTCTCGTTGTACTGCCAGAGTAAGTGCACCGGACACTGTTGCCGTACAACATTGATATCCACTGACCATCGTCCTATAGCCAGCCAAACCGACCCCTCGGCCAACCAATTCTCAATCAACCTGATTTCCGAGGTCGCCAAGCGCACCGGCGGCCGGCCCATTGTCCGTGTCGGTGGCATCACGGGCGACCGCGTGAAGTGGAACAGCTCGCAGACCGTGCCAGTGGTTCCCGCGCCGAGCACCACGCAGACAGGCGACCTCACCATTGGCCCGTCGTTCTGGGCGCTGACGCAGCTGCTGGCGCCAGCCAAGATCCTCTGGATGCCCTCCATATCGTTCACGGAGCACGACTACACGCAAGCCAACGAGGCCGCCAAGTCGATCCTGTCCGGCATTGGCGCCGACAAGCTGGCCGCCATTGAGATTGGCAACGAGCCCAACTTTTACAGCGGCGGTGACCCGCCCGCGGCCACGGCCCAAGAGTTTGCGGACCGGTTCCAGGCGATCGCCGCCAACATCACGAAGGCGGCCGGCCTGCCCCCGAGCGTGCGGTTTGCCGGCCCGGACGTGGGCAGCGAGACCAACGGCTTCATCCCCTGGGACGCGGCCGACATTTTTGCCAACACGAGCTTCGACGACACCAACAACCTGGCCTATGCCACCGACCACTGGTACCGCTGCCTGAGCGGCTCGTGCACGCTGCCGGACCTCATGTCGCACGCCAGCACGGTGGCTGACACGGCCAAGCACATCAAGCCGATGAACACCTTCTTCCAGTCGTACAAGGGTGGCCGCGTGCCCTTTTATCTGGACGAAATCAATGTGCAGACGGGTGGCACGTCCAACGCGTCCTTTTCGGCGTCCTTTGCCACGGCCCTGTATGGCACCGACTTTATGATGCACCTCATGGCCCTCGGCGTGGCCGCCGTCAACTGGGAGCAGGTCTACGGCTCCGTGCAGAACGTCTGGCAGCCCAGCGACTACGGCTCGACGCCCGCCCAGACCAAGAACACCTACTACGCCATCCTCGTGGCCGCCGAGTTCATCGGCACGGGTGGCCGCACAAAGGTGGCCGAGCTGACGCCGGGCAACAACGACGGCACGACCTTCTCGTCGTACGTCGCCTACGAGCACAACACCGCCAAGCGCGTCGCCCTCTGCAACCTCAACTACTGGGACCTGTCGGTCGGCACGCCGCGGCCGGCGCCCGTGGTCACCCTCGACGGCCTGCCGCCCTCGGTCAAGACGGTCACGGTCAAGTACCTGACCAACCCCGGCGGCGCCGGCCAGAACTCGACGGACACGACGTTTGGTGGCAGCCAGTGGACGTTTGCGAGCCAGGGCACCGAGGCCAAGAACGTGGCCGCGACGACCATCCGAGTGCCCGTCAAACGCGGCAGTGCCCTGGTCCCCGTGCCCTACAGCTCGGTGGCCATTGTTTACCTGTAAGGGACCGGATGATTGGGCGGAGGGCGGAGACTTTCGTCTTGGGTGGATTTGTAAATTCTGTTCACCAGTGTAGCTTCTACTGCCCAACCGATGTTAACGAAAAAGGGCGTAGACTGGAAGCACAAATGCGAAGAAGGCGGAGGCTTCGGGAGAAAATAATCTTGTTCTGTACATGTTTTATAGGACCGAGTCAAAAGCGTAAAAGCCATTAGCTTTACAACGACATGAAAATTAGTCTCGTACATATTAATCCAGTATAATAGAAATGTCTTCAAAGTCCACTGCCAATTCATCTGTCGATACTGGTGTACCTTTCTACACGGCCACGGTGTAGCAGGTATAATATTCACGGCGTCCAAGAAAGTCCTCTGGGTGCGTTGGACTCGTCAGTATACAGCATTGCCCGGCCAGCCGTGCAGTCCAAGGGCAACCATATGGCCAAGCGCCGAGGTGCCGTCCGCGCGGACGTAATTGTCGTCCATGTCTCGGAGCAGTCTGTCCAGGTAGTCGCCAGCACCCGACAGGTGCAAGATGTAGGCAATGGCGCGGTGCACGGCCAGGAGACGCGGCGACGGCGGATCAATGGTGCGTGACTCGGTGACAAAGAGCGCCCTTGTGACGGGCAGCCCAAATGCAATGTTGGAGCCCGGCGACAAGAAAGACTGGATGCGGTAGGTGTTGCTCGCAGCCGGGACAGGCTCAAAGTAGACATCAAAGGCTCCGAAATATCGGTGAAGCATCATGTTGAGTGTCAGCGCGTTCTGTGGCCGGTCAATGTCGACGCCGTTAATGATATGGGCCACGCCCTTATCAAACATGTTTAAAATCGCCAAGGCAACTTGGCGGGACGCATCCTAAAAATTAGATTAGAATCGACCATTATAACAAAGACGACGACAACAACAACAAACAAGGCAGAATCACCTACCATCTCAGCATTTCTGTCGAGCTTCATCAAGGAATGGGGAAGAATGTGCGCCACTTCGAGAGGCGCGAGCTGGCCAGGCGTTTGCTCCGAGAACAAGACGCCATCGTCATCAATTGCACCGTCACCGTGCAATTTGAATCGTGCCTCGTATTCGTCGCTGCTAAAGTTGCGTGTGATCACGCACCGGTGCCGGTCCCGTACAAGGCACTCCCAGCGCAGCGAAGCCAGGCGCTTCGACGTGCCGATAAAGCCGTGCGCCGTTGTCACGCCTTCCTGGGCGCTTAAAACGGCCGAGTGGTAGGCGGGTGAGGGCTGAGGCGTTTTCCGTGTCGATGCTTTCACTGCATTTCGTCAGCCAATGTAGACCTGGGAGCAAAGACAGTGGGTAACAAAAGAAAGAAGGAAAGAAAAGGGGGGAAAAAAGGACCGGGGACCACTCACACGGCAGGAAGAAGTTGTCGATGAGATATTCTGCAAAGCCGTTGAAGCGAGGTGTGAGCTCGTCAAAATCGAGTTCAAGATGTGCACCGGCGAGCTCCAGCTCGATCGACGCGAAGAAAGCACGCAAAAAAATGTCGCGCGACTCATCCGAGAGCGCGTATTCGTACGTGTGCCGGACCAATAGTGGCTGGCTGTACGATGTGGCTCGCTCGGCACGCGCGATGTTGCGGAAGGGGTCTGTGGCTTCAAAGTGCTCGACGACGCGGAAGAATGTTCGCCGCGCCGTGGCACGCTCCACTGGCCCAAGAGGGTCCTGTGCGGTGGAAGCAAGATCCAGTACGTCTTCGAGCGATGCCTGATGTCGGTGGTGCCGCTGCGGTGACGATGCCGGCGAGTTGATGTCAGCGATCCGCTCCTCCGGGTTAGGCATAGCAACACGTCGCCACCGGTGTGGCAAGATGGGTAATTCTAGACAAGGAGGATACAGGCGCCGTCAAATCGCAGAAACTAAGATGAATGGCGGTGAGTATGATTCGTGCGGGAGGCCGATGCCTGATTCGCTCATTGTGGGTCGTCTGTCACGTGCCACTCACACATGACTAGTTCCGTTGGCACGACTGCACACTTCCGTCACTGGCACAGGTTGTTGACAGCAGAAGTCGTAACCAGTATGTGACTTTCATTTGATGTCTGCGACTACATACATTGGGGTAGCACCTTCTAATACAGGATACGCGACAGGATGAGAAGGAACGATTCGTTCCAGACCGTTATCTTTGACAGCCAAGGAGCAACGACTCAGCCTCAATATTCACATCTTCTATGTGCTGACCACGTTTTGTGCTGCTCTTCGCGGTCAGGCTCTCATGTCTCCATATATTGTACGGCGACCCGGAAAGGGCAAATTCATTGCGTATTCTAATGCACACTGGCATCTGATTCGCACCTGCCGCACGTGAATACCCAAAGGCCCCAAAGCGTGCCAATTGGGTGTTCAGTCGCGCTTTCCTTCATGAGATTCAAATTTAGAACGTGTGGTCTGCGCGGTGTCAAATTCCTTATTGTTTCATGAGATGTGGCATCCACTTATCGATTTACATTTCCTTTGCGACATGTCTGTTCCGTACATTGCAGTTGCCATGCCTGTCGAAGTCTTCCGAATGATAGAAACAATGGCCTGATCAAGTTGTAGCTGCTTGTCCTGATCTGGTTGCACCTTCATTGCCAGAACAGGATGTACTTACTTCCTGTTTCGTCAAACGTATATTAAAACATAAATGTTTCCAGGGACGTCATAGTAGTTGAAAGCCATACGCTCTATCGCTACTTCCTATTCCATCGAAATGTCGAGAAAAGACGAATGCCGTAAAATTTAAAAACAATACTCGGAGCAACCTTCTTTCTACATATGGTTTGTTTGGTAAACACACCGCAAACATCACCATCAAAATGAGACTTTCAGAAAAGAAGCAGCGCGCAATCATGCGTGCAAAGCGATCCGCTTCATTTAAGCGAAGTCGGAGCCGTCGGCTCGACAAGTTTGTATCTCGGCGCCGCACAGCGGGAGTCGGGTCTCGCAAGAGCAACCCGACAAAGACTGACCTTGAACCTGACAGCGGGATCAATCATGACGATAGTCTCAATCCGCCAGAAGTGGAAACTGTGGCTACTCGTTTTGCTTCGAGGTCCCCCGTGAGCAAGCTGATAGGCAAGATTAGTGGCATAGTGAAAGTGGCATGCGGAATCGCGGCCACCTCTGTGATGACCCGCCTGGCCCTACCGGTACAGGCGCAACCTGTTGGTACGCGTGCCACGGATGCTCCCGAATTGTTAACCGCCGCCTCTGAGTGGGCAACTATAGCGTCTGCAGCCGGTATATGGGTTACTGCTATCGCCGGCTCGGTCACCGCTGGGGTTACATCCTGGATGGGTTTACGGGGAAAAAAGGGCATCGAGACACGTGCTGATATCCTTCGGGTTTATCAAATGTGCACCGCCTTGGCGAAAATGCTTGACAGCGTTACCAAAGCCTCCCGTGACAGCACAGAGAGTGGCCGTGCGGTTGCGAAAGTGGTCCTTGACCATGCAAATGAACTCCGCCCAATCTTTAGGATCGCCGCAGCCGCAGCCAGAAACTTAGACGACGGCACCGTGCTTGTTAGCATGGTGAGGCACGCGAGAGCGAACTTCGAGGCAAAGTATAACGACCTGAAAAGAGTGGTCGAGGCCCAACCAAGGGGGCAGCCTGTGCAACCTGAGCAACCCGGGCCGCCGGGAGGCCAGTGAAGCATGGGCGGTACTTTAATATTGGTGTTTTTGACTGCATTTTTCTGTTCGTCATATATGGCATTGAAGGACGCATGGTGTGATTTTTATCGACAATGACTGTGGCAAAATGGCTTGCTTTTAAGGCAGGCTGTGGCAGAATGGTCTCTTGTTGATGACTGTGGCATAATGGTCTGTTTTATAACAGACTGTGGCACAATGGTCTTTTGGGGGACCGTGGCAGAATGGTCTGTTTCATAACAGACTGTGGAATAATGGTCATTTTTGGGGACCGTGGCAGAATGGTCTGTTTCATAACGGACTGTGGCATAATGGTCTTTTTTTTTTTTTTTTTTGACTGTGGCAGAATGGTCTATTTTACAATAGACTGTGGCATAATGGTTTTTTTTTTTTTTTTTTTTTTTTTTTTTTTTTTTTTTGGGCTGTGGCATAATGGTCTGTTTTATGACAGACTGTGGCATAATGGCCCTTTTTTCAAGAGGATGTGCAGTTGATCTATACACCTCCTGAAGAAAGTCATATTGTTTGGCAGATGAATGTTCTCCCATCTCTTCTTAACCTATTAAGTACTACTACGGTACTTGTACATATCCGCCATCATCGTCCTACTTTATGACTTAGTTAAATATTGCAATGCGCCAAAATACCTACCGGTAAACACTTTTGTGTTGATCTACCGCCCTGGTTTATTGGCATCAAATGCGCATTCCAGATGTCCGGTTTCAGTATTTGATCTAGGGCTGGTTAGGCTTTGGCGTTCCAATCATGTCATATTTTCGATGTATTATTTTCTGTATACCATGTGTGTTTCTTTTCTTAGTTACCAGGAAAGCTCCAGGTAGAACTGGCCTGTATCAAAATACGCATTTGCACTAAGTGTACACAGAACATACCTGAAGATATGTCATACAGGCAAGGCCAGATTTTCTGCTCTTACGATCGTCGTGTATTGCGTAATTTGCAGCGTTGGCGAGTATGTGCCATTGAAACAATTGCCAAACGCCACACGCAACTACACGAACCATAATGGAAACATCAAGCCAAGTTAAGGTGAGTTTATTTTTTTTTTATTTTTTTTATTTTTTTTTTTCAAATTTCAAAAAGCCAAAAATCCAAAACAATCCTCCCATCCCCTCCTCCCCTCCTCCCCTCCTCCCCTTACTCCTCCTTGGCCGCCGCTGGCCCCGCTGCCTGCTGCCGGCGCCGGAGGTTGTTTTTGGCCCGGCGCCGTTGCATCGCCGCCTACGGATCAATTGTCAGAATAAGTCAAAAGCGGTAACAGGAACAAACTTGCAGAGGAATAACTCACTTTGCTGCGGCGATGCGACGGCGCCCGGGCACCCGTGCGGGGCACGGCGGGGCCAACGGCGACCAGGGCACGCGCAGAGGTGCCAGGGGAGGCAGGGGGGAAGGCGGGGGAGGCGGGTGGGACCGGGGTGGCCGGGAGACGGGCACCTGGGGTGGTGGGGGCGGAGGCCGGGCCGATGGCGGCCGGGGGGGCGGGGGCGCGCGCGGCGGGGGGGGGGGGGGGGGGGGGGGGGGGG
>WNLO01000066.1:0-161167 GCA_021398005.1 Sporothrix luriei | reverse complement strand
GCATGCCTGCCGCCGTGCCCAACGGGCCCGGCGCGCCACGCGCCGCCACGTCACGGCGCCGTGGCACGCCCGCCCCGTCACCCCCGGCGGCGGCCATTAAGCGAGCGAGGCCACCGACGGCCGATAGCGCCACGCTAGCCAGTAGTCCCCTGCACCGCTATACGAGCGATGCTATCATTATTCCTGAAGGCCCGCAGCGGTCTCCGACCAAGCGTAGCCGTATAGCTAGGGAGACGGCCACCGTTACGCCCTTTACGCCACCCGGCTGTAACGCTACACCTATCACTCCCTTTACCCCGACTAAGACTACTATTATATGTACCGTTCTATTAACCGCTGGACCATTAACCACCGCCGTCCTTAGAGATATCACTAGGATCTATAGTATTTCAGACGGCTACGCCAACGCCCTTACTACCGCCCTCTTTATTATATATAAGGCGGATAACCGTATTAGTACCGCCGTTAATATAATCTTATAACGGCTCTT
The DNA here is from genome assembly GCA_021398005.1 of Sporothrix luriei. Classification (NCBI taxonomy): domain Eukaryota; kingdom Fungi; phylum Ascomycota; class Sordariomycetes; order Ophiostomatales; family Ophiostomataceae; genus Sporothrix; species Sporothrix luriei. The sequence goes on along the minus strand of WNLO01000066.1, from coordinate 160,677 downwards.
TTATACCGTTACCTTTTAGGCGCTCCGTGCTACTACGGCGCCGCCTTTAGACCTTACGACCACGCTGGTTATTACTACCGGTCTACCGCTTATATATACCTTTAAGTTAGCCGTATAAACTACCCCCTTATTATAATAAATAAACTAACGCTATAGTAACCCTAACCTTATACTTACTATAGTAATAAAGCTACTGTTATAAGAAGAGGTGATTCTTTATATTAGCCGTATAACGTTACCGCCCTTATATAAGACTATTATTAATACTATTAAGTTGATCGCTAGGGATTATATATAAGCCCTTATAGTCTGTTGGCTCTTAAATAGAGATAGCGTCGTTATCTTCCTTAGGGGGATAGACCGGTAGTATATAAAAGATATATCCTGGACCGATAACCTAGGCGTTAGCACTATAATTAACGGCCTAAAGGTCGTCCTTTATAGTGTACTAATAGATATACTCTCCCTAGACCTTTATATAAAACTTAATATATTATACCTAGTCCTTTAGATACGCCCTATAGTCTATAAGGACGGCCTATTAGCCAGCTCTAGTAACCTATACCTTACCGTTACTACTAAAGCTAACGCCGCCCTACTTATATAAGACGGCGTTATCCTTAACTACTACCTCTATCGTACCGTCTTATATAGATAAGACACTTGGCCGTAAATCTACTACCGTTACTAAATATAGGACTATAATATATATAGGTACCATAAGCCCCCCCGATATATATACTACGGAGGAGGCTATAAGAGCCTCTCTTATAATAAGCCCTCTAATAAGAGATAATACTTAAACTACCGTGGGCTACACCCGGCTTACTCCTGTACCTACCCCTTCTACTAAAACACCCTTACTAAATACTAGGAAGCTAACGGTACAGGCCACCGCCTATAACCCGTCCGCCCTAATATAACGACCGTAATATACACACTATAACTCCCCTTTATATCCTTCTAATAGTAGTGATTATTTCATAGAATATATATAAAACTAACCATTATATATAAACAACACTATATTATATAGACACCCTTAAAGCTAACGTTATCTTCTTATAAGAGATAGTTAAGATAAAGAGTAGTAACACTCTAGGGCCGGCCTTCGGTAAATATTATAAACTTTAGGCTAGAGAGGGCCGCCTTACCGGCTATATCGTAAAGCGCCTACCGTTATCCTATTAGGAATATATAGCTAGAAAAGACCTTATCTATATTACTATCTATATATAAGGGCTACGCCCTCTTTATATCTTTAGAGTTTATAGTAAGCTATTCTTACTTAGCCTATAGCTATAAGACTTACCGCTTCCTTATCTTATTAACTAGTTATACCCTAACTTAAATATTAACGTTATCCTTATAGGAGATGTAAACCTTTACTACTTACTCTAGGATATAACTAGGTGGACCTCCGTCTATATAAACGTCCTCTTTAACCTTATGGATATATAGGACCTATTCTTACTAATACTATTAGGTATATTAACGTAGTAACTATAAGGTAACTAGTTATACTACTAGCCTTTAATAATAGACTATATATAAGCCTTACTATAGCTTAAGGTTATATATACTACACTTAACTAGCTAGGCTCTAACTATATACTATAAGCCTACTTTATACTAATAATAACGCCGTTAGTACTAATAGATAGCTTCTACTAGTCCTAACTAGATTAAGATAAGGCCGTGTTACTCGAACAAGCTATTCTCCTCTTAATACTAATATTATTAAGCTCTATTATTAAACTAAAACACTAAACTAACGATCTTATTAGTAAGCTTACCGGTATTATATATACGTACGCCCCAGCTAAATTACCTCCCTAAGGACACCGTTATCCTAAATAAGACGCAGCTACCACTACCACCACTAACGCCCTTTATGTTATAAAGAGGAGAGTATAGACTAAAGACTAGTCTATAGCTATATATAACGCTATATATAAGGTACGCTGAATATAAAGACGCGCCCTCTATTAAGCCGAAGGCCGCCACTAGTGTATCGTACTATATAAGGCCTTAATAAGAGACACGGACTTATAAAGACTAGAGAAGTAGGCTTGCTCTTAAAGCTATACCCCCTTTACCCCCCTACTCCTCCTACCACTATAACGGTCGGACGGTACACTCGCTACGTATATTAATAATAAGGCGGAGATCCTCTCTTACCGCTTCTTCCTAACCTTAAACGCCGTACCACCTCTACCGCCACCCGTAACGCCGCTCGGCCGTATCTTTATTAACTAATACGTCTCTATAGACGACGTCTTAACGGCCGTCCACCGTACTTCCCTAAGGAAGGCCCCCGGGCTAGACTAAATATTAAACGTACTTCTCTAGGCCTATAGCGACTCCCTCTTCCTATAGCTATGGAACATTACTACTACCAGCCTTTGTCTCGGCCACTAGCCATTACACTTTAAGGTATCCCGTACTATTATTATCCTAAAACCTAACAAGACTACCTAAGAGAGATAAGAGGCGAGAGGGTGGCGCCCGATCACACTCCTTAGTACTATTAATAAAGCTATTAAGGCTATTATAGCCCGCCGGCTAGCCAAGATAGTAGAAGAGAACCACCTTCTCCTAAAAGGCTAAATAAGTAACCGGCGCTATTAGTCGATGGAGCTAACGGCCCGTCTCCTTACTAACGCTATATAGTACGCGTAGGACGCTAGCGCCACGGTATCCCTCCTTTAACTTAATATTTAAGGCGCCTTTAATAACGTTTATTACGGATAACTTATTTATATATTATACGCCCTCCGCCTCCTGGTCTAGTTAATTAACTAGGTTATAAATTACTTAATAGACTAGATAATAGCGTTAGCCTTTAATAGGAAGATAGTACTAGTATAGCCTGTTACTACCGGCGTCCCTTAAGGATCCCTATTATCACTAATCCTATTTATCCTCTTTACTTCACCACTTTACTAGGCCCTTTATTACTATTATAGGACTATTACCCTTAGGTTTATAAATAACACTAACCTTCTTATAAGTAGCCGTATAACAAGCTTTTATTACTACCTCCTATAGGAGGCGTAGACTACTATCACGAAGTAAACAAGGCCAAGAGGCGTCGTATTCAAGCCGGTAAAGAGCGAGCTACTCCACTTCTCCCGTACCTATATAGCCCTAATAATAACACTTACGCTTAACCGGGCTACCGTCCTTACTCCTCGACCGTCGGCCTACTTCCTTAGTATTTAGCTTAATAGGAAGCTCCTCTTTTTAGAGTACCTTTAACAAATAAAACACCGCCTTACTATATAAAGCTACGCCCTTATGAGACTTACCGGTAAGACGTAGGGTTATACGCTCCTATAGGCTCGTATAATTTATACGGTAGTACTCTAGAGTATAATAGCCTATAGTGTAAGTGTCTTCCTCCTAAAGAAGGGTAACCGTCGGCTAACGACCTCCCTTAACTTAATCTTCTATAGTTACCTCTATACCGTCCTTAGGGCCTACCGGTCTACACCTATCCACCTCCTTTACTCTAAGGTAGGTATATTACCGTTAAACCTTTACCTAGCCTACTATTACGCCGTCTTCCTCTTCCGGCTAAACTACTAGGTAAAAGCCTAGGCTATTTAGAGTATAGTCTACTAGCCCTAATCTTTTACTAACTATTATACGCCTATCCCCGCCCCGCCTCCGCCACCTACCCTTAAAGAGATAGACTAGACTAGGGTTACCGATTGTTAGAAGGCCCTATAGTAATAGAATACCGGTAAAGACCACTCTATAGAATCCCTTATAGTACGAACACTATACTAAACGTTATAGGCTATACGACGCCGCCACTAACACCTTATAAAGGCTGAAAGCAGCCTCCTTATATAGATTTATACCGGCCACATTAGTCTATAAGCTTACCTTTACCACCGGTAGGCTATAGACTCACCCACGTACCTATATAACACTAAGGAGGAGACTATAACCCACGTCCTCTTAACTTATATAATAACACCACTACGACCACCAGACTAGCCATAAACACCTAAAGAACTAGACCACCGGCTATAAAGCGGCCTTACGGTTAGACCACTCCTCCGCTAGCTTATCCGGAGCGACAGGCTCCCGGAGTATAGCCTAATAAGGGAGCTCGAACAATCGCCAACTCCGGCCTAGAACGGCACCCCAACGATACACTGACTCTCCTTTACTCTTTACGTTATTTATATCATTTTATTTTATTTATTTGTTTATTTTATTTATTTTATTTACTTTATTTATTTTGTTTTATTTACACTACCTTGGTGGCCGTTCGAGACCACTGCACGAAACTGTAACTAGAAAGATTACACACTTAGTTCTGTGGCAGTTTTTTCCCCAGAGGGTTCTGTCTAGCTAGTCGCTAATAGTCAGGAGTGGCTGAGAAAGGCGGATAATAATAATAATAATAATATTTTGATTTAATTTTTTTTTTTTTTTTTGATTTATTACTTTTCAATTCATTTCGTGCATTTTCCTAATAACGATATGGAATGGAGAAACGAGAAAAAAGAAAGTGATTTCAACTACCAAAAATTTAAGACTTGGGTTTGAACTCCCCTTTTCCGGGATAAGAGATAATATTTAGAACATAACCTGGCTGTTATTTTTATACCAAAACAATTCTCCATACGCCTATTAATGACTCGGTGAAGTGATAACCCAAACAAAAACCCGCCCTAAACAACAAAACGTACACAAGCAACGCCAAACCAACAAAACATACAGAAAGGTAACCGTATTCGCCACTCTAGGTGAGTCCTCCCTTCACTTTGTCTCCTTTCATGGATCCTCCTCCCCACTGGGTATTGCGTAAATCACCACATGCCTACTGTCCCCTGCCGCCCCCGTATGTTACAAGCCCGGTCGACTATCCGCCAACGCGATGGTCTTCAGCTACTGGTAGCTGTTTATTTTGGTCGCTTGAAAGGGTGTGCCTCGGTGTTCAGGACGTAGTCGTCCAGGCTGATGACATCGGGCGTGGCGAACAACAGGTAAAAGTACTTGAGCGTCTCAGCGAACCAGAAACTCTCCATGTTGTCGACCTGGACCGGCTCGTCCTTGGGATCTGCTAGCACGTCGGCGATGGCGCTGTGGCCGTACTCCGTCCGCGTGGCGTGGATCACAGCTTGGAACATGCGCCAGCCCTTCTCCTGCCACGATGGGTCGCCCGTGATGCGGTACATGTACCACACCGACTCGATTGCCTCGGGCCGAAGAATGTAGCGCCTGTCATTCATACTGACAAAGCCGGGGACGAGCCTGTCGCGATCAATGCGGTTCTGAACGAACTCCTCGTGCGTTTCAGGGCGTACAGGCTTGGGCGGGATGACCAATTCGGGAAGTGGTTCTTTGGCGGGTGCTGCCGCCTTTGGAACGGCGGCAGCATCAGCGTTACGGTCTAGATCACCCTGCAGTACCTTTTCCTTTTCGCTGATGGCAACTGTATCGGCCGCCGTGACCGGTGTCTCGTCTGCTCCGCCAACTGCACGCTTGCCGATGTTGGTAGTACCAAGGGGTGCTTCGGGGCCGGGCGCACGCCCTCCTGCATCCGCCCGCGACGACGGGTCGTTGGCCAACTCTTCATTCGCAGCAGCCGGCCGCTCTCGCTCTCGCTCTCGTTCACGCTCAAGCTCCTGGGCGCGCGCTTGTTGCAGCTCCAGGATCTCGTCCCTCTCCTTGGTCCACGTCTTCATACGCTCTTCGTAATCGAGCATCTGCTTGGTCCGCCAGGCCGTGTTGGGGTCGAGCTTTTCGAACCAGGCCGTCTGGTTCCACGAGCAGTCCGTCATGTTCGCACACGGAGTTATGGTCGAGCCTTCGGGCATGATTCCCATAGGCATCGCTTCATATGCCCAGGCGCAGCCGTCGGCCAGCTTGCCGCCAATCTCGACATCCTCCGGCCGGTTGAAGATACGGCCGCCCATGGCAAACATGCCTCCGAGGAAGCAGGTCAAATGTGTGATCTCGTAGTTATAGGACATGTCTTTGTCTGTGCCGTCCCGACTGGACACCTTTGCTGAGAACAGGATATCCCGGTCGTCCTTTATTAACGGACGGTAAAGCAGATATTTCTTGACAGCATCGACTACCTTTTCGTGCATGACTTGGTATTTGGGAACGAGGCCGCCGAGCAAAAGGTATTGCTAATGCTGTGTTAGCAGGACTGTTTGTGACAAACCCCTTTCCCTCCCCAAACAAAATAAACAATTCTCGCCTCATTATAAAACTTACCTTTGGAAAGTACTCGTAGGTGGAATCTTGGCTTCCACCCATGCTGTATGATTGCGTGCCATAACCGCCAGCCGTCAGGTTTTGTGGGATGCAATCGAATTTGGCGACCTGGCCATTTGCAGCGATAGGGACTGACACCGGTTTGTTGGCATGCTGCACGCCGGAACCAGTCATTATTTTGGGACCGGGCGGCGTTTTGCCCCCATCAGGCGGGACGGCGACCTGCGCCGTAGCGTCTTTAGGGGCGGTCCCCACGGACACCGCGCCGCCGTCCACATCACGTTTTCCAACCGACGGGGAGGTGACGTCGTCGACTTTGCGAAACTCGCCGGTCGCCGGCTCACCTGGCTTTGTGGGCGAGTTGACGCGAAATTCAAGATCCGGAGGCATCGTCTTTGCAATGGCCACCTTGTCCTGGGCCACCATAGGGTCAGAACTCGGTTGGCTTGGTTTGTAGCCTACCGGTTCGGTCTCAGTGTCGTTGGCAGCAGCCATCTGGGCCTTTGCTAGGTTGCTTGCATTCTCTGCCTCCAGTATAGCCGCGGCTGTCCTGTTGCAGCCGGATGCATCAACGTGCTCAGGGAAGATACCTGGTATGGCGGTTCCGTTGACGCGGTTTTGCCAATCTTCAAAGGCGTCGGTGATGCGGGCAATCGCGTCATAGTACTTGCTGTGGCCAGTCAGCTGGGCCAGGCGTGTGAACTCCATGGTCATGGAACCAAGCTCGGCCACACTGACAATGCTGGAAGCAGTCTTTGGCTGGGAGTAGAAGGCAGGCTTCCAACGGTAATACAGAATGGGCATTCGGTTGGGGGTGTCGAAGACACCCATGAGGATTTCGGCCAGCTCCACCGCCTTGGACAGGAGAGCAGGGTATCTGCTCTTTTCGCCACCCGCGATGTCGTACGCGGCAATGAGACCGCCAAGGTAGCGGATGATAGTCTCGAAGACGGGGATCTCGCTGCGGAACGGGGTGGTGGTGAAATCAATATCCTTGACCGCCTCGTATGCCTCGTCGAACTCGTCGTGCATCCCCATGATCCACAGTGTGTCTAGGGCATCGACGAGAGACGCAGCCCAGCCGCAAAAGGGGTCGCGGAAACCCTTGCTGACGGGCGCAAGCTCGTCGTGGGTCCAAGCATATGTGCGGTAGCCGGACCACGCATGCTGCATCTCGCCGCGCACCGAAGCGAGGCGTGATTCACGGACCTCACGGGCGGCGTCGGGTTCAGCCGCAAACGCATGCTGGATTTTAGGGATGGGAACTGGTGAGCCAGTGGGAAGCAGAATGAGAGATTCTTCGGGGATGGGGAAGTGTTCGGGCATCTTCACCCAGTGAATGACGCTTGTTGAGGGAGTAGGCTTGGCCTTGGCTGTGGCGTCGGCGTCTGCGACGACCGGGACAGCGGTTTCCTGGTGGGTAGCTGGGGGATTCACTTGGTGAAGACGGTTGGAGTCGAAGGCACCATCCTCCTTCGGTGCAGAAGATGCTGCGTCCGTTTGCTGTGGCACTGCCGGTTTTTGCGATCGAGGACCCGTCGGCAGGCCGTAGGAGCCCTTGACCTCGAGGCTCGTGTGCAATTGAGGAATGCGCCTGGACTGTGGAGCGGGCGCAGCCACTTTCTCGGGTTCCTTTTCGGTTGGTACTTTCGGAGCACTCACATCCGGAGACCCCTGGAAAGGAGGAGCATGTTGAGCCGGGGTGCCCGCGTCGAAGTTGCCGCTTGCACCGTCATGATTACCGCTGCTGCTGCCACTGCCGTCGCTGCCGGATCCCGAACTTGATTCGCCGTCGGGCGGAGCTGAGTAGCCCTTGTAGATTGTGGTGTGATGGGCGCTTAACTGAGAGTTGCTCGACAGGCGAAGTATGAGCAAGAGGAAGACGACGGCGGCAACGACGTACACACGGTACCTTCTGAACCGCAGCAGTGCCATGGTTGCTGTAAACTGGAAATGGCCTCGAAGCGAGGGCACCAAGAGTTGCCGGGACACAAACTAAAATGTACTCTGTTGAGAAAGTTGACGAGCCCCGCCCCAAAAAAATGACTACAAGCTTTGGGACTATTCAAACCCAATGTGCAACTATTGACAGGCCCCTTGAAGAAGTCACCACGTCATTCACGTACCCAATCGAATGGGCACGTTCCGTTGTCTCCAGTGCAGACTGCTTGGCAGTTGATGCGCGGCTGGGACGGGTGACCTCCGAAACTCGATTCTTGCGCTTGCGGGTGGTCGCGTGCGCGGCGGTCAATGTTGGTGAGAGTTCAAGGGGAGAGAAATTCGCTTGAGCGAGTTCGATGAGTCGATGAGAATAAAGACAAGGGGAGCGAACCCAACTGCCGTTGCGCTAGAAAAGATGCGGTACGGCACGGTACGGCTGTGGTAACGAGAAAATCAAGAACGTCAACGGTGTCGTACAAGACAGGTATCGGGCGCGGAGAAACGTCTGCGCCCCGGCTTGTAATTCTCTTATTTGAGGTTACCGGCGGTTGAAGTGCGGCATATTGGAGGGGCATTCGACGGGAGACGGAGAGCCTGGGGCAAGGGCCAGAAAAAATGGCTCGAAATAGAGAGGGTATACTCCGAATTGGGTGGGCGAGCAGGAAGAATAAGAATGAGAGAAACAAACTTCGGGGGCGTCGTTGGTGAGAAGCCGTTTTGCCGGCGAAGCGGGCTGAGCGTGAGAACCGTAGGCTGTGTGTTTGTGTGTTGTATGTATGTCGTAAACGGGGGCGGGATGCAGATCAGATTGTAGCCGGTAGGGGTATTGAAACGTCGCGATGTGTCGTGAAAAGGATATCGCCGAGAGTGCAGCAGAGAAAGACGTGAAGAGTGAAGAAAAAAGGAAAGGAAAGGAAAGGAAAGGAAAGGGGGAAAGACAACGAGAAGGACAGGCGCTCGACGGCGATTACGGCAAGACGTTGCTGGCTGTCCGGGAAGCCGCGTGCTTCACTGCGATCGTGGCGGACGGCCGAAGAACAGGGAGGGAAGGACCAAGGAAGCGCGAAGAGAAAAGGAAGGTGGCAGACCGGCGAGAGTGGCTGCCGAAGGGCCAGTAATGGAAGGAACGGAACGGTGGTCGCCGTGAGTGCAGTCGCGTACAGAGTGTGAAGGTAAGAAGAAAGAAGGAAGGAGAGGCTCGGGGCCGACACAGGGACAGGGAAATGCCAAAAGAGAGGGAAGGACCAAGCCGGAGGCGTGTCGAGAGTGGCAGTTGCGATCTTGTCTTCTTGGTCTCACTTTCTCGTCCCAGGCTGGCTGAGCTGGGCTTGCCAAGACAATACTGTTTTATTCCTGCTCCTCCTTTTTTTACGGGTGGCCCCTTCTCTACTTTGTACGAATTGTCCAGTTGCGGGGCGTGCAGAGGCTGCGGAATGCCAAGACTTTTCTCTCTTTCCTCGCATTTTCTTATTCATACACCACGTCACTTCTCTGTTTGACGCAGTCGCGCTCAGCGGCACCTTCCGTTGCAAGATACGGCTTGTCTGCTCTTTCCAATACGAAACCGGTCTTCTCTAGTCACTGGAAAGAGCAGAGAGTCTTCTAACGCCTTGGCATCATCCTACTTTTGTTCCGTTGAAGCCGTTCTTTGGTGTTTTATTGTTCTGGGATTTTTTTTTGTGGCGGAATGTGGCATCAAGTGAGAACGGCCCAGACGGGAAATACGATAATAAAACGTCAATTTCCATGGCCTCCAAGACCACACCGAGTAAACACACATGTTCGCCACACTTGACATTCCGCGGCGACGGAAGAAACGAGACTGACGACTTGAAAATCGACAGGGAACACTTTGTCTGATCACTGTCGCGCTTGGGACCGGCATCCGTCGACTTGCTTTGGTTTCCGACGAGCGCGCGTATTTCTGCAGCTAGTGCATGGGGGCCAGGAGACAGAAGAAGGCTATTTCGCTTTGTTATTTTTAGAGGGGAGAGAGGAGAAGGATCCAACTTCGCAGGAAACAAAACGGCGCTGCAACTGGGGGCTAGACCAGACCTGGACGGATCAGCCCTGCGAATAAGAAAACATGGCTAGGGGTACGCTGGAGCGCTAAATACGATGTAGGGGAAAGAAAATGAAGAAGCGTCCTCGAAGAAAGGGGCTTAAACGGCGAACGGGTGTTGAGACAAAGTTTAAGGGATTGAAACAAAACTGCGCGATGCCACCTCCTGGCCTCTGCGACGATTGGCCATGGCATCGGCACCGAGGGGACACAGGCCACTTTGGCCATACAGGAGATAAGAAACACGTAATACATGCAAGGAAACAACTGGAAACCACTGGGAAAAACAAAAGTACTCGATTCAACTGCGAGGTCCTTTCTCTTTCGACGGTTCTTCGAAAATGTCCCCATGCGCGACCGAAGCCAGATATCTACTACGTACCTTTGACAGTGCAGCTCCTCTTTGGGAAGTAGAACGGCAGGGATTGTAGAAAAGGACGGTTGTCGGTCTCTATGGAGTGAGAAACAATATGCCAAGACAATGTTTTTTATTCTCCTTTTGATTAGCCAGACAAGGGATGGAGTCCGTGACTGGAGCCATGTTGACCACGTTTTTGCCGCGAATAAGGCGGCCACCGGAAAAGAGGAGACGAAACGACTCTGCCCGAGAAGACAGATTCAATTTACGGCAGTTGAGAGGGCGATTGACGGAACACAAAATATATGTCGTATACAAATGGGAGACAGCGCTCGATGCCGACGCGAGCAAAGAGATGCTTGAAGCCCACCAGAAATACAGCAGTGCGTTTGTCGTACAAGCTCAAATGCCAATGGGAATTCGATTCTGGGTGAGAAAAGGGTTAGTTTGGTGGACAGCATGACAAGGCCTGGCCTGAAGCAAGATCTTGGAAGACGACATAGCTCTTCGAATTGACCTGCCGGAAAAAGACAGCGATGTTCCTGGCAAGACTACAAGCTGGTCAAAGAGAGGCATGATCTCTGAAGGGGTGATAGGCAGATGGGATTGCTTTTAGGTGAAGAGTGGAATGTCACATTTCAACGACGAATTGCATGACATTCCAAAGCGCCTCTCGACGCTTTGCCCCAATACTATAAAAATACATCCAAGGAAAGGCCACGTGTGTCTCAGTCGGGAAACATAGCTAGCCCGACTAGAAGCACAGCGACAGAGAAACACAGATCGTATCCAAACAAAAATAATTACGCTGTACAAACACTACTCAATCAGCCGTCACCCAGCGCCGTGATGCGACTACGTCGTCTTGAACGTGTCCCGGATCTTGGCGTACAACGCCGTCTCCGCAAAGTCATAGTCAGGGTCGAGGTTGCAGAACGGGTGCTGGGACAGCAGCCGGCTCGCCGTCGGCCGCTCCATCGGGTTGACCGTGAAGCAGTCCAGCATGAACGCAATCGCATACGGGCTGATCGTCTCCCGCACGTCCTGCGGGATCGGCGGCGTCTCGCCCTGCGCAATCTTGTAGATCGCCCCCACCGTCTCCTCCTGCGACCACGGCCGCCGCCCCGCAAACATCTCGAGCACGACGCAGCCCACGGCCCAAATGTCCACCTTGGCCGAGTAGCCTTCGTCCTGGGGCCGGATCACCTCCGGCGCCATCCAGAACACGCTGCCCTGCATCGAGTTGGTCCGGTCGTTGCCGTAAATGTTGTCCGTCTTCTTGCTGATGCCAAAGTCGCTGATCTTGGCCGTCCCGTCCACGTCAAGCAGGATGTTGTCGGCCTTCAGGTCGCGGTGTAGAATGCCCTCCCGGTGCAAGTACGCCAGCCCGGACAGCGTCTGGCGAGTCAGGCTTGCCACCACCGGCTCCTCGAACTTGCCGTGCCGCCGTAAACATGAGCCGATACTGCCACCGGAAATGTACTCGAGGAAGATGCTGATGCTCGTCTCCTTGCGTTCGCAGCCCAGGTACTGCACAATGTTCACATGGTCCAAGTGCTGCATGGTCTCAATCTCCTGGTTCAGCGACGCCACCAACTCGCGCACCCGGTTCTTGTCGTTTTGGGCCACCAGCTTCGGTGGCACCTCGACCTCCTTTACGGCCAAGAACTCGCCTGTCGTCGCGTTCATGCCCAGGTACACCCGGCCAAACGTGCCCTTGCCGATCAGCTGACCCTTGAACCAGCGGAACGTCGTCTGTCGCTTGGGAATGCCGTTGTTGTCCGTGTTGCCACCGCTGCCACTGCCGCTGGCATCGCCCTGGCCGTACAGGGCCGGCAGCTGTGGCACTACAATCGATCCTTGCTCACGGTCAGGTCGCACCTGCACAATGCTGGCACCAAACATCTTGGTTGACTTGCGCCGCACAATCGCGGCTTGGCTGACTGGTACACGCCGTGGGATACCGGGCGCGCCGGGTTGAGGAGGTGGCTGCTGTTGGACCTGCTGGTGTTGCTGCTGGTGCTGCGCCAGCTGCGTCTGCGTGTACCGCTTGTTGGCCTCGTGTGCGCCCCGGGCTACTTCACGGATGGACTTCATACGGCCCAAACCACCAGACCGCCGAAGACTGCGCTGGGCGACTGAAGAGATCGACGACGGCCGATCAAGGGCCTTGAGTGTCGACTCATCAGATCCAAGAGTGTCGTTTTCATTGTATATGGACGACGACGTGGTGCCTGTGCCACCGGACGATGCCTTGGCTGCCTTGGCTGCAGCTACAGCGGCCACAACAGCTTCGGCAGGAGACCGAGCGTCTGAACCAGGGCCGCGCCCAGGGCCGAAAGCCGAACTGGGGCCGGTGCCCGCACTCATGCTGCCTCCCAGACCATTGTTCATATTGACGGCCATGGCAGAGCTACCTGCCCGGTTTCTTCCACCGGCAGACAACGACTCATCCGATTCAGGCACTTCAGCAATTGGAGACGTCGAGAACTCGGGCTCCGGCCCTTCCTCTAGCACTGGCTGATCGACATCGAGATTGGGGAAGAAGTCCTCCAGATTGTTGATCAGCGCATCCGTTGGGGGGCGGTTCGCCCAGACGTCTCGCTCCACAAAGGACTTGCGCCGGCTCAGCTTGCCATCGTCCGTCGCCGACGATGTGGACTTCCAGTCAGTACTAGATTCGGGAGTACCCGGAGTCCGTCGGCTTGAGCTTCCATCATCGCTTGTGTGGTCGGACATCCGCGAACTGCTACCAGCGCTGCGGTTGGCCATGTTGCCGTTGTTGTCGCTGGGCGGGTTGCCGCCCGTCGATGCAGAAACAGGAGACGTAAATGCTACAGACAGCGTCTTACGGGGCCGCTTCGTCTCCACAGTCAGGTTCGGTCGTCTGCCGTTGCCACTGCCAGAGTCTGCTTCGCCTCCGTTTGCCGCAGCAGCGGCGGCAGCAGCCTTGGAGGAAGTTGTCGCCGCCGCCGCCGCTACAGCCGCCTCGACATCGCTCTTAGTCATATTGGTGCTGTTGCTGCTGCTACTGGTAGCTGGCGCACGAGAAGCAAGGGGCACAGCAAATAGGCCATCATCGGAATCGTCGTCGGAGTCGTCGTTCGATACAGACAGCCTGGTCGGGTTTGTCAGAGCTGCAGGCATACCAATACGAGGTGGGCCGCCTCCGCGAGGAAAGTTGGGATCGTTGTTGCGGGAATCTAGGTCTGGTCGTGGTTTTTGCTGGAACTGTGAAGAGCCTGATGGGAGGCGTGCAAAGTTCGCACTGGGTCGGGAGCTTGGGCTCAACCCGCCCGGAGAAGGCGCGCGTGCCGGCATCCTGAATCCTAGAAGAGAGTTAGAATCTGACCTTTGCAGTCTTTCATTGTGGGATGGGCGAGAGGGCTTACCTCGGAGCGGCTCTGTGTGGTTATAGCTGCTGCCCATGTTTGTATTCAACAGCGCGGATGCTACGCGGTTAGGCGAAACGCCCCGAGACGGGTGGCCTAATCCGCCGAGGCCTCTACCCATACCAATAATGGCACTGGCTACCGAGCCCATCGGCTGAAGGCCGCCGGTGGCAGAATCGCCGTTGTTGCCAGAACCGTTGCCGCCAACAGTGCCAGGCGAGGACCGGTTCCGGCCGGCCTTGTCAGACATTTCTTGTGGCGATTCGTTTGTCGTCGGTAGGGCAGGGCGCTTGTTGCTGGGGTAGCCATCGATGCTGCCTTGGGACAGACGCATGCGGTCGCCGGACCGCTTGCTAAGCGAGTTTGCCTTGATGAGAGTTGCAGAGGGGTCACCAGGTGGTGCTGGTGCACGGCGCTGAGGCAGAAGCTTGTCGGGATTCTTGTCCTCGAAAGGCGACACACGTGGCTGATCGAAATCCACGTTCCTACCAACGATGCCGCCGTAAGGTGCGTTCTCCTGAAGGGGCGTGCCAGAAGTGTTGCCGTTCGCCTGTCGGCGTTTGGCAAGATATGCTTGGCCTTTACGCTCAACTTCCGCGCGGTACTGGTTGGCAGCGGCATCGGTCCTGGTCTGCGCCTTGCTTGGGTCGCCGCCTGCACCGCCATTGCTGGGCAGCGCATGGTCAATCGACACAGACGTGCTGTTCTGTCGCGACGTAGGTGGAGACGAACTAGATCTCGGCCTTGACACGCCGTTTAGAGCATCGTATGCATCCCTGTCGAGGGAGGCACCATGGGCAGCATAGGCGGGCGAGAGCTGGGGCTGCGATAGTGCCATGTTCCGCGGCCGTACGAAAATTTTTGTCGCACCAGCACCGTCTGCCTTGAACATCTTGATCGCAGCCAGCTTCGCATCGTCCAGCGGCGCATCGTGATTGAACTGGCCTAGGTCGGTCGAAAATAGGGCGGCCCCATCACCATCCGGTAGACCTAGGTTCATGCAGACCAGCTGCCGAAGCTCGGCCGGGTTGGCGACATCTGTCACATCCACCATGCGGTAGTTCCAGTAATCAGCCGTAGCAAGGATATACACGCGTGGTGAAGCGGCAGACGAAAAAGAAGACGATGGCTTGCTGTACTGGGACGAGGAGCCGGTGTTGGACCCGCTGAAGTCATGACTGGTCGCAAAGCTCGAGCTGGGGCGGTCGAGAGACAAGTCACTAGCATTGCCAGCGCGACTGCCGAGAGTGGACGAGGACTTGTTTGTGACGACCGGGCTCGTCGGCGATTCGAGGCCATCCGGAGAGGGGAAAGAGTTGTCGTCCTTCGGTTTCTTCTTTCGGTTCCAGAACGACCGCAGCGATTTGGCATCTTTGGCACTGCTCGGTGGGTCCGTGCCAGCAGACCGGTCGCCGGAGTCGTGGGAAGAGGGCCGAGCATTACCACCGGCTCCTGTGTTCGTGTTGCTTGCACCGATCATCTCGCCAATGTTCATGCCCTGCCGCAGCATCTGATTAGCTTCGACGGGCAGACCAGACCCGTAGATGGCTGCATTGGATGACATGGAGTCGGTGCTGTTGCGTGAGCGGTGGCCAAAGCGGGACTGGTGTGGTGACGCGGAAAGGCTGGGGGTGTTGACTGCATAAAGGTTGCTTGATCCTGGGACCGGGCTACCGGCAGGGCTCTCCCTGCCGAGCCCGACGTCGCTTGTATTTGGGCTGTGGCGGCGGTTGTTGTCGACATCAAGGTTTTTGAATACGGCACGGTGGTTGGCGTCTGCCGAGGTGCCTCCTGCGTTGCTTCCCGCACCGGGAGACGGCCCACTGCCGGCGCTGTTCAGCATCGGTGGCAAATTTTGAGCACCACGCAAATTCTGAGACGATATGCGCCGGGACGAGAATCCAGGGCCAGGGGCCTTGATAGGAGTCTGGTAACGAGGTAGTTGTTAGTTTATTTCTAAAAATATGTCTCACAAAAGAAAGGCCAAGTAGAACGCATCCTGCTTACGTTTGGTGAATCACTTTCGGCACCTGCACTTGGCAGGTTGTAGTTGGCGTTTGTCGGGTTGGACTCCTTCCGAGCGTGTGTTGGGAATTTGGAGGCGTCGGTTGGACGCCCACTGACGATGCTCCGTATGAGGTGGCGCATGCGGCGACCTTCCTCACGGTCCTTGGATGGGTCCCATTTGTCGCCAGGCATCCCCGTCCTCTCGATCCAGAGCTGCTTGAGGGCGGGGTACACTTGCTGGTGCATCAAACTGAAGTTGCCGCGACCACCGTGAGCGCTACCCAATTCGAGAAAGGGGGTGCCGCTCAGCTCGAGGGTTTTGAACGCCTCCTGCCAATCCTTGGGGAACTGGTGGGACTGCAGCCAGGACAGAACACGCTCCAAAGGCCACTGCGCTGCCATCTCTGGCGGTATGCCGCGGGAGCTTGATGCGTTGCTCGTCATAGACACACCCTGATTGTTGGCACCCATGCCCGCACCGGGATTCAGGCGCCCGGGCTGTTCGTCCATAGGAGTGCCCACCTGGCTGCCACCCGGCACATTGGAGCCACTCGGGCCATTGTTGCTGCCGCCGCCACCGCTGCCGGTGTTGTTGTTCATATGGCTGTTGCCGTTGTTGTTGGGATCGTTTCCTGGAAAGGTCCCAGGTGGTGCCTGGTTCCACTGCAAAAACGGTGCGTTGGCGGAATATGGAGTCATGCTGTCGACGGCGCCGCCAAATCCGGGAATACCCACGCCTTCGCCGTACGTGTCGATGCCGGGAATGTATGTCGCCGACATTTGCTCATTTTGTGGTGGCGGCGGCGGGAGGTTGACAGTCTGGCCTGGTGCGGCGCCCACGGCAGCATGCATCTTCGGGTTGTATGCCTGGTGCTGCTGACTCGCGGCAGCGTTCGGGTTCACTCCGGGTATCAGGGGCGGGGGCGGGGGCGGAAAAGTGCCGCGCGCGTCGTACACACGGCCGCCCCAAGTTCCGTGCCATGGCGCCTGTTGGCCAAGAGCACTGCCCGGCGGAGGGCCAGACGGCGGTGGCGGTAGGTTTCCGGGGCCCAGGACACCACCGGCCGTGCTAGGATATCGTAACGGAGGGGGAGGCGGCGGCGGGAGGCCCATGCCATTGCCGAGCTGTACCATCGGCGGCGACATGGGTGGGGGAGGAGGTGGCACCTGGTAGGGCCGCGAGGGGTCCCGCTGTCCGCCACCTTGATACATGGCGGGCAGACGAGGTCCTCACGAGAGGCAAAGAGATGGGACCAGGAGGGACGAGGTCGAGGTCGAAGACGAGGGCGACAGGTGAGTGGTGAGAGTTGGGAGATGGGAAATGGGAGATGGGAGACGGGGCGCCGGCAAGCTTCGAGGCGAAGCAGCGGGCCGCTTGCGGGATATCGTCGTCGTTGCGATCAAAATGCCGTCGTCGCTGTTGTTGCTGCAACTGTCTATCGGATATGAGCTCTCATCACAGCAGTAGGGGAACGGGTCCTTTTCGTTGCTGGCGCTGTCGCAGATGGCCTTGGCGAAAGTGGTGTCAAAGCACGCGCGAGTGGAAAACGGCTAGGTTGGTTTTTAGGAGAGAGATACGATGTAGAGAGGCTAGACAGGGTAGGGGTCGTATGTCGTGTTTGCCCTGTGGATGTTGTCCTTCAGCCTGTTCGTCTGTTGCCTTTACCTCTCAGCTTTTGTCGTCTGGCGCGCCGTTTTCGTTTCTTTTTTTCTTCCCCTATAGACGAGAGAGAGAGACGTCGCAGCAAAATCGCAAAAGGCGCACGTTTCAAAAGGCGGCAGTCGGTCAGCGCTTGCTCCCCTTGGTAGTGCGACGGGATGCACTGGATCACGAGGGGATCAACGGACGGGGTAGCATGGTTTGGGGGTTGGGGGACGGGGGTAGACGTCAAGAGAGGGAGCTTGAAAAAGAAACCGTTGTTGTTGTTTCGAGATCAAAGAAAGTACTCCGTACATCGAAAAGGGGCCGAGAAAGAAGGCTGATTTGGCGAGCAACTCGTGGCGGCTAGGACGAGCAGGAGCGACCAACGTTATTGAAAGAAGAGCAGGTAGGAGGGAGTGAGCAAAGTACGAAGTAATTACGACGCATTACTGGCGTTTGGAAACGGGAACAATAAAGGACGTAAGTACGACCTGATTGCTGGGTGCAGAAGCGAGGCAGTTGCGCAGGGCCTGTGAAGAAAGAGCGATGGCGCATGTCCCCACAGCTCGACACGACCAGGAAAGTCGAAACAAGAAAACAGGGGGTGTGGCGGAAGGCGGGCGACAGAGGTGGAGTCGAGCAAGGAGCGGCTGGCGAGCGATCGGTGGCTGCCGTGGTTGGAGTGGGTTTTTGGAGCGTGTGGAGGCGCCGATTGGACCGCTGGCGGGCTTGTCTGGGCGGGCACCCTGGCTCGCCCTACAACGTGCGCTATTCCTCCGCAGCAGATCCCTTGCAGTGCCTTAAACGTTTCACTCTGGGCCTGGCCCGCCTGTAAGTAGCTTACATACGTCGTCAGTATCTCTGACGTTTCGTGTCATAGTATGGAAAGAGCGGTCGACAAATATGACACAAAAACAACACCAGACAGTGCCGACTGGCAGGAGAGGGGGTGAGACAGCAGGTACGAACGTAGAACAGGCCCTAATGCCCAAAGGGGACCTGAACGAGAAGGAGCGATGCCATTTCCGCACCGGAACCAATCAGCGATGAGAAGAGCACTTTCCCTCTTGTCTTGCACTTCCGAGTCTTACGATATACGCACTGGAAACACGTCGACGTGGGCAATTTTACGAAAGGAACAGAATATGGCGTCGCGTTGGACAGCCCCCACGGACGCAGCGTGCAGGCTAGCGAGTCTACCCTGAGCCTGGTACAAAGAAAAAACACGATGTGCGACGTCAACTTCTGGTTACGGTGCTGCTGGGGTGTCTCGAGGAAGGTGCGACATGCATGCGTCGCCGTTCGGTATTTTATTGTTTACAGGAGGTCGCGCCTTCTCAGTGCACGACGGCCGCTTTCCGCTACATTCGCGCTGGTGGCTGCACGGACGCCCAAACGGAGCGCTCTACTATATTACGACATCAACGACACTGGAAATAGATTTGCTAGCAGGAACAGTTGCGACGACTGTGTGCGCATTCGAGGACTCGTCAGAGCGACACGGCTCCTCTCATCTGCAGTGCTGCGCTGGCTGCGCTGGCTGCGCTAGCGTCCTGCAGGCCACTGCAGGAATCACGACCGCAAACGCTGTCGAGCCAAAGCAGCCCACCACTGTGAGCCTAGTCTGGCAGATTCTGAAATGTGAGTGGCCGGCGAAGCGCCCGGCAAAAGGAAGACGGAAGACGTGAGAGACGGGGCAGATGGCAGCGACGAAGAACACATGTGAGGTGTGGGAGGCCACGCAGGGCATCGACCGACCAGGAAATCGAAGCGGATACGGAGCATATGATGGGAGAGGGTTAATGGCGGAAATACAAAAGGGGGATGGGTTGTATCACGCCGGGAGAGTGTGGGCGACTATAGTGTTCCGATAGTACGAGGCAACCAGCGCGCCCAGCCATGCATTAACAGCAGTCAAGTCTAGTTGCGCGTGTGAGAACCGTTGGCGGCTGTTTAAGGAATAAATGGGGCATGGGGCTGCTGGTCGACGTTCGGACAGACATTAAGCGGGAGAAGTGTCGACGTGTCGCCGAACTATGGTGTTGTTGTTGGTCTGTGTTCTCTGGCGTGCAAAGGTATGTGGTGTTTATTCAAAAAAGGTACCGTAGGACGCGATGTGGTGGTCATGCTCTTAAGGCAGTACGACCTACATGATTCGGAAGGAATAGCACAAGGCAAAACGAAGGCGCGATACCATATACAACTCATTACAGGCTTTTGGCCGTTAACCGTCAAGTATGTAAGGTAGCAAAACGTGCTGGTGGAGACCAACATAAAAGAGGACACACAAAACGTCGCATACCGGACAAGCGATGGCAAGCTCTTGGCTGCTGACTTACATCACACTGCAGCCCCCCTCCAGCCAGTTGCTGAGCTGGTCGTAGTATCCGTCCTCTCTTCCGGTCGCCCCTTCGACATCGTTGTGCTTGCGCACGCGCCCCTTGACCTTGAGCGTCTGCGTGCCTGCTGGGTGCCACCAGCGCAGCCGCTGCAGCGTCGCCGTCTCCTCCGCGTCCCACGAGATCTCCCAGCGGCCGGCGCTGACCTCGACATCAATGCTGTCCTCTGGGAAGTGGTACTCGGGCAGCCACACAACAGTCGGCAGCGGCAAGAGTCCGCCGTTGCCGTCATCCCCTCCAGCAGCCTCGCCATCAGGCGCTAAATTAAGGCTGATGAGGTCGACGCCGAGAAGGGAGCGTTCGCGACGGGCCGCTTCACCCTCGGGGGTGTCGGCAGCCAGCGTTGCCGCATCTTTCTTGGCCGCCGCCAGCCGCTTCTCGTCTGCTATGCCATACACCTTCAGATTGAACTCGGCCTGCCGCAAGTCGAACCCGTACTCGGCAATCTCACCGCTTGTCGCAATCGGTGCAGGGCGCACGTATGCCTCGGCGGCACGAAATCCTGGCGCGCTGCTTAGCTCAGGACTCGAGCTCGACGAGCCCGCGGTGTTGGTGCTGCTATTATTGGCGGTGGTATCGTTGTTGCCGGCGTTGCCATTGGTGCTGTTCGGCCGCGACGAAATGGACGGTTGTGTCAGCACCCGCTTGATGTTACCCGGGTTGACCATATCGTCCTGGCCGACGTCGCTTCGTCTCGGCTGGCCCTGGGTTGGCACGTTTGTCGACGCTGTTGACAAGTTCGCGGACGATGCCGGCGCCTCGCCGGCCCCGATGGACGATGACGTCACCACGCGCCGCAGAGCCGGTGCCGTTGCGCGGTCGGGAATTGTCTTGGGCCGGTGCGATATGGGCAATAGTGAGTCATCTTGTGACACAATCGAGAGATCTTCGCCATTCCACTGGTCACCCCGCAGGTGGTCGTTTTCTGTCATATACACCCACAGCGTGTAGCCCTCCATGAGCGCCCCCTCCACGCCATAGTGATTGGCATCCATGGCAGCCGACTGACTGGAGTAGTCAGCTGTCTTGTATGCGTGCTTGTCATCCATGTCATAGGGTATACCAAATTCGGTCAGGATGCACGGGTGGTCGCCAACGCGATCCAGGCCTTCTTGGCGTATGGACGCAAGCTGGTCGCGGAAGCAGTTGCGGATGGCTGACTCGCCGACACGGATGGCAAACGCCGGATGCCAGTACCGACCGCGCAGAACGCCGAGCACGTCGACGTTCCATGTGCGATTCCACTTTTTCGTCATGAGTGTGATGCCGTCGTAAAAGTGAGGTGCGTAGACCATGCGTTCGTCATCGTCTTTTGTGCCCTTGATCCTCGGCGGCAGCTCCATTGTGGCGCCTTGGAGCAGCATGATGGCGTCGGGGTGGTACTTGCGCACGACGTCGCGGTTGGCGCGGAAGTAGTCCATGAAGTACGAGTCGGAGAAGCATGGGTAGTCGATCGTTTCGCCTGTCCGTGGATTCTTCGCAAAGTAGTTCTTGCGCAGCAGAACGTCGTTTTCCGACGACGAGTCCCACACCCCGTGTTGGGCCCAAATGCATTCGCCAAGTTTCCAACCAGGGTCTCGTTTCCAGCCGTAGCGGCTGTCGTCGTAGTCGGCCGGCAGCCAGGCCTTCTCGCCGCCTGGATCGACCAGCTTGCGGCCGGATTTGACGGGACCCAGACCGCCCATCTCCCACACGTCGACCTCCACCGACCGGCCCATTCCAGTAAGCATGGCCTGGAAGATGGTTGGCGACGTGCCCTTTTTCAGGGCCTGTTCCTTGGGGATGACACTGATGTCCTGGTAGCCAATCATGCCCTTGTTGGGCTCGTTGAGGCTCTCCCAGCCAAAGACAACATCATTCTCCAGGTCGCCGGCCTCTTGTATGCGCTTGGCGAGATGGCCAATCGCCGCCAGAAAGTGGCCCTGCAGGTAGTCCTGGATGTTTTGGCCGTCGATGATGCACTTGGGCGCAAAGTCGCGGCCGCCAAAGAAGAGCGTGAACATGGTTGCGGCGGCCAGTCGGAAGTAGTTTGTCGACCATATCATCTTGGGGAAGTTGTCGACATCGTCGTAGGTGTTTTGCACAATGGCAGCCTCGGTGACCGCAAATTTCTCCGGGTTGAGGCCACAGGCGTACAACGTCCACATAGGCGCGCCAGAACCACCTGTGAACCGAGACCACTGACTGTGTTAGACATGGGAGCAACAAGAAAACACCGACAGACCAGCCTTGCTAGCAAGGCATTACATACCACGTCCTGGTGGGGATCCATAAAGACATAAAACCCGTAGTCCTTTGCGATGCGCAAGATGTCGATTGTGTGCTGAATCCACTCCTCGTCGTACTTGCCCGGGCCGGCTGCCTCGATCGCCTCCCAGGTGAAAACATAGCGTATCGTGTTGTATCCCATCTTTTTTAACCGTGAAAAGTGCAGATGTGCGTCTTCCTTGGGGAAGGGCCGCTTGTGAAAGGTAACCTTGTCGCCTTCGAAGAAGTCCTTGGCGATATGTGACGGCATCTCAGGGGCGCTCGGCAGTTTGGCGTCGCCAGCAACGTTGATCCCCCGTAACACAACCTGCCGTCCGAGAGTGTCTTTGAAGACGCCATCCTCAATGATGAGGCGGATCGGCGCCATGGTTGGACACGAACGGAGAGTAAAAGAGTTTGTGTAATCGACGAGCTGTCGTCGGATAAAGATGTCGTGCTTTCAAAAGTCTCGTGTAAGGTTCTTCGGGGTTCAGTAAAGAGCGTCCAGGCGCATGGCTGTTTATCAGCGGCAAAGTTGGCAATCGAAACAAAGGAGGACGTCGAGATGCTCGAGGAAGTGGACGGTCGAGGGGGTTGGTGGATGTGTATAATGACGCTGCGACGGACAAGTTGTATTCATGTGTTGCTATTCCTGGAAGTAGCCAAAAGTGTACGAAGTATTCCAATATATCGTAAACCAGAAAGAGAACATGCGATGATAACGGTTGGCACAAAGGCGGCGGATAAACGTCGGGGCACCCGAGGATGATGATGGTCCAAAGTATGAATTACGTCGTACGGAATAATAGATGTCGCACGAAGTAGGGGCGTGCCTCCCCATGCTAATGACACTTTATCGCACTAGTGTGGCATGGCGTGGCAACGGCTGGCCAAGGTCGCTGCTTCCTTTTTTGGAACAGCCGCCGAGGATTTTCCGGTGGTTGGCAGCTGTTTATGAGGAAAGCGCTAGCGGGTGGGCGGAGGGCAGTATGTAATTACTTGACAGCGTGGGAGGTGCGGGAGCACCCCAACTTAGGGAAGGAGTGCACCAAAGCAGCGCGATTCGTTCACATTGGCTAGCGGGGCGAAACGGCTTAACGCGTCGACGCGTCTTTCCCTATTTGCATCGACACCAAGAAAAAGGAAGGAGCGATGTGCGTCTTCTGCGATAGTTTATTTGCAAGCCTTGCCGTTCCCTGTCCAGACTGAAATCCGATTTTGCCATCAGCTACGACGTACGGTACCACACTCAGGTTTTACAAGAAAAGCACCTTGCAACGCGTTCTCCAATGCCGCACGCAGTATCAGACCCCCCCTCTCCAGCTCAGGACGACGGCGCCATGGCCGAGAACTCCTCCCCCAACACAGTCGAGGCCGAGTCGCCACCAACAGCCAATGCCGATGTAGGCGATGAGGCCGTGCCTGTTAAGGTCGAGCAGGCCTCAAGTCCGCCCTGGGTTGCTGAAGACGACGAAGATGACATTGATGTGGAGATGGCCGAGGAGAGTGCCGTGCCAGCTTCGGCCGCGGCAATCAAGACGGAGGGTGGCCCGGCAGAAGGTGTTTTGGCGGCGACCACTGCGATCAAGACAGAAGACGCACCAGCAGCAGTCGTGGTCAAGGCAGAGGAGTCGGAGAAGGCGGCTCTCGTCACGAACACGGGCCATGTCGACCTGGAAGGGATGTTTGACGACATGGACGACGACGAGTTCTCTGGCAAATCTACCGAAGATGCGCTCGCGAAGACATCGGATTTGTTGTCTCTCCGGGCGTCCGATCCAGAGGTTATGCGCAGCTTCTACCAGCGCCTGTTCCCCTGGCGATACCTCTTCCAGTGGCTCAACCACAGCCCTACGCCGACCAACGATTTTGCCCACCGCGAGTTTGCGTTTACGCTTCAGAACGATGCCTATCTGCGCTACCAGGCGTTTCCGACGTCTGACCTGTATGTGAAACCCGGTAGAAGATTGACATATGAAAGGAAAGAATCCGAGCTGAACGCCGGCTGACATTGACTCTGCAGTCTTCGCAAGGACGTCCTCCGCCTCTTGCCCTCGCGTTTCGAAATTGGACCTGTCTACACGACCAACCCAGTGGACCGCAAGGCGCTTAGCAACGCATCGGCATTCAAGCCTCTTGCCAAGGAGCTGTGCTTTGATATCGATTTGACAGACTACGACGACATCCGTACGTGCTGCGACAAGACCACAATCTGCAACCGCTGTTGGCAGTTCATCACCATGGCGGTGCGCGTGATTGATGTGGCGCTGCGCGACGACTTTGGGTTCCAGCACATCGTGTGGATCTACTCTGGTCGTCGCGGTGCGCACGCCTGGGTCTGTGACAAGCGGGCACGCACACTCGACGACCAGAAGCGCCGCGCCATTGTTGGCTACCTGGAGGTGCTGCGTGGCGGCAGCCAGGGCGGCAAGCGTGTCAATCTACGGCGGCCGCTGCACCCGCACCTGTCGCGGAGTCTTAATGTGCTGCGCACGCACTTCCAAAACGACGTGCTGCGCGACCAGGATCCCTGGGCCACGGCGGAAAATGCGGAGAAGCTGCTGGCTCTGCTGTCGGACCGCAACCTGGCCGACGCGCTGCGGCGGAAGTGGGACTCGTCGCCGGGTCGGTCGTCTACGGCTAAATGGGCCGACATTGACGCTGTAGCCAAGACGGGCAGCATCAAGTCGCTGGACATGAAGCAGTTGTTGGAGAACAAGCAGGACATTGTGCTCGAGTACACGTATCCCCGGCTGGATGTCAACGTCAGCAAGAAGCTCAACCATTTGCTCAAGAGTCCATTCGTTGTGCACCCAGGCACGGGACGGGTGTGTGTGCCGATCGACGTCGACCGGTTGGAGGAGTTTGACCCGCTTGGGGTTCCGACGGTGCAGCAACTGCTGCAGGAGATCGATTCGTACCAGCAGAATGGTACGGGTGCTGGCAGTAGCGACGAGGAGCTGTCACAAGGTCACGTTGGTGACGACAAGAAGCTGCAAGACTGGGAGAAGACCAGTTTGCGGCCGTACATTGAGCAGTTCCGCTCGTTTGTGCTGGCACTGATGCGGGCCGAGAAGGACGCCGTCAGGGTCAAGCGGGAACGGGACGAGGCGACGAGCATGGAATTTTGAATGATTGACTGCCCCCTCCGCCTTGTGGGTTTTGTTTATGAAAGGGCATTGTTTCGTTGCTGGAATTATTTTTCATGTTTCGCACGACGAGTGTCATGTAATGATTTTTGGGCCTATATCTGTGGAAACGAGACACGGCGAATTATTCTATTGAAAATCATGCTTTTTCTTTCCTTCTTTAGCTTCTGCCTCTTGTCTCACGCCCCAATCTGGTATTTATTTCCGTCCTAACAGTCGACCTAGGTCCACGATACTCAAGCTCACGGCGTTTGTCGAGCTCGGCGGCAGCTTCCCGGCGCCCATGATCAGTACCTTTGCCGGATCGTTCTGTAGTACCCGCAGCGTGCGCGTATAGGCCGCAGGCTGTGCGACACTGTGCATCTCCCACTTGGTCTTGTCGCCGAGTGCACTATTGCTGAAGACCTGGGAATGGCTGTAGGCGCTGACAAGGATGGTGCCGTTGGTGCCGCCGTACGGGGTCCACGTCACATACGGCGAGCTGGTCGGCCGCGTGCTGCCCACAACAAGAGGGTGCTCTTTGGCTGCAGAAAACGCCCGAGGATCGGCTGCCATACGGTAGTACACCGGAAAGCCGCCCGGCGCACCGCCGTATTCGTACGTCAGCAAGTACTGGTTGTTTGGCAGCAGCACAACGGTCGACATCCCCGGGCGCATTTTGTATTCGGCGTACGCCACGTCGTCAACAGTGGTGCTCCACGTGAGCAGGTCCGTCGACGTCTGGTGCACGAGCTTTTGGCCGTGCTTCGGGTCGCGTTGGTCGGAGTAGTAGAGGATAACCTGGGACTGGTAGTATCTGTGAGGGTGGTGTTAGTCGATCGAAAACATTGCCGCTGCGGTATTTTGTATTCACGCTTCATTACATGAGGAACGGCTCCCAAACTGGTGTCTGTCCGTTGTCCGGTTGCGCCTTGCCCCCGGCGGCCACGTGGCTCACAAACGTCCACGTGTGGCCGTGGTCAGCGCTTGCATAGACATCGATCTGCGTGCGGCTCAAGTCGGTCGGGATGCTGTTTCCGGCGCACAAAATCGTGCCGGCCTTGAAATGGCCCACGTCGGCCGGCAGCTCGTACAGAAACGGTTGGTATCGCAGTCCCCAGCCATTCGTCTGGTCGGTGACGTGCGAGATCTCGGACCAACTGCTGCCGTTGTCGACGGACTGGTAGATGGGGAAGTAGACGGCCGGCGGCTCCGGCGAGTAGTTCTCCCAGGTGGCCAGCAGGGTGCCGTCACGCAACTCGATTGTGCGTGGATAAAGCACACGCGGGCTGGTATAGGTGCTCGGTGGCGTGAAGATGACCTTGTTGGAAAATGTGGTGATGGGCGACGAAGCGGCTGCTGCCAGGACGGCGAGGCCAACTGTCGATACCAGAAGAGACGTTATCGGGCTCATCTTGATAGGTTGCTTCCCTCAATGGTGTTTGCCAGCGGATTGGCAGCCAGCTTGGATTTGAAAACGCAAACAAAGACAGCGTTTTCCATCATCATATAAAAGCTCCAAGAAGGGCCTCTTTAGCCGTGACGACGTACAACCTACCAAGAGGGCTACTCTGGCGGGTATATGGCAGTGATGTCCCGTCTCCGCAATGAGTCCCCAATGCCTCTTCGAATTGTTGTCACATGGCGACGTAATCTTGTAGTATATATGCTGTGCTGTAATGATGTATATTAGATGTCCAGGTACTCTGTAATACTATGCGATGCTTTCTGTGGTCTCTGCGGCCTCTGTCTCAGCTTGTGGCTCTGCAGCCGCACTGTCGTCCTGTATGCCCACGGCACTGTCATCGGCCTCCTTCGCCTCGCCTTCGTCTGCCTCCTCATCGTCGCCATTATCCCCATCCTCCTCCTCTTCGGCCTCTGCATCGCCTCCTGCTGCGCTCTTCTCGCCGGTCTTTTCTAGTTCGCCCTTCAAATGGCCCCCCTTGCGCTTCGGAATCACATTGGAGAATGCCGTAGCCCAGTCGCCTGTCCCCAACCAACTGAGCATGATCTCCACGACGTGGTTCGTCGTCAGCACCTTGCGGCTGGCCATGACCATGTAGTCGCCGATGGGCAGCTTGGCCGTGCGGACGCCGTGTTCCCTTGCGCGTTTGTAGCAGAGGCCCTTTTCGCGGTTTTTGTCGACGATGCCGCCGATAACGTAGCTCGTGTTTGGCTCAAGCCGGGTCAGCGTGTACGGAGAGTCCGATGTCAGGTAGATGACAGAGGGGCCATCCAACGGAGTGGTCTCCTCGTCTGCTTCCGTTTCTCCGGCCGTCTTGCCTGCCTCTTTCTCGCCTGTCTCTGCGTCGCGCTTCAGCGCTGCCTCGCCATCCTTTGCCTCGAGAACATCCACGACCGTCCCTCCGTGCTCCCCCCGCATGTCGATGTCGGCCTGCTTTGCAGCCGCGACAAAGTCGTCGGCGAGAAAGCGCACATGGCTCCATCGCTTGTGCTGGTTTGCCAGCAGCGTCTCGTAACGCGTCTGCAGCTTGCCGCCCCAGGAGCTCACGTAGATCCGCGCACACCGCGCCGCCGTGCGGTTTGCCGCGTACGAGCGTGTGATCTGGCTCGACAGCGAGATCTGCTCCGTCTCGCGCATGTAGGACTCAAACGCACAGTCAAAGATGAGGCTGACAGGTACGAGTGTGTGCTCTTTGGGCGTGGTGGCCGCCGGTGTAGCAGCGCACCCGTCTGTGCCCTCACTGCCCGTTGCCTTGGCCGCCTTCTTTTTTTCCGCCTTGATCACCCGCTTCTCCTTCCGCCGCCGCTTGCGGTCGTCTCGCATTTCCTCCCATTTTTGTTGCCGCTTCAGTTTCTTTTGTGCGTTCTTCGATAGTGGTGTGCCCGGAGTCCCTGGTGTGCCCGGTGCTCCAGAGGCTGCCAATGCCGTTTGAGCACCTTCAGCCGCAGATCCAGCACCGTTCTCACCTCCGTTATCGGTGCCATTAACGCTCGCAGGCTCGGATGGTCTCGACACATCGACTTCGGTAGTTTGACCAAGAAGCTGTCCATCGCCGTTTTCCGAGGCCAATTGCGACACCGCGGCCTGGACTGGGCCACCTTCGCTTGGGAAAGGCCCCGGTACTGGGGGCTCTTTGGTGGTGTCCATGTCGTCTGCACTCCCTAGTGTGGGTTGGTGATGTGAAGGAACATGCCCCTCGTCAACTGAAGTCGTCCTGTGTTTCTTTTTCAAAAAAAGATAAAAGTGGGGCTGTCAACTGCATCATACCTTTTGCCGCACAACGCTCCTGCCCGCACTCACAAAGGAACCCAGCACGTTGGCCCCTTCCCCGTTGGTGCTAGCGCCCCTCCACTTCAGCGCAGCCAACGCGTTAATGGGAATTCGTGACGCGTCTCCTGGCAAATCCATTCTACCTCTATCGTCACCTCCAGCACACTGCACAGCATCTCCAGCCCAGCATCGTGCCAGCAGAACCGATTGCCTTTCGTCGTCCCAGTGGTGTCGTGGACCGTTGCATTTCTGCACATAGGCACACTCCATCCGCCACAATGTCTTCTCGGCCGGAGCTCAAGGTACTACTCGTCGACCGTCAACTTCTCTCTACTTCGTTTTCCTTCTTTTCTTTGCCACCTATTCGCTATCTGTACTGACCACCACCACCAGGTTGATGACGAGCATGGCTTTATTCGCTACTTTAAGTCCCTCCCCGCCATCGACGACGACACTATCCGCATCTTCGACCGCGGCGACTGGTACACCGCCCATGGCGACAATGCCAACTTCATCGCCCGCACCGTCTACAAGACGACCTCCGTGGTGCGCCAGCTCGGCCGCAACGACCACACCGGCTTGCCCTCTGTGACTATGACCGTTACCGTCTTCCGACAGTTCCTGCGCGAGGCGCTGTTCAAGCTTGGCAAACGTGTCGAGATCTACGCCAGTTCCGGCGGCCGCATGAACTGGAAAATCGTCAAGCAAGCTTCGCCGGGCAACCTGCAGGACGTCGAGGACGACTTGGGCCAGTTCGACAACGCACCTATGATCCTGGCCGTCAAGCTGTCTGCTCGCGCCAACGAGGCCCGCACCGTCGGTGTCTGCTTTGCCGACGCCACGGTGCGCGAGCTGGGCGTCAGCGAGTTCCTCGACAACGACCTGTACTCCAACTTTGAGGCCCTGCTGATCCAGCTCGGTGTCCGCGAGTGTATTGTGCAGGCCGATCGCCCCGACAACGATGGCAGCAAAGCCGGCCGCGACCCAGAGCTGTCCAAGCTAAGGCAGGTCATCGACAACTGTGGCATCGCCATTGCCGAGCGGTCGCTGGCTGAATTCGCCACCAAGGACATTGAGCAGGACCTGGCCCGTCTGCTCAAGGACGAGCGGGCGTCTATGGTGCTCCCGCAGTCCGAGCTCAAGCTGGCCCTAGGCTCTGCCGCGGCGTTGATCCGGTATCTAGGCGTGCTGCACGACCCGTCCAATTTCGGACAGTACCAGCTGTACCAGCACGACCTGTCGCAGTTCATGAAGCTCGACGCCTCGGCCGTCAAGGCCCTCAACCTGATGCCGGGCCCACGCGACGGCTCCAAGACGATGAGCCTGTTCGGCCTGCTCAATCACTGCAAAACGCCATTGGGCGGCCGTTTATTGGCACAGTGGCTCAAGCAACCCCTGATGAACAAGGAGGAGATTGAGACGCGCCAGCAGCTGGTCGAGGCCTTTGTGACCGACACCGAGCTGCGCCAGACCATGCAAGAGGAACACCTGCGCGCTGTGCCTGACCTCTACCGCCTCGCAAAACGGTTCCAGCGTGGCAAAGCGACGCTGGAGGATGTCGTCCGTGCTTACCAGGTCGTCATTCGCCTGCCCGGCTTCCTCGGCACCCTTGAGGCCGTCATGGACGAGGCATACCGTGTACCACTCGACGCTGCCTACACGACGAAGCTCCGCACGCTCTGCGATAGCCTCGCAAAGCTGCAAGAGATGGTCGAGACAACGGTGGACCTGGACGCACTCGACAACCACGAGTTCATTATCAAGCCCGAGTTCGACGACAGCCTGCGCATCATCCGCAAGAAGCTCGATCGTCTGCGCCTGGATATGGACCGCGCATTCGCCGAGGCTGCCCGCGACCTCAACCAGGAACGCGACAAGAAGATCTTTCTGGAGAACCACAAGGTACACGGCTGGTGCATGCGTTTGACACGCACCGAGGCTGGCTGCATCCGCAACAACTCGCACTACCAGGAGTGCTCGACGCAGAAGAACGGCGTCTACTTTACCACGAAGCAGCTGCAGACCCTTCGCCGCGAGTTTGACCAGCTGTCGCACAACTACAACCGTACACAAAGCAGCCTTGTGAGCGAGGTCGTCGCCGTTGCCGCCTCGTACAGCCCTGTGCTCGAGCGCCTGGCTGGGGTGCTGGGCCACCTCGACGTGATCGTGTCGTTGGCTCACTGCGCCGTGCACGCCCCCATTGCCTACGTGCGCCCCACGATCCACCCGCGCGGCGAGGGCCGGACAGTACTGCGCGAGGCGCGTCATCCGTGCCTTGAGATGCAAGACGACGTGCAATTTATCACCAACGATGTGACGCTCGACCGCAGCGACTCGTCGTTCTTGATCATTACCGGACCCAACATGGGCGGTAAGTCGACATACATTCGCCAGATTGGCGTGATTGCCCTCATGGCCCAGATCGGCTGCTTCGTGCCCTGTGCTGAGGCCGAGCTGACTCTATTTGACTCGGTGCTTGCGCGTGTCGGCGCCAGCGATTCGCAGCTCAAGGGCGTGTCCACGTTCATGGCCGAGATGCTCGAGACGGCCAATATTCTCAAGTCGGCTACCGCCGAGTCGCTCATCATCATCGACGAGCTGGGCCGCGGTACGTCGACATACGACGGTTTCGGCTTGGCCTGGGCCATCTCGGAACACATTGTGCGCGAGATTGGCTGCTTTGCCCTGTTTGCCACGCACTTCCACGAGCTCACTGCGCTCGCCGACAAGTACCCGCAGGTCACCAACCTGCACGTCACTGCCCATATTAGCGGGACGCAGGGCGAAGGACAGCAAAAGGAGAACGAGAAGCGCGAGGTCACACTGCTCTACAAAGTTGAGCCCGGCGTCTGTGACCAGAGCTTCGGCATCCACGTGGCCGAGCTGGTGCGTTTCCCCGACAAGGTCGTGCGCATGGCCAAGCGCAAGGCCGACGAGCTTGAGGACTTTACGACCAAGCACGACGAGGCATCGCTGCTGGGTACGCACTACAGCAAAGAGGACGTCGAGCAAGGCAGCGCGCTGCTGAAGGACCTGCTGGTGCAGTGGAAGGAGCAGGTCCGGGCGAGTGGCAGCGACGGCAGCAGCACGCCCAGCAAGGAAGCGATGGTGGCCAAGCTGCGAGAGCTCGTCGCAGCTGACGAGAAGCTGCTGGCAAACCCCTTTTTCCAGTCGATCAAGGCTTTGTAAATGGGCATTATGGACCGTATGACGGCGTTCTGTTTTCCTTGCTTTCCTTTCTGTTCCAAAAACGACATGTAATGATGGGATCGTATCAAATTTCTTGGGGTTTCTGGCTTTCTGACTGTACAAAACATAATAGCACCGTATTCTCCTCTACAAGGGGACACAAATAGGACATGATTTGGTGAAAAAAAAATTCTTATTTTACTACTTATTTCATGGGTGACACTGCCGACGCCACGACGGAGTTAGCGAAAGAACGGAACACTATAGTCAAGAAAACGTGTGCCAGGAAGTAAGAGTGCCCAGGTGTACATCAGAAAAGAACAATGTAATTTAGGAATAGTATAATCACAATTGTCCAGGGACAAGTTCATAAACAGCCTCTGAAGCTAAGATATCATCATAGTAACGTGGGTAAGGGAGTGGTGTTCGAAGGTTGTCAAGATGAAGGAACGAAAGAAACAGGGTAAACGTACCAAACACAAAATGCACAGCATACCATCGTGCTGCTCTCTGTCGCTCAGTCGCGTGCTTCGCACTGGACTCCGTATATACAAATAAAACCACAGAAAGATTGTGTCGATTGTGTGGTGCATGGTTGTTGGGGAATCGCCATGGTCGTTAGCCAGCGTGTAGCCGTAAACACGCCGGCCCATCTTCATTCTCGCTTCGTCTGTCCGCGTCGTCTTTGTTTATGCGGCGTTCGGGTCAGCTGAGAACGTCTTGATCTCGTAGCCGTACTTCTCCTTCAGGCGGTCGGCACGCAGCTCGTCGTAGTTGGGCGAGTGGATCACTGTCAATCAGGTCAGTATGTAATTCCACCTCGACTGGCCGCTTATTTTCTTCTCTGTACCGCAGAACTTACTGCCACCGCGACCGTCACCGAGCTGTGCGATCGTCTCCTCGCCGGACCGCCTCCGGTTCTTGCGCAGGTACTCTTTCCGCTCGAAGCGGTCCTCGTCCGTTTCCTTGGCCCAGCCGGTCAGTTTGCCGCCCGTAAAGTCAAACACGCCGAGCACAACGGCCGTTAGCGCGCCCATGCCGATTATCCGTGGCATTCTGCCAGCTACACAGGGTGGTTAGAAAATGAGAGACTACAAATCGACAGCGTAGCCGAGACGTCGAAAAGGGCTTACTAGACAAGCCGAACACAGAGCCGGCCAAGAAACCGCTCACGGCTGTGTTGTATGCATCATTCTTCTGGCGCAGGTTGGCCATTGCCGTCCGCGAAAACTCGAAAACACCACCGACCGCAGCTGCGGAGAGATTTTGTTAGCTAAACGCTGTATCCCCAGAAACCCTTATTGAGCCAGATGCAACGACTTGACGTACCAAACGACGCTACGACACCACCCGTGCGTGTGAAAACACCCCAGGCACCGACATTGCGCTTCTGCAGCGAGTTCTGGATCGCAGACAGGAACAGGCCGGCACCACCCACCACCGCAGTGCCCTTGATGCCAGCGTACAGGGCGTCCTGCGGGCGGTACACGTCACTGTCGCCGTCGCCGTGGCCGGACGTCATGCTTTCGGTGTGTCTGAGCCTGTTCCACTGCGGCTCAGGTCTAAATGCTGTTTTGTAGGGGGCCGGATGGGGGGACGTGGGATTGGATGGAGAGAAACAAGGTCGCTTTGGAAATGGCGGGCGAGAGAAATATCACCAGTGGGAGACTTCGGCTCTCTGATTTTGGGCCTCCCAATTGATTCGTGGGGCCGCTGATTGGCCAGAAAGTGCCACGCAAAACATCTACACGTGATGTGATTACTCATAACCTTCTTGCACCCCTACAACGGAATTTTTACTTGCTCTGGCCGCCCTCAGCAATGCGAATTGGCAAGCGCGACAGCCTATGCAGTACAGGCGGTAATCCAAGCTGTGGCAACAAGGCTGCGTCAGCTCTCTTGCCCAATTTCGGCGTAGCAGTTCACGGAAGGCGCATCCCGCCAACATCGACGACTGAACAAAACAGGCAGCTGCTCAATATCCCTTTGTTTGCTTCAGTCCTGCATTTCTTTTCAACATACGACAGTATATCACGACATATCCCAGTTCATGCGGATTCTATATTCATCGATACCCGACTCCCGCGTCCGAACTCCCCTTGTCGCAAGCTGCAGCAGCTAGCCGCCCTCACCGGATCGCCACCACCTTTGGCGCGTGCCAACAGTATCGTTTTCGTACGTCGTTTTCGTACATCAGCCGCAATCTTCCCGATTGCAGCACAAGCGCAGCGCAAACGGCCGGCTCGCTGGCTCAGTGACCTCTCGTGCACATCCGGCAACACCCCGCGTGTGACAAAGGTCACCTGTGAGCTCAGTGCCGTCTCCTTTTGAGCGGGTGTTCTGATCGCCTGCAGTACCGATCCTCGCCAGGCAGCCGAATAAAATAGTGCCCGCACGCCGAAGGGGCGACAGGTGCTCTCTACCATCGCTGCGGAGCTAAACGTTGGTTCTGCGATATACGGCTGCCTGCCTGCAGCAGTGCCCGCTAGCCTTTTGGCCCGTCCCATGTTCACAGCACCCTTTGTGCCTGTCCTCAAGAAGGTATGATATGTTCTCTGAATATCCCGCCCTTGGGCTTTCCACATCACCAGCACACATATATGTAGTGTCTTTTGATTGCTCTCTACCTGTTTGGCCCTCGAAGTGCCCATTGCATGGCGTCCTGTTCGCTTCCTTTGCCACCGTCCTCGTCCTTTATCCTCCTCCCTGGTGTTGTTCGCGTCCACGTCCATATCGTTGCCTTCCTGATGTATCGACATATATATGATGCGCTCTGCTTCCCCTCCATCGTGTGCCACCGCGGCTCCTTGCATGATCCCCATACGCACTTCTCTACCACGCCAAGCACCATCCTCTCCCGTTCCCAAAATGGTCTTTCCAGAGACTGCAAAACTGGTTTTCTTCGCGAGGAAGGCCCACGGCGGCAAGAAGAAACGGACACTAATACGCGCAGTCATGAATCCTCCGGCCTATTTAGGGACTCGGTCTCGTGGCCCCGTGCCGCTTCCCCTTGTTGAGGAGACGTCCCATATAGATTTGGGTCAACCAGGTGTGTGACACGCCATGCAGAGCAAGCTATATTTTGTTTGTTTATGGCTCATGAGCTGATATTGATACCGTATAGGTCGCTTGGCACCGCGATGGCTTCAAGATTTTGTTTCTGGCGGGCTCGAAGCTGGCCTCAACGCCGACGATGCCTTTCAAGACGTGGGCTGTGCGAGTGACGCTTTTCGCCGAGAAGAAGCCAGGAAGCAGGGCGGCTTCTACTCTGACGATGTGACACCTCCAATCATGCGTCACGAGCTTCTTCTAAAGGGCCACCAAAGCTTTCAGGGAGAGCCAACATCAAACCAACCTCTCCTCCGCGCCGACGGGAATGTGTGCTACGAAGTTCTTGCATGTGTCTGTCAGAACTGTCGGTATCACTTTACGTTTTATATTGACCGAACACAAAATCAGTCGTGCGGGGCCACTCGTGGCAATAACAACAACAACAACAACGCTGATCCGTTTCACCACCTAGTCTATGTACTGACTGAGAAGAGCGCGCCGAGGTCGATCGACGTCAAGTTTTATCCATTCCATGGCAGAGCCACGTACACCTGCTCCTCCAAAAAGTGCTCGTTCAAACTCATAGTAGAGATTTCGCGCCCTCGACTAAGCGATCATCTCCTGGACTATTTGACCGACCACGACGGCATACGCAACCGCCTCAAACGCGCTGTGGAGGATGAGCCCGAACGGTTCGCAGACGTCGCCAACGTCATGCCTAATGCGCTGGCGTATCTCAGGGCCTACTTGCGGGATATCGTTGAGGGCAGGAGCGAGAAAAACCCAGACGGTTCAGAGATCGAACGGAAAATTGATCAAAGGAATAAGAAGTTTTTTATTCAGTTCGGCAACGGGCCCGAAGCCGCTGAACTGCTCACATATCTCGGGTTTGAAGAGATCATCAACGAAGACAGCCGGGCGTGGAAGGTGCCTTGCCCAGCCATCACACGGCCCACCCGCCCCGGATCGCAGCTTGCATTTTACCAGGACGTTAAGAGTGAGGTCGAGACCATCATTGGCAAGGACAGCCAAAACATGAAGCCAAATGCGGCGATTAGCTTCATCACCAATGCCCTCGATATTGGCGACTTTGCAAGTTCGGACCATGGCTACAACGAGTATCGCGTTTCGGATTACGCAGACCTTGGCCTCGTTCCTCGCATGCACGAGAGGTACTTCTGGTATGCCTTTACGTGTCAGAGCCAGACAAATCCACGAATGAAAGACGACTACTTTCTCTGTCTGAAGCGTCTCGCCCAGGATCGGAACAACGAGGACCTTGAGCTTCGCATACAGTCCTTCGACTCGATGCGCACAGCCCAACCTAAGGATTCAGTGCCGGCAGGATCAGAGGAGGACGATATCCGCCTCGCGACCGAGCGGTCTCTTCAAGACAGCCAAACGCCAGCAGCTTCGCACCAACTGTCAAACACCGACAAAGTAATCCAGGCATATAACTACTTCGGCCTGGAAGAAGGCCAGAGGAGCGACGACGAAGTTCTGGCAAAATTTTTGTCAAACTCGGATGCCTACCCATCACAGAAATCCAACTTTCGAGAAAAGCTCCTGCTCATTGCTCGTCATACAAATAGTCTGAATCTCCAAAATATGGCAGTGGAGGATATGACTTACGAGGAAGCGCTTAATTACCTTGGTGTGCAAAATGACACAGACGCGAGTTATATGGTCAGCGTAGCTCAGTATAATATTGCTGTAAGTTTCTTTTTTTTGTCGGGTTCTTTTCTCCCCCTCTCTGTCTCTCTCTCCCTCTCTCTTTGATTTATTCACCCATTTCTCGCTTACTTGTTTGTCGTATTTATTACTAAACTATGTTTTACTTCCAGTCCAGCGAAAAAGACCGCGATCTCGTCGCCGCAGCACTGAGGCGGATCAGCAAAGAGCGTGGCGACGATGCTCTTCTCGCATCAGCTGCACAGGATTTTCTCAATGGAGACACAGGTCGTTCTTCTGTTGACCTCTCTAATCGAACTGCTACCGCCATGTCTGATACGGACCTGATATTTGATCCGTCGCTGCCCACAGGCTTGGAAAATATCAGGAACACTTGCTACTTAAACAGCATTTTGCAATATTTTAATACGGTGAAACCGGTCCACGAGATCCTTGACAACTTTGGCGAGTTGGGCCTACCAGGCACGGAGGATAGCCTTCAAAATCGCCGAATTGACCCAGGGTCGGCTCACCTAGAAAAAAGCGAGGCGTATGCCGGTCGACAATGTTTGTTACCCTTCTTCCGGTTATATTTCATCCCTCGTTAAGTTGCGGTATGCTAACATCAACACCACACAGTCGTCGAACAGCTGTCCTCATTATTCGACAAAATGCAACAGTCGGACAAAGTGTACGAGGTGCCGACACAGCGCCTCGCAATTGCGGCACTGAAGAACTCGGCCAGACTTGTATCAGACGGAAAGCAATTACTCACCAAAAATGGCGATGCCGAAAATCACTCGTTGTCGTTTGACGTCGCGAATACAGAGAGGACGAACTCGCCTGCCCCGCCACTCCCCGTCCGCCGTGCAGCTGCGGTTTCCGGTTCACCTCGAAATGACGTCGTGCATGCCAACTCCCCAGCTTCTCCGAAAGCCGATGCCGCCGTTCTTGCGGCTGACGCCGACTCGACTAGTATCAGGAGCTCACAGACACTCGTGGATCAGGGTGAGACCATGATCGAGATCAAGGCCGAGACCCAGGACCAGAGCCGACATGAAAGCCGGCGTGTATCTACGGCAGACGACGGTTGGCAACGCATCCCACCCGTGAGCGACAGTATGGAAGAAGTGCAGGTGGAGGATGCAGCCGCCAGTGACATGCCCACAGTGGTGCATGCCGAGCAGGTGGAAGTTAAATCTGCCCCAGCCTCGCGCGATGTGACGATGAGTGATACCGGGCTCGAAACGGCGATGAACAGTGACGGGTCTGCACCGCCCACAAC
Organism: Sporothrix luriei; assembly: GCA_021398005.1. Classification (NCBI taxonomy): domain Eukaryota; kingdom Fungi; phylum Ascomycota; class Sordariomycetes; order Ophiostomatales; family Ophiostomataceae; genus Sporothrix; species Sporothrix luriei. Next base: position 122,824 of record WNLO01000066.1, on the reverse strand, counting down.
CTCCAACAGTTACGGTCAGCAGACCGTTCCTGGGACTATCCAGACTGTGTTTGATCCTCCTCCAGTAGCCGAACCCAGCGTGGAGTCGATCATTGAGTACGCGCTGGAGGATACCAGCGTTAAAGGAACTGACCAGCAGGACGTTGAAGAAGTCATGGGCAACATCATCAGCCATTTGCGTGCATCCGTGAAGGCGACAGGTGAAGATGTCGCCACGGGCGTGCAACGTGATCCGATCACCGACACCTTCTTCTGGACAAGCGCGACGTACAGCCGGTCCGACCGCAATGGATCCTACAACCGCCAGGTTGCGCCAAATCGCTGGGTGACAGCGTTTCCTGCGGAAGACAGGAAGATCGGTTTGCTGCAGGCACTTAGCAACAGCTTCCAGCGCGAATTCATCACCCAGGGCACCTGGTACGAGCGCTTCACATCGATCGTGGGCTTGCCACCAATCTTACACATCCACATTCAGCGTTCCAAAGGAGATGGTACGAAGAACAAGAGCTTGGTCGACATTCCTCAAGCGCTGCATCTGGACCAGTTCATGGACTGTGACGAGGGATCCGATCTGTTCAACAGACGTCGCCACGCGTGGAATATCCAAGAACGGATTCGGTCGTTAAAGGGCCCCAGCGGCGAGGATCCGCTGATCACTTTCCAACCGGATGCCGTGGGCAAGGCTGCTGCGTATACTGACATGGTCGTCAACGAGCACCTGCGCCAGCACGCGGAAAAAAAGAATACCCACGATGACCTCGAAGGGACGGGCGCGTCTATAGACGCCGAATTCGACAGTGACGACGGGGGTTACGATATGATCGACGATGATGTAAAAGAGCTGATGCGCGAGAATGACGTCGTTTTCGACCCTTCAACAATGCTTTCCAGCCCGGACATCGAGACACAGGTGGACGCCACCCTTGACGAGAGATGGAGCAACGACGCCAGTAAACAGTTCCTGGACGGAGCGCGCCACCAAACCAGAGAAGATGTACAGCGCAGCTGGGCCCACCAGGACGGTGTGCTTCATTGCAACGACATCATGCGCAATGTGCAGCAAATTCGGGCAGAGTATGAGCAGGAGCTGGAAGGACTTTTTGCCGACCTGAAGGCACCGCAAAACAAGTATCTACTGCATGCGGTCATCTGCCACTCCGGAAACACTGGAAAAGCCGGCCACTACTGGGTGTGGATTTACGACTTTGAGCGGGGCTTGTGGCGCAAGTATAATGACAAGGCTGTCAAGGAATTTGCAGACACGGATGCCGTCATGGCCGAACTGTCCAACGGCGGCGAACCCTACTATCTGGCATACGTGCGAGCATCGGATGTCGAAAAGTATGTGGGGGTTTCTCTCCGGAAAGAGCGCACGCCGTCGTCGGCCGTGCCTCCGGCTCCACCACGACCGCAGCACCGGTTGCTGCCGACGATTCCCGAGTCGGTAACCGCTCCACCAGGAACCAGTTCTGAATCACACCGTCTCACGAGGTCCTCGCAAGAAGCAGGCCTGTACGAAGACCCGTCAGTCGGCGGCCTTGATGGCCAGAGCGACGGCAACACACTCCAACACCGGGCTCTTGGACAAGGTCAAGCATCGACACCAACTAGCGATGGGCAGACGCAGTAGAATAGCCTGCCTGCCGGGACAACTGCGCAGAACGCGGCCAACCCTCAGCATAATGGCAAAGGCGTCGAGCCACAGTACACGGCCGGAAAATGTAAGTGTTGGCATGTGTCTGTCACCGAAATACGAAGCAGGATCTTGCTAATCAGGACTCTGCAGCACCTCCAGGAAAGCGGAAAGAAGGTTCCCTGCAGAAGGTCCAGGTGCGCGTCAAAAGATTCCTGCGCCGTCGGAAATCCAGCAGCGACAAAAGCCATGACTAGACCAATACCAGAGAAGCGAACACGAACGATACATACCCAGTACATTTCATCCATAGAAACTATATCCCAGACCCGCAGCCTGCATCGATAGCGAAATAGAATGCGTAACAAGAAGCTTCCGTTAGTGTCCGTCGGCGAAGTGAAGGCGCGACCCCGATACTATTACAGAGGCGACGTGGGACTCTCCACATTACGACGTATTGAGTTACTTGATTGGCATTGGCCTGTCCACGGATCGCCAGCTGCGTCTCTCGGGGATAGCATATGTCGTAGGAGCTCTGAGATCACCAAAGTGACGCTCTGACAAGACGTATACCGTTCCAGGCGCATTATTGTGCTGACATCTTGTGTGCTCACGCTTTGCTGTTGTTCCGTCTCAAAGCTTGCCGTTCGGTGCCTTGAATGCTGGAGATTGCGCGCCCATTCGAGACGAGGACGACAACATTGTTTCTCCTTTACTTTGTAGCTCTGTCTTGTTTGTATTCCCTCGCATCGAGTTGGCTGTCACACTCGACGGGCCGCCTGACTGGCAATTAACGGCGCAGCCACCAAACGTTGGACCCAAAGCGAGGGTACCGTGGCAAAGTACAAGACGTGCCTGCCCTATCGGCCTCCTGTATGTCGTGGTTATCGTCCTCCCATTCTGACTTGCCTCATCCCATGCACTTTTGCCGCGTTGCTTGACCCCCACCCTGATGCGTCCCAAACTTACCACCTCTCAATCAGCCCATCAGACAGACCACTTGTAAAACCACACCACACCAGCCGCGCATCTGGACCGTGGCCTATTAATTTGCAGTCCCTTTTCCTGGCCGGCTCTCCTGCATACCACACCACACTTCGTATCGCTTCAATCGGACCATGTTGCACTGGGTCTCGCCGCCGCCTTTCTAGACCTTTGTTTTTGCCAAGCCTGCCATGCTTCTAGCCCGGCCAGTTGGCTCCAAACGGACCATATCTCGGCCGCGGCCGAGTGCGTTCTTTCGGCCGGGCCCTTTCTTAATTAAGGGGCCGGGCCAACTGCTGTTTGTCGATGTGACAACATGGCACGATGCATTGTCCGCGCCTCGCCAATGATTTGAGTGTGGGACGACTGTGCATTGAGCATGAGAGAGGCAAAAGAGAAGAGACACGAAGAAAAGAAAACGAATACGAAATCTCAACGGCCCAGAAGATCACGGAATTCGTAAACGACATGGTCTTCCGGGGCCACTGTCGGCAGGCATGATGTGTATGTTGCGCGCCTCGGGAGGAGACGCGCAACAGGGCAGCGCAGGCGATCGTCTCTCTGTCTCCGCGACTGGAGTAGGCCCTTGACCTCGATCGCTTGCTTTTCGCAATGTGTGGCGTCGACGGCATCTGCTAATCGAGTGACGTCTGCACTGTCGGCAAAATAGGGAAGACCGACCATCCGCTCGTTGCCCCTCCTCTTCCCACCATCTCGCTCCTTCTCGTACCTCCGTACACGTCCAACGAACGCGAGTCAGACAAGGTTTTCTTGAATCTATGATGCCTCTTGCCCCTGTAAGAAACCCCACTTTCGAACGTGAGTGTCATTTGTGTCTACGATGCATCACAGTGTAGAAAGTTCAGCCTTAGCGCTTTGTGCTCGAAACGGTTTGGTGGTGCCTGCCCAGAAACACGGTACAATGCGCCGAAAGGAAAGTGCCTGGTTTGCGCCTTCTCTTTCTGTCTCGGTTACTCAGCGTCTGGGCTCACCTCTTCCATTGCTCTGGTGGGAAGGCACGAACAGCTCTATCAACGACCATAGATTAAAGCTCTCCAGCGAGCTTATGTCTCTGAGTCGCCAAAGCCAATTGGCCCTGCTGCTATGTCTACAATGCCCGACGAGTGGAGTGCTCCCGGAACGTGCTGTCCCAGATGGCTAGAGCATTACCACATGCCATTGTGTCCTTTGCGTACCGGTGTAACGTACAAAGACGCTGTACTCCAATACGTAGGACCGCAGCTGCAAGGCCATAGCGAGGATAGGATGCACACAGGCACAGAGGTATCTTACCAAGAAGACAAAGGCTACAGATACACGCAGCGGCAATCGCTGGCGCGACAGTATTGAGTATGGCAAGTATCTCCAAGTAGCTGGATACATGTCTACCTACGACTAGTGCTCCCGTTTAGACCCACTTTCTCTTACTGGATGCGGTGCACAGCTGGCATGTATGGGCTGCAGCTTCCCAGACGGCATTGTGCGAATTGTGCCCGTTACGAAAATCATCCGGCCACTCCTTCCCCCTTGTCTTGTTTCTTGGGCGACTCTTTTCTTTTTTTTTCTGGCAGACGCATTGTAGCCCGGTCTCTCCTTCCGTCACTTACACACACCACGTGTTGCTAGTGCGCCAGCTACAGGGCATCGAGCTGCAGCCGCTTCCGTAGCTTCCATAATGTGGGTAGCTCCTGCTGTCTCTGACATCAGCTATTCGTTTGTGTCCTGCCCTCGTAATAATGGCAAGAGCTCTTCCCCTCTCTCGCCTCCTCCTCGCCTTCCGTACCAGCGTATATTAAGTCAAGTTGCCTCGCCCTTCATTTTCGTCTCTTTTGCTTCTTTTGTTTTGTCTGGCAGGCTTCTCTTCTTCTTCCTGCAATTGAGCCCCGATAATATCGACTGTGCACCCCGTTATCCTCGACCTCATCACATTGTCTTCTGGAGATAACAGACATTACGTCACTCTACTCCTCGCGACTTCCTTTCGTTCAATTCCGTACGTTCACATGTGGCATCTGAAATCTGACTCTTTTGGCTGGTTCTTGAAAGCTTCGTTTCGAAGGAAATCCGCAGATGACGTCACTAACACCAATTGCACCAGACCAACCATGGTTTCGACAGACCTGACAATCAAGGTCGACACGGAGGCCATCCGCCCCTTTGGTCCTGCCCGGTCGACCGTCTCTGGCAAACCCCTCACCCCCGAGCAGATCAAGCAGTATGACGACTTCTTCTCTGCGAGTCTCTATCTGTCGCTCGGCATGATCTACCTGCGCAGCAACCCCTTGCTGCGCGAGCCTCTCAAGATCGACCAGGTCAAGGCCCGTCTTTTGGGCCACTTTGGCTCCGCCCCGGGCCAGATTTTCACATACATGCACTTCAACCGTCTGATCAAGAAGTACGACTTGGATGCCTTTTTTGTGTCCGGTCCCGGCCATGGCGCCCCTGCCGTGCTGTCCCAGGCCTACCTCGAGGGCACATACTCCGAAGTCTACCCCGAAAAGTCTGAGGACCCCGAGGGCATGCAGAAGTTTTTCAAGTACTTCTCCTTCCCCGGCGGCGTTGGCTCGCACGCCACGCCCGAGACACCGGGCAGCATCCACGAGGGTGGTGAGTTGGGTTACTCCATCTCGCATGCCTACGGCGCGGTCTTCGACCACCCGAACCTCATCGCCCTCACCATGGTCGGCGACGGCGAGGCTGAGACCGGTCCCTTGGCCACTTCGTGGCACAGCAACAAGTTCCTCAACCCCATTACGGACGGCGCGGTGCTGCCCGTGCTGCACCTGAACGGCTACAAGATCAACAACCCCACGGTGCTGGCCCGTATCAGCCACGAGGAGCTCGAGTCGCTCTTCATCGGCTACGGCTACACGCCGTACTTTGTCGAGGGCGACGAGGTCGAGTCCATGCATCAGGCCATGGCTGCCACACTCGAACAGTGCGTCCTCGACATCCGCTCCATCCAAGAGGAGGCCCGCAGCACCGGCGTCGCCAAGCGTGCCCGGTGGCCCATGATCATCCTGCGCACGCCCAAGGGCTGGACTGGCCCGCGCAAGCTCGACGAGCACTATCTCGCCGGCTTCTGGCGCGCCCACCAGGTCCCCATCACGGATGTGCACGAGAACCCCAAGCACCTCGAAATTCTCGAGAAGTGGATGCGCAGCTACGAGCCTGAGCGCCTGTTCGGCAAGGACGGCCGTATCAGCGACGAGCTCCGCGACGCCATCTGCCCTAAGGGCAACCGCCGCATGAGTGCCAACCCCGTGGCCAACGGCGGCATCCTCAAGAAGCCGCTCAAAATGCCCAAGTTCCGCGACTACGCAGTCAAGGTCGACAAGCCCGGTGCCACGCGCGACGGCAGCATGGCCCGTCTGTCCACGTTCCTGCGCGACGTGATCGCTGCCAACCAGACCAACTTCCGCCTGTTCGGCCCCGACGAGACCGAGTCCAACAAACTGGCTGGCGTCTATGCAAGTGGCAAGAAGGCCTGGCTGGGCGACTACTTCGAGGAGGACAAGGACGGTGGTAACCTGGCCCACGCGGGCCGCGTCATGGAGATCCTCTCGGAGCACACGGTCGAGGGCTGGCTCGAGGGCTACGTCCTCAGTGGCCGCCACGGCCTGCTCAACAGCTACGAGCCCTTTATCCACGTTATCGACTCCATGGTGAACCAGCACTGCAAGTGGATCGAGAAGTGTCTCGAGGTCGAGTGGCGCGTCAAGGTGGCGTCGCTCAACATCCTGCTGACCGCCGTCGTCTGGCGCCAGGATCACAACGGCTTCACGCACCAGGATCCCGGCTTCCTCGATGTCGTGGCCAACAAGAGCCCCGAGGTCGTGCGCATCTACCTTCCACCCGACGGCAACTGCCTGCTGTCGGTCATGGACCACTGCCTGCGCTCTTCCAACTATGTAAACGTCGTTGTGTCCGACAAGCAGGAGCACCTGCAGTTCCTTTCCATGGAGGCGGCTGTAGAGCACTGCAGCAAGGGCATCGGTATCTGGCCGGACTTCAGCACCGACGCCGGCGAGGAACCTGACCTGGTCATGGCATCGTGCGGTGACATTAGCACGCATGAGGCGCTGGCAGCCGTCGATCTTCTGCTCAACCACTTCCCCGAGCTCAAGATTCGCTTCGTCAATGTTGTGGATCTGTTCAAGCTCATTAGCCACGTTGACCACCCGCACGGTCTGACGGATCGAGAATTCAAGGCGCTGTTCACGGATGACAAGCCCATCATCTTCAACTTCCACTCGTACCCATGGCTGGTGCACCGCCTTACCTACAAGCGTCCTGGCTCCCACAACATACATGTGCGTGGCTACAACGAGAAGGGCAACATCGACACGCCGCTGGAGCTGGCCATCCGCAACCAGACGGACCGCTTTAGTCTGGCTATCGATGCCATTGACCGCATGCCGCATCTGAACAACCGCGGTGCGGCAGCGCGCCAGGCCCTCCTCAACGACCAGATCACCGCTCGCAATGAGGCGTTCGAGAACGGCGCGGACCCTGCCATCTGGACCAACTGGACTTGGCCGCGCAACACGTCGCTGTGGAACAAGACGGTGACCAAGCTGTCCAACTGAGACGAGGGGACGAATAGAAGAGAAATGGATTTTGTAGCAAATTACAAGAGGATGTGGGAATGGCGTCCATCGTTACTGCGCATTGGTTGTATTGTGTTCTGTTCTATGCTCTCTTATTTACACGCTACATTCTAGTCCTACACGGTCTGAAGGAGCCGATCGCTTTAAGTTTACAAACGCCTCATGTAATATCATAACGTTTCCAAAGTGTATTATTGAAACAGCGTGTTTATAACGTAGAAATGTATAAAAAACGGCCCCCTCCCGGCCAAATGAATTAAGCGCCATTTGACAACCGAAAGCATTACTATTCCGTTTCCGGGCCCGTATGTCATTCCATCCACCTCTGTGCCCACCTTTCGCCAGTCAGACCTCGCAAACTGTCACCTGATCGCCCGTCAAACACCTTCAGATTGAATATGCCGGTGGCGGGTCGGCTTCATTGCTGCTGCCGCCAGCGTGGAAGCGTTGCTGGGGACTTGGCCGGTCAGGGTCGACGCTCCAGAACTGGGCGCCCGAAGCCACCGCTGGCTGCTGTTCCGGTTGGGACGGTTGAGCCGGATTCAATGCGCCGCTACTGATATGACTACTACTACTACCACCACCACCTGGACCACCACCAATGGGCCGGTCCGGGTCGGCCGAGTAGGCCGCAGCACCTGTAGCTCCGGCGCGATGCTGCTGCTGAAGAGCGTCCAGATTGTCGAGCGCCAGCTCGAGGAAGGCCTTCTTGTTGTGCCACGTCTGCTGGCTGTCGGCAAAGGACGCCACCATCGCACCGGCGGCCTTGGACGAAGGTGCCGCAGCGGCCGCCTGGCCCGGCGGCGGGTCGGTGATTTTGGTGACTAGGTAGGCCGCGGATGCTTCGGCGACGCCGTAGATGAGCACGCCGACGAGGGGCACGCGCAGCAGGACGTAGAAACCGGCGCCGAACCCAAACAGGATACCCTCTCGGCTGCTGAACCAGTTGCGCTTCTGGGCTGCCGAGAAGTGGACACGCGAGAAATAGGGGCCGAGCAGCTCACGCATGAGGCTGCGCTGGCCGTAGTAGGTCTGGAGAAAGACGACCAGGTAGCGGCGGGGCAGGAAGAGGCCCGAGCCGAAAATGAGGGCAGCAGGGCCCAGGCCCACGGCACGGCGGAAGGTGTAGAAGCTGGTGGCGGGCAGCACGAAGCGGCCCACAATCGGCACGTAGGACAGCGCAAAGACGGCGAGGGAGATGGCGGCCTTGCGCCCGAAACGCCACAGGAAGCGCGCAACGCCCCTTTGCGCAGGACTCAGCTTGCCCAGCTTGGATTCGATGGCAGCCGACGACGATGAAGCAGTATTTGCCGGGCGGTGCTTTCTGCTGACCTGCTCATACGAGCGGAGGTTTTCGTAGTAGCGGTGGCGGGGATCGACGAGGGTGACGGCCGCATCGTCGCGGGCGTGCTTCTGAGCGTAGGTGTAGTCGACCCAGTGCAGCGACTGCATAAAGAGTTCGTCCATGGCAGGTGTAATGTGGCGCATGAGGGTCATGAGGAAGAGTGGGACCTGCAAGACATATTCCTGGAGGAAGCGGAAGCCATCATAGAGCGCATCGTCCCAGGTGACAGTGTCGAGGCGGATGACGAAGGAGAGGAACCAAAGCGAGATCTTGAGGACGACGATCTGGAGAACGAACTGGAGTTAGCTCACAGAGGTCGATAGGTACAGATGTGATGCCAAAATACAGACAAAACGAACCGGTATCTCAATCAGAATGCGAATGGCGATGCCGCAGGCGACAGCAATGGCCGCTTGGCGGTAGTGTTGTGTTGTCCAGAGTTTCGGATTCTGCAGGGCACGTTGAGCTATGGAGCAGTCAGTTGGTTTGTTTTCTTTTTCTTTTTCTTATGCAAACTGCTTCCTGTTTTTTTTTTTTTGTTTTTGTTTTTGTTTGGCCAAATTTCGTACCTCCGACAAATGTCAGTTGGGCGCCTCGAAGGATGGCATTCGCGTCGAATCGCGAAAAGTCCAAGAGCTCCTCCTTGGTGGGCGGTGGCATCGTGACGGAGGCCGTGGATGCCCTTCGGAGAGTGGTGTTGAGCTGTAGATCGTAGAGCAAGTGGTTTGTCGGTAGATGGCTACCGCGAGAGGAGGTTGCGATGATGGATGGGAGAAGAAGAGAGGCAGATGTCGCTTGGCAAGAGCTCCTGCTATGCAGAAGGAAGGCACAGCCTACTCGTTTGCCTGCCAAAGTAGCAGCTTGCGTCATTGCTGAAGCACAATTGGCAGGCTCGGGTGCTAGAGTGGGGCAACGGCACAAAGAGCTCGGTCTCTGAAATAAATCAAAGGCAGGAGCGACTGTAGGCCCCAACTATAGGCACAGAACCATTGGATAGTAAATTGATGGATTGGCTTACATTGTAATAGGCACTTCAAAATATAGTGACATGTAGGAAACATAGGGAGTAGATTTCGCAATCCATGCGTGCCGGGCGTCCAATGCCACGTGCCAACAGTTCAGGAGCCAGGAACCAGTCCGCAAAGATTACAGGTGTCCAAGGACAGGGCATCAAGCTCTCGAGTGCGGTTTTAGGGCCCATGTTGATTTCTCTTGCAGTTGCATAATGCCTAGAGTAAAGCTTATCCCAAGATACAACGTACAAATTCTTCCTACTCCGTATATAACAGCATTCAGCGTCTTGGGTGGACCCACTTTGCCCGGAGGTTGAAATACTACGAAGTAAAATACACAACCCAATTAGGAAAGTACGGACCCGATATACAACTAGGCCCCATAACATCAGACGGAGCACTTACACGGAAGCTCTTCACGGCGAGACCTGTCGAGATCTCGAGTAATGTCGTATCTCGGGGAGATTTGGTGTGCTGCACTTGTTTTACCTCACATTGTTTTTCCTTTTTGTTCCTTCTTTATAGCCATCCTCCTGGGGTATGTAGGCAAAGATCGGTTGTGTTCATGGCTTCTTTTTTTATCGTATTTAATCCCATGCTCCCTCCTGAGCCTCTTCAGTGAAACCAGTCTTATTCCCTACATAGCTTTCTTTTCTTCTTTTCAACTAGCTTGGCCCTCACATTGGAACTTTTTGACCACTATATTACGTTAAATCTGCTCTCACCTGTTGTCCCCTTTTCCTTATCTTCACTCCCTCAACCATGCTTTCCAAAAGCCGAATTCGCCTTTCCAAGACGAAAGATGAATCGACTGCCGTTGGTCCACTCGACCGCTATGATGACGACTTTGCCTGCCCGCCAAGAATTCGCTTGCTTCGGCAAGACTCTCCATCTTCAAAGCCTTGTTTCTCGCGATTCTGATTGGCGCTCTGTTGTCCCTTCGTCAACCTGCCTCTCGTTGCCGTCGTGTTAGTTTTTGTCGCGCTATGTGCATATCCTGCCGCTGTCAGTTGCTGCATGGGTGTGTCTTCGTCTTCTTTTTTTTTTTTTTTTTTTTTTCGTCTTCATGTACGTTGTAAGATTACAAGATTTCTCTGCTCCTGTATACTATTTCAAAAGTCCGCCGTCGTTTGTTCTACTACTCTCTATTTCCATAAAGGCTTCCAAAAACAACCCCAAAAACGTAAACACACCCCAAAAACAACAAACAATATGACGCCCCAATGAACAGAGCTTCCCACCGCTTTCACACCATCACATGTTAGTGGTCTTAGTGCGACCACAAGTGCCTGGCCAGACGTTGAAAAACGCGAGCCTTCGTTCGCTCCTGCATGCCAGCTGCTTCTCCACTCGATTTTAAGCACTTGTCTGTGGTTCTGAAATTCGAAAGGCAGGCGCGTCGCGTGGTCGCTTTTAGCGTATCTGAACACGCATCGTTGTAAAATAAACCGCCACCATCCGTCAGTCCCTCACCGCCCATCGTCTATCGCTCTTTCTTCGTTTCCCTGGAGGAGACCCAGACCAGTTTGTGTGCCGTCGTCGCTTCCTCTATCGTGTCCTTGGTCTTTTGCTTCGCATCCCATTTTCTGACCGTTGCTCCTTCCTTCTTTTTCACATTATCAAACGACATTCTCCTGCCTGCTTTCAGTTTGGCCCGACTTATCCAGCGTGTGTCGTGCCGTGTATCACGGAGCAGGCCTCTGCTTCGGAGTGTTGCAGTCGAGTTGGCAATTTTTACTGTCTCCGTTTCACTGGAGCCTTGACATTTTGCTGCGTTTGTTGCTTGGAACGCGGGTCCTTTTTGATTCGTTGAGGGCCCTGCACCTGCCAGGCAATTGATAAATTAGCCGGGGTTCCGACCTGGCGCTCTTTCCCTTTCTTTCTCGCCCTTCTTGCTTTGCAAGGTCCAAACATACTTTGTAGCAACGGAAGGCGCCACCCCAATCTTAACAACCCATGCGAGCCAAATCCCCGTTCCGATTCGGTGCTTTATTCTGTTCTTTTTCGCCATCTCAAGTCCAACGTCCAAAATTCGCCCTCGTTCCGTTCTTCGTCCCCTTCAACCTTCTTCCCGCCTCCCCTGCCACCCGTTCGAGCCGTCCCCTCTTGACCGCCTGCATATGCAACCCGCTCTCCAGCCTACTGCATGCAGGGCTTGCCAATCCCTTTTTCGATCCTTTGACGACCGCACGACCACTCCAACGCTTGCTCCAGACCACGACGCTTGCTGTTCCTTCGTTACTACTGACCGCTCTCCAGAGTGTCGGTTTCGCTTTACATCCCCTCTGCCACCTGCAGCGTTAGGTGCTCCCAACGACTCCCGCTCTCTCGCCCTTCACAGCTCTTACGCGCGCCTACCGAAAGGCCCCTCCTTTTGGGTTCCTGAGGAGTCGAGCTAGACTAACTGTAGCCGGTGGTAAACACGACTTGGATCTGTGGGAACGGCATAAAACTTCCCAGCCACGCCGAGCAGAAGAGGTGATGTCTATTGGCGGCAATATCACCTCCCACTGAGGCGAATCATCCTTTTTCTGCTCACCTCCTCCGGCCAACCCTCGTCCTTTCTAATCACCATATACAATCCGTACGCGACAAACCTCTCCATACAACGACGAGCGAAACAAATCCACCCCAGCTTCCTGTTAGGTAGCTATAGACCAGCATGGGCAGAGCAGCTGGCCGCGACGCGACTGCTCCTGCTCCGGGCCCTCCTCGCCGCTCGTACACTGCACCTCAGCACACTCGCAGCAGTAGCACCAGCAGCCACCTCCAGAACCACGGCGTCGATGCTGAAGCCGTAAAGGCTGCCGCCGCTGCCGCCGCCATGGCGGCCGCTGCGGCGGCGGCCGACTTCGGCACCTCTCCGATCACGTCTGACGTGTCCTCTGTCACTGCCGGCTCCCACCACCCTCCGACAGCTACGAGCGCCAACGGCGAGGCCGTCGAGACTCTATACAGCCACCCTGCGGCCAAGATTCTTTCCTTTACGGCCGGCGCACGAAACCTCGACAACATTGGCAGCGCCCACAGCCGAAGCGCCGCACGAAGCCGACGGAGCTTAACCACGACCGCCGAAGACGAAATTGCGCCTGGCACCCTGCCGTGGAGGTCCCAGTTCGATCGTACGATCGCCGTCGGTGCCCTCAGTATCTACCGGGCCCCTGGCTCGGTGGCGTTCCTTAGCTGCGGCAGCGCCCTCCAACCAATTCTGCCCAAAAGCCAGTGCTGGTGTATCGACGAGGAATCGAGCAAGTTTATCTTGCAGATCCGGCGGCCCCAGTATTGGCGCATCGAAGTACCCGTAGGCGACGGTGGCGAGAACGACGAGCGTGCTCGCCGCCTGCGCGAGGTCCTCGACAACATCCTGCAGTTCGAAAAGACCCCCTGCCCATTCAAGCGCACGTTCACTGTCGAGCTGCCCGAGCAGCCGTCCACGCCGTTGAAGAAGAAACCATGGACGCCAGTGAAGCGGCCCGAGGCCGAGAGTACAGGCTCAGCTTCCGGTTCCCAGCCCTCGGCACATCAGAAACAGCGGCGGTCGCAGTCCCCGCCCTCCCTGCAAGAGAGAGACGAAGAGGACGATGACGACGATGGATCGGTCCTGTCCTCCGTTGTTTCCTCCGTTGCTCCTCCTCGACAAAAATTGCAGCGGTCACAGACGCAACAATCCGGTCTTGAGCGACCTACTGAATTTTCGAGAAGAGAATGGCAGGCTATGCTGGAAAGCCAGAAAAAAGGGCCGGCCGCTGATGGCGTCGACGAGTTTGGTCGGCGCCTCGTGCCTGCTTTAGTCGCTGAACACGAGCAGCGCATCAGCGACCTCAAGGCATCAGAGATCGAAGTGAACAAGATGGGAAACCCCTGGCACGACTCCGGTGGGACGTTTTCCCCGACGGGTGGACAGGGTGGTGGAAAACAACGAGACCGCGCCCTATCTCTTACAAGTGACATCTCGACCTCGCAGAGGACCGCCTGGCCTTCCATCGACGGAAGATGGCTGGAGGAATCCGACCAATCGACGACTGCTGACTCGAACAGCCCCTTCAACAGCCTACGGTCATGGTTGTCTTCGGCGGGAGGCAAGGCTCTTGTTTCATCGCCCCCATCCACCACTGGTTCGCTCGCCGATGCCTCGGGAGTCCCGCCAAGCCTGTCGTCTCTATACGAAGACGCACGAAGAAAGTTCAATGGTATTGGTACACTTGAGCAGCTCCAACAGCAGCAGGAGATGCAGCAGCCGCGAATGCGTCATCGCGCCACGACATCCAGCATTTCCGTGTCGAATCACGCGGCCCTCCCGCCGGCCGTCAATATCATTGCACCGAGCCACCTCCGCAACCTCCATAGCTCCGGCCGCGCCACGACACGCCTTGAGGCGATGCGGCGCATCCCAGGCTCGATCGTATATAAGGTGTTTGAGATCCTCCTTGCGCCACCGAGCTATCTACTTACGTTGATGCTCAAGATTGCCGCGCGTATCCTGAAGGGCGAGTGGCGAGGCACTGCCATGGGCAAGAACACCGATACAGGTGAAAGCATCTCTGCCCAATGGGACTACTCTGATGTTGAAGACCCGCTGGGCCGCAGCACGGAGTTGACACAACCCGACCATGATGTCAGCCGGTTAAGCGTGTACACCGAGGCTGATAACGAAATATATACGGATGCCGAGGACAACAATGACGACGACGATGACACGGCTGGCTACTTGTCGGCAGGTCCTAGTCTGAAGCGGAGCTCCTCTTCCGCCTCCAAGGCCAGATCCGACTCGGACGACAGCGACACCCTCTCGGATACCGGCGGCGACCCCATTGTGTGGACACGTCGCTGGGCCATTGACTAAACTCACGTCTCTTTAACCCGTGCCTCACCTCTCACTCTCACACCTATCTTATGGCATCTCCCCTCCACCATCTCCTCCGTTTAGGGCGACCCTAAACCTTATGATTCATTATCTTGCGGAAGGCTTCTTTCTCCCACCTCAATCATCTTCCCAAGAGCCCCACCCTTTTCGACATACTCACATTTATTCGACACCCACCCTCCACTCAATCTTACGTTATCAACGAAACCTTTTGCATCAACTTGGAATGAAAAATAAAAAGAATACACATTTTGCATAGCATTTTCAGACAATTTTATGTTTGTTGGTTACCAGGGCAGCGTCTACTTCGTCAGCCTGTTCTGTTTGCTTTTGTTTTGCCCCATCGCTGCCAGGCTGTTTTCGTGGGAATCTTTTCTTCTAGGACTTTTGCTTTCTGGAGTATCGTACATTCGGCTTCTTATATTCGATCTTGGTGTTGATTGGTTCTCTTTACCTTCTACCGCAGCCTTGTTTTTGAGTCCGTTCTACTTCCATTCTCCCTCTAGCATTCTCATTTTCATCCCATCTTGGAAGTCGTCTTGGATATATCCATTCTAGCAAAAGTCTTTCCCATAGCTAACCAGTACATAAATGCAAAATATCATCTTTTTCGAGAATATTCATTCTATATCTAATTAAAGAGTAAATGTGACGAAGCAACGACTTAATAAAACAAAGTTTACGTGGTTTCTTGACAGCGTTTCACGTGACCCGTATCTCGATTTTCAGTGAGGCCGTCCAAGGCTGTTAAACGGGGCTGAAATACCAGCTAAAAAAGCAGCAGCAGAACGCAGCGCATCCGCCTCGATAGCTCTTTCCCGTTTTTCTGCCAGACACTCATTCCGTTACTCAACTGCCCCAACGCCATTCGTTCCTTCCTTCTACGACATATGGGGAGCATTCGGTTTTAATTTTTAAAGAGGGAAAGCGTCCCACTTTGAACAAATTCGTTTTTCTCCTTCTGCCTATGAATCTGTCGACCGCAGCTCGTGCCCGTGTTATTTCAGTCCGAACGGCGACCACAACTGCCTCAACGACATCTCCGTTTCGTTTTGCTTCATATCGACCGTTACGCCGTTTACCCTCCCGGCTGACGATGTCAATCTCAGCCGCCGCCGCCTACAGTGCGGCCGCCAGGTTGCAGCAACAGCAGCAGCCGAATGCCCTCAACAATGTAACAAACAGCTTTCCAGCACCAGCAGAGGCTGCAGCCGCACCCACATCCGCGGCTGCGACAGGGAGCAGTGGCAGCAAAGACTCTGGGCGGAGCAGTGCCGCGTCCTACACGCCAACTGCGTTGAGTCGTTGGTCGCTGCTGAACGACAAGCTTCCAGCAGCGGACTCAATCCGGAACATTCACATCTACGACTTTGACAACACCTGTGAGACGCACTCCCCCCTCCTTCCCCCCGCCGCTAACCCTATGTCATCGATATGGAAGCTCACGGCCTGACCTCTCGCCTCTCTCCACAATACAGTATTCAAGACCCCATTACCAAACTCGAAATTATGGAACGCGGCGACGATAGGGTCCTTGTCGAGCAACGATGTGTTCACCTCCGGCGGCTGGTGGCATGACGTGCGCATCCTCGCGGCGACGGGCGCAGGACAAGAGAATGAAGAGCCCCGCGCGTGGCAGGGTTGGTGGAACGAACACGTGGTGGAGCTGGTGCGGCTTTCCATGAAGCAGCCGGATGCGCTTTGTGTGCTGCTGACAGGCCGGTCAGAGCGGGGATTTGGCGACCTGGTGCAGCGCATGGTCAACAGCAAGAAGCTTGTCTTCGACCTGATCGCACTCAAGCCGGCAGTGGGCCCTAACAACGAGCGCTTTTCAAGCACAATGCAATTCAAGCAGGCGTTTCTGGAGACCGTCATGGAAACGTATGCAGCAGCAACTGAGATTCGCATCTACGAGGATCGGCCGCGCCACGTCGATGGCTTCCGCGAATTTTTGGTCCAGTACAACGAGAGGCGCGAGACGCGGACCGCGGGCCCACTGCCTCCCATCGCGGGCGAGGTGGTTCCTGTGACTGAGACCGCGACGACACTGGACCCGGTCATTGAGGTGGCCGAGGTGCAGCACATGATCAACTGCCACAACGCAGCCGGTGGTGGAAAGCGTGGCATGCTGGCCCTGAACAAGACGGTGTTTTTCACCGGGTACCTGATCAAAGACGCGGACACGGAACGTCTTCTCGAGCTCCTGCAGCTGCCGCAGCCCCTCAACCGCCGTGATGTCAAGTATCATGCTAACAGCATCATGATTGGCCCACGAGTATGCCCTCCGCATCTGTTAGCCAAGGCCGGCGGCATGGGTAACAAGATGACCTGGCGCGTTGAAGCCATTGGGAGTGTCGACAATAGTGTGTGGGCTGTCAAGGTTCGTCCAGCGAAACCCGGCGCCACATACCACACGGCCGAGGCTACGCCGCTCGTTGTCCTGGCTGTGTACCGCACCGCTCGGCCGCACGAGGCATCGCGCATCCGGAGGTGGACGCCGGTGGCGGCGGATAAGGTGTTTGACTTTGAGACAACAGTTGGCGAGAAGGCGGTCCTGCGTGTCGAATCCGAGCACATGGGAGATGCGGGCGACCAAGAGGATCAAAATAAACAACCCCCATTCAAACGCCACCGCGGTGCTGGAGCGAGACCGTACAACAACGGTGCAGCGAATGCGCGACCACGGGCAAATCCCACGGGCGCGTTCCCAACACAACCTGCAGGGTTCGCTCCCCCCCGGGGCCCCAGTGGTCATTTCGGGCCACAAAGTGGTGGCCAGGGCTACCATTCCCAGGCGCCCGGCCGCGGAGGGTTCCGAGGAGGGTTCCACGGCGGCCGCGGCAACTTCCGCGGTGGCGGCTCTGCGATGCGTGGAGGACCGCGCAGGTCGGGGACTCAGGGACATACCGACTCTGGTGGCGCTGCTAGTAAACCGGCCGGGCGATCGACAGGCTACCACAACTACCAGTCGCTCGACGATACTGGGTCGTCGTCGAACCAAGCGCCGCCTGGCAATGTCCCCCAGAGACAGAAGATTGTCTATGACGAGACACTGTAAGTTGCAGAGCCGATGTCTCTTTTGTGATATAAGAAGCAACTTGTATTACCATGGGGACTTTGAATGTCCCATCACGTATATATGTGATGCGTGAGTAAAAAGGAGGAACATAAGTGTGATGAAAAGCACAGCGTTAAACGATTAGGCATGTTCATGCAGCGAGCGTAAGCACAAGGGACTGGGCAGGAAGCTATATATTAATGCAGAAACGATACCCTATGATCCTTTACACCAAAAAAATCATCGAAGTATGCGAGATGCAAAATCGTTAGAGATTCCTTTATGACATGAGAAAAATGACATCTCAGTTTGAGACGTAATCCCTCGGAGGGTCGTGTGATTACTAAGCATAAAAAGTTGTTCAGACTACTTTTCACCACAGCGTTTTTCAGTCCAAACACATCTCAACTTCAATCTAGATTTATATTATTCACGAAACCACAAAGCTCACACACCCAATGTCGTCCGGCTCGACCAACCAGGCCTTCCAGGCCTTTTATCTTCAGCATGCCACCGCAGAGCTCGCTGAAGACCTTGACCAGCTGCGCACATCGGCCGATTTTGTCCTGCCGGGCCAGGAGAGTGCTGGTACTGGCGATGCAAGCGCTGCCGGCGGAAAGGCTGGTGGCAAGAGCGGTGTGAGCGACACAGACAACTCGCTCCAGCTTCTGATCGGTGCGCTGCGGCAAGGAACGGCCATGTTCTCGGCCGAGGACCAGGCACGAGTGGTCGGTGGCAAGACCAGAAAGAGCAGTTGAAAGGGGACTCGACAGGGCGCTGGGGACTCGGAAATGCAATAGAACCCTTGCAACTTGGAGGGTTCAGTTACGACAAACCAAGGACAATGGCCCAATCCGCGAGATTAGCCGAATTGTTGTTTGAACTCACGCAGGCCAGGCGGAGACGGACACGGCACGCGTTGACGACGACATCGACGACGGCGGCGACGACGACTAAGACGAGTTCAAATCAATGTTAGAAGGCCGCCAGCAATATGGAATCCAACACACAATGACTGTTCTGTTTTGCCGATCACCTTTCAGTCTACCAGACACTGCCAACACAACACCGCTCTGGTTTCACGGCAGAAGATGAATAAATGGCCTTCCAGTTCACGGATCTGGCACTTCTGGATCTTCATAAATAACGAGCCGAGCTGATGATGCATCGTTTTGATGGACAACCGACCAGACCAGTGCCCGGCACAGAGGGCAGACAAATGGCGGCTCTGGACTATGGAACTGCGACGAGTGGCACAGCTGGTTCACGTATGGCATAATACGTGGAAGGAGGAAGGATTGTATTTCACACTTTGCAACTCAAACAAGGGTGTCACTTTAGAAAGGATTGGCAATACTATTTGTAAAATGAGCGAATATGCATATGACTGGGTATCTTTGAAGTCGCACCTGAAACCGGATAGCCACCAGGTTGAAGAAGAGAATATAGAGAAGAAGAGAAAAACAAATGCAGTTGGGGATATATAAGGAAAGACAAAGAACAGAAAAACATCACACGAAAATGGTATAAGGGTATAAAAAATGACCTCTCCTCCCAATGCAAGAAAATGGACAACGCATGAAAAGCAAATGACATCCTCCTCCTCCCCCACCCACTTAAAAAGCACATGTCTAACGGTGGTATTATTCTCCACTCCCTCCTTCTTTCACCTCTGTATTCCACCGCACCTCTTTCCCGGCTATCCTACCGGGTTGTCCTGTGGGTATTATCTATAATAAACGATATTCCTCCCCGTGGTCGGTCACCTTCGTATCATTAGATATGCCCAAAAGGGTCATATATATCCTTTCGCAGCAAGTTTTTTGTCGTTGTGTTTTTGTCTTGGATAATCATGTCCATCGTCGTCGATATTTTTCGTTCACATTATTGTGTATCTTTGTTTGCCGTGTGCCCCCATTCCTGTTGTTGGCTTAGGCTTACGCCAAGCGATACGAACCGGTCGGACGGCCGGCCTCCTTGCGGACAGCCCAGCCCTTGATGGCAATGACCACAATGATCCACGCCATCAGGAGACCGACAAGCCCCATAGTCACCGTGTACATGAACATGGCATCCAGCTTGTAGTGGATCATGCCGTTGACAGTATCGCCAGAACTGGCCATGAAGACGACGCCGCCAGAAATTAGACTGAACGACGCGAGCAGCTCCGTTGGGGGGCGTGACGGCAGGATGGATTTGGGCGGGCGCAGGAAGGTAAGGACATAGGTGAAACCACGAGCAAAGGACGCACCCGTCAGCAGGTTGCCCCACTGCTTGTGCACCATGCTCGAGATCATGCTATGTTGGGTGTGCGAACTCATCATGATGCCGAGCAGCAGGATGACGAGAGCCGGGATAGGGTTGATCGAAAACTCGTACGTGGGCGGTGGACGGAGAGCCTCGCGCTCTTCATCATGGTAGTTGCTCTCGGGGTACTCGTGGGCCGCCTCCGTCACGGTCGTGTTCAGGAGGTCACGGATACGCGTTGACTCGATGAGCATACCGCACTAAGAAAAGGGAATCGGTGTTAGTATAGAAAAGACAACACCTTACAGCAAGAGTAAAAGGCGAAAAAGAAAAAAAAAGGAAGAAAGCATACCAAACCGCCACCGATGAAGAGAACAGTGATGGACACATGCTCCAGGTCCGTCGCAGTATACGCCTGGCCCTGACCACCGAGATGCTCGAGGAAGATGTTCGTAGCGCCGTAGAAGAAAATGAGAAAGCTCTCGATAAACTCGGCCGACGGGCGCCACTTCTGCGAAGGTGATTTCGGTCGTACGTTCCAAGCCCATCCCCACTCTCCGAAGCAGCCCGCCCAGCGGCCAAGAGTGAAAATGCCCAACCAGAAGAAAATGCCTCCCTTGATCCAGTGTGCCAGGCCACTGAAAATGCCGTGCCCCTCCTAGTAAAAGTTGGTGTCAGTTGATCAATAACGACTCCAAATTGCAGCGAAAGTACCCCAACTTTCCCTTCTCTTTTCCCTTCCGTGTAACTCCAAATTTACCGAGTACTTTGTGGGGATCGTTGGGGTCCAAAAACTTACGAAGAAACGACCGTAGGCGATGATCCCCAGAGTAAAAGCAATGAAACCTAGGATCATGCTGGTGCGATCGATAAAGTTGTACGCGAAAAGCAGGACAGTCCAAGCGCGTGAGGAGATCTTGCCGGCCACCTTGCCGGTAAGGGACGAGAAACGGCCGGCGAGGGCCAGACGGGACGCCGGCGGCTGGCGCGCATCCTCGAGGTCCTCGTCCTCGAAGTCGTCGTAGCGGTTGCTCTGGTCGGACTCATCGTAGCTCTCCTTCTGGCGGCTTGACTCGCCGTCGCCTAGCGTCGAGACGGAGATGCTCCGCAGGGACTCGGTGTTAGGTTCCGTGCCCTGGCCGCTGTCGTTCGAAAAGCGGTACTGGTGGCCGTGGCTAATTGGATGACGTCTCTGCTGCTGACTGCTGTGCTCGGCCAGTGCCTTTGTGGATACGGGGATAAAGGCGCGACGCTCGCTGCTACGAATTCCGTTGTAGCTGCTGCTGCTGCCACCACGCTTGAAGGTGCCGGACACACGGGCCAGTAGCCCGATGACGACCTGCGCGGACACGACCCAAGTCGCAATCCAGCCGACCTTGTGGTGGGCGTTGTTCGGGTACAGATCAGGTGTGCTGGCGTTGTAGATGGTAGATACAAACACACCGGCGCCATTGGCAGCCAAAAACACCAGCTGCGAAGGCAGCGTGTAGCGCGACCGTGCAAGGGACAGCATCACCGCTTCAGATTGTTAGCACGTTGAATTTTTTTCGTCCAGTCCTTGCTCGCACCCCCAAGGGCTCACCAGCCGATCAGGGATTTTCCAAGAAAGGTACTTACAAACTGGCAACGCGAACACCCAACCCAGAGTCATAAGCACAATGTGTGCGTATATCAGGCCGACATGCTCCGGGTGCGCAAAGTACGTGGGTTTGTAGATAATCTCAGCAGTGCCATTGGTAGTCGCGTTGTGTGTAAGCGGGTGCGCATCTGCCGCCTCGTGCATGCTGTCGCCCATTCTGTCGCCCATGTCCATGCCCATGCCGTCATCGTCGCCATGTGCGCGCACAACCGGGGTGGCCAGAAGGACGAGAGCGGCCACAAAGAATGCCTTTGTGGAAAGAGAATGCGTTATCGAGCGCATCTTTGCTGGTGGTAAGAAAATGCCGAATTAGGCCGCTCTGGAAGCTTCACGAGCTTAATTCCCAAGCTGTTCCAAGCTCTTCGCTTGTCGTTGGTTCTTCTGCGCCGGTCACCCGAGCTTCACCGTGCTTCTGTGAGCTCCCTCGGGAATTGCGAAGCTGCAGAACAGCTTAAAAACAGCCTCTGTTGGCGTCGGCCAAGCTTGCCTCCTCCTCGGTAAGAGTCTAGGAACACAGTTGCAGGTCAGGCGGCTGCCGTTGAAGCTTGTTGGTTGTGCTGTAGCTCCAGAGGCAGGCAGTTGTCCTGGAAGTACTTGGTTGTAACAAAAGAATAGGAGCGAGGAGAGTGATGTGAAAGCCAACAGCCTCGTTTTTCTCCCGGGTGTGACGGCAGGGTCTTTGTAATATAGTCTCTAGGCCAAGAGGACCGTTAGAGAAGCGCGAGGCGAGATGACAAAAGACGCTCTTCGGGTATTACACGGTAAACCGGGCGTCATAGGCCTGGGCAACCGACTCGTAGGCTGAAAAAGACAGGAATCAAATTGAATCGCCGAAAAGTCCTGTTGAGGGACAGAAAAGGGCCACAAAAGACGGAGATTGTGAACTGTGATCCGTAGCTTTGGCAGGCCGAGAAAAGGATTACACGTACTCTGCAGAATACGCAGTGCGCAGGCAACAGAGGTCGTTTGAGGATTTATGTGTTCGCCACACTTCGGGGGGAGAGAACAGAGGAGGAGGAAGAGGAAATACGGAACTGCTGCATGTAGAGGACCAGAAACAAAATAATAGAAGCCACAAAACGGTGGCGAGAGCTCCAGGCAGTTGCGGCGCGAGCTGGCACTTAAAAAGGGAAGCTACGATCTGAGGTTGGAGGGGGGGTTGTTGACTATTCGGGCAGCGAGCACGTCGAACGAGCCTCAAAGGCCAAGACGAGCACATGGCGCATTACACAAGGAAAGGACGATTGGTAATAACGAAAGGCGCGAAAGGCCGTCCGCGGGGCGAACGAGAAGGAGCTATTCACAAAGACAAGACAAAAAAGGGAAAGAGAGGCGATTTGCGCACTTGGGACGGGAAAGCACGATGGGGACAGTACGGCATACAGTATTAAAAAAATATTAGACAGCAAAAATACTCCGTACACCCCCGGTCTCCGAGCCCCGGTTTTGCGGACCCCCTTCATGTTTACAACATATGGTTTCGCCAGTACGTTCCTTCCCATGTTACCCATCGGACGACACGGAAAGTGCACTGGACATACGCCGTAGGGAAGTGTCCAGCAATATTAGCAGCAGTCAGATACATACGTACACGGATCCGGTGGAAGTCAGACCACCTGTGTGCCGACCCTGCCTTCCTGCCCTCCTGACAATGTGTATACAGTGTAGAAAGGCGACCGTCGACAGATGAAAGATTCATTCAGCAAAGCGGATTTGATGGGTAGGGGCAAGAGCGCCCACCAGTACCGGAGCGTGACGTGGACGAAAACGAAAGGCAGGAGCTCGTTTGTTTTGGCTTCCCGCTCCCGAGACACTTCATTTGTCCAGAGCCGACCATCGCAATAGGGCGAGGTTGGTGCAGGCAAGGAAGGGAGAGCATTACGACGTAATCGTCCAGGGTGGTGGAAAGGTGTCCATGAGGATTGGAGGGAGAGGGGGGGTGAGGTAAGTCGTTGCTGTCTTCTGGAGCATCCGAACTTTCCGAGCAAAAAGTGCTGAGGCAAAGAACAAAAAAAAAAAAAAAAAGAGGTAAAGAATGGCAATGCTTTAGCGCGTCGAGGCTGTTGGGAACGGTTAGAGCCCGTCACAGCATGTGGGGCAACGGTAGTTAGTAGCACCAAAACAAAGCGGTGTGTGACAATATGATGCATTCTCCACACAGTGATGCACAGTACAAACGACGAATGTGGCTTCCGCCGTATTTGCATGTTCTCGGCGCCGCGCCGGCGTAAGAGGGCCAAGCTGCTTGTCTAAGACACGACAAGGCAAAGACTAGTCTAGGAGAAGGCTCGAGGAGGATGAAATGAGCAAGAAAGTCGACTTCAGTCTGCGGCGCCCAGCCTCTGCCTCGACACGGCCAAGGCTGCTGGACGCTGCAGTTGTCGTGATGGAGGAGGGAGCAAGGAGCACCTTGGGTGGCTTGGCGCGACGGAGTTGTTTGTTGATACGAGTCGTCGTGGTCCTGCACCGCTGGAAGCCACAGTTCAATAAACGGCCAGCACAAAGCGCACGCCCCGTTGCTCAAAGAGTCGGAGGCGAACAAACGATAACCAACAGAGGATATGACATTCACAACGGTCTCTCGGGACGGTAAGGCACAGGTTGTCTCGAGCATTGAAAGTGTGTAATAGTCTTTTAGCTGTCACATTCGAATGGTGGACTATTCTCAGTGCAGACGAACTTTGCAGCCTGGGATGGCGATCCGCTAGTCAAACGACCCGACATAAGCACATTGCCTGCCTGTTTCCTTGTTCTCTCTCTCGTCTGCACGAGGGCAGTTTGACTTGGAAGGACGGAGCACTTGATTCCAACGCATCTGACAATGATCGTGCATTTTTCTTGGCTACGCCGTAGGTGGATCGAGGGCGCCAACAAGAGCTGGAGGCTGAGCAGCCTCGTCATTATTGCCATTAGGGCTGAAATTAGATTCTAATTCTGTTTTGGAAACGGGAGTAATTCGAAGTAAAACGAGTGTACTTTTGTTGTTTGGACGGCTGCCTTGCTTCGACGGCGTACGATAAACTCCGTTTGTCTTCAAAGGCGAACAGCACGCAGAAGAGAGTCGAGCCATGCCTGTGTAGATCCCGTATAAGTTGACAAAAACAATAGTACGGGTATCGGAACGAGAAAAAGAAGGCCGGAGACCCAGGGTCTTTCTGCTTGGCAAAAAGTAAGGAAAAAAGTCTGCTAGAGTCATTAAACAGGGAGAGAGTAAATTCACGCAAAAAAGCTCGCGTTAAACAATGGAGACGACGTAACCGTGAGAGACCTTGTAAGGGAGGGAAAGTGAAAGAAAACCCATTCGGAAATGTAGTTCGGGGTTTGCACGGGGCAGTACAAAAGCCCATCGGCGTGGATATGCCGCAAAAAGCCGGGATCATATGTTTTCTTTTCCTCTTTTGGCTGGACTATCTGTCAGCACGGGGCCTTTGCAGATGTTGCTGTTGGTACGTCGCAAGGCGGATGATAAATCCTAGACAAGGCAGCCAGACAAACGAGGGTGGCCAACAGCCCAAGCCCAATCCACGACGTAGTCATCTTTGACAGGCGACAGACGGTGGATCAAAGATTATTGGGTCTAGTATTGACCTGCAGCTCACGCAATCCATTCTACCAGTTGCCGACAATGTATCGAAAGGCTGGTACATGCGATCAAGTGCTGCGCTCCTTGACCGCATGCCTTGCTTGCTTGCATAGGTGACTGTTCTTCGCCGACAATGCCAATCGTGCGTGCGCATGGATACCTTGATCTCCACATCGGCCAGCTCCATGTTGTCGATCCAGTAACCTGAAATCGAAGAATCTAAGGTTGCCATTTGAGGGGAGATTCGACTACGAAAGGTAGACATATGCTTTTTGCGGCCCCTGTTATATTTATTCATTCATTTTGTCCGTTTTTCACTTAAACGCCCCATATGTACCCCGTTCTAATATTTGCGCATGCACGCAATCATGATGGATCTTTGTATATATTGAGGCCCAACCCGGAAAAAAAACGGTCCTGATTGCGCCGGCTGGAGACTCTGGCCGACCGGTTGGACCCCTGTTTTTTGACAGGCAGCACAGCTAAAAGCATGTATGTCGGAAGTTACTTGAATCCCGGCACTGTGTCATGGCAGGCATATTTCCCTACCGATCTCGGCTCGTTGTCTGTTTTCTGTTTAATTTGTGATCAAACCAGCCTCTGAAGGATAAACGGCCCTCCTCCTACTTGCGCTTGTTGTACCTTACGACAGCAATCCTGTATACTTAATGAAGGCGTCGTCCGACCGCTCCTGTGGTTCCTTTAAGGTTGTCTATAGCGAGAAACGGTAAGTAGAAATATTACCAATGTTTAAAACCCAGGTTGTCACGACCCGCAGACGAATTGCTCCCAAAAACACCGTGTTTAGATAACTTGAGCATCACCGGGAAGAAAAGAGGGGAGTCCTCAAGGAGGCGACTTATATGCTGGCGTCGTATAATAGGGTGTTACCCATCTATGTATAATTTTGTTGCATGGCATCATCCAGAAGTGCAGCTTTGCTCTGCAGTTACCGTCCTCGCTTCAAGTATTGTACTCAAAAGGCATGCCACTTGTGGTCTGTGACATGTGCTTAATGGCCGAGAGTCGTACGTTGTGAACAATAGCACGGCCGCTAAGCTTGCAGTTCCGATTGTCATTAAATTTCCCTGTACCACAGTCTCGATGATATGTATCCGACTTCCCGCTTGGTACTTCATCCGTCGTAAACCTCAAAAAGAGAGCTTAAGAGCCACAAGCGGAGATCGCTGGCGAATATAGAGCTGGGCTGGCACAAACCGCATCACGGGAACCAGGTTCTAACCTGAACAACAAGGAGATAGCGAAGATACAACTGTCATTCCTCCATAGGAACATGCATATCGCTGCTACACTCCTTCCAGAACACGTGTAACCACCCAAACAAAAGCCGTGCGGAAACGGAAGAAAAACGGACGTGAGTCAGAAGGACATGTGTGAGAAAATGGAACGATATAAGAGGATGCTAATCTCTTCGTTTATCTTTTTCTTTGCTTGCCACAGGCAGGAGTAATAATACCTCGGTAGCAACTTGGTTCAAATCTTGAAGTGTGGCGCCGCTGTCGCTTCCCAGTGCCGGTACAGATCCTCAGAACCTCAGATCCTCATTCGATTTCTCAAATGATCAAGTCCGATGACAAATATGTGAATATGCCCAAAGGACAGTTTGGGGCTGTCGGAGCTCTATCTGGTTTGTGAAGGCGACGTCACTGCTAGCAAAGTACCGTGTCCCAAGCGTCGTTGTAGCTTCCGCTAAAACGGCTGACTGCCAGCCTTCTTTGGCTCCTTCCGCGCGCTACTGTTGCCATCGCCTTCTTTCCTCTTGCTTCGATTCGTTCGCTTGTGCAATTCCTTCGCTTCAGATGACATGGGTCCCACCACTACGGAATAATGTCTTTTTGCTTCTTGCGTTCTCCGACTGTGTTCTGACACCTGGACATAAACAAAGCCGAGCCTAGTTCGTCTCGTTTGTGGTGCTATATAGCATTATTTTCGCTGCATGTCATTTTTGTAACCCGCCATTCGTCGCTCTTTCCCCGGCTAGCCATGATATCACTTCTCGACATGCACGGGTCGTTGTGCACTTTCCTCCTGGAAATACAAAGTCCCATGATCATTGTTCGGCTTCTTGCTGCAGCTGTTCGTCCTTTCCCCTCATGCCCGGTTCCCGTGCTTCCCTGGTGTCCGTCAATTCGTCTCCGAGCCTTCCGGATCTGACAGTGTGCCTGTGACCCCATCCCACGCAGTTGGCAGTCGCCCAGGCTTTGCAAAATAGCAGGACTCGAAAACTAAAACCACACCCGCCCACATCGAATATGCAGAAGCGTCTTGGCAACAGATGGTCATATGAAGGGAGTGAAAAAAAGAAAACCGACATCACTGAGAAGGCTGTACAGTGCGGTCCCATACGAATTACTGTTCAGCCCTTTGAGGACACCGACCCACTGTAATTATGCCACCCAGCCTTTCTCGTTTTGTTAGTCTGTCAGTCTGTGCTATTGTGCATTTTGTCGTCTGCGTAGTAGGTGCCGCCTGCCGCCAGCCCCGTTCTTATTCGCTCTTCCGGTGTCATGAACATTCGCGATGCCCATCGTCGCGCCTTCATTCAGACGCTACATGCTGGCCTCCGAAAAAGGAAGGGTCAGCCCACACCCACCAACCGTTCTTGCCCAACCTATCCACCTCCACCGCTACCACACGCCCGCGATCATCTGCCTGCATATTTCGTCTGCCGGACTTTGCGGAAGCTACGACGATGGCAAGGCGATATGCGAGGGGAAGGATGCAAATGACGTGGAGGTCGCTCAGGAAGGTGTGGCCCAAATTCTGAGAATGACTCTTTTTTTTGTGCGTGGGTGGTTAGCTACATTGTGAGCAGCCCTTCGCTCTTTCCGTCCCGATCATCGGCGATTCGGAAGGCGAGGACGACGTCTGCATATACGATGAAAGCCTGTCACAAAATGTCGAAGTGTTTGCAGCCAAGCAGCCGCCACAGTGGATTTCGGATGCTTCGTTTAAGGCCACGACATTTATTCCACATCCTGTCCACGTCTTTGCTTATCCATGTGTTTCTACATAGCCGGCGCTAGAAAACCGAATGGACGAAGCAGTTGAGGCCGAGAAGGGGGTTTTGCTTTGCTTTCATTTTTTTTTTCTTTTCTTCTTTTTCTCTTTCTCTTTTGGCCGATACCTATCGTCTTTCACCGCTAGTACAGCCATTCTACGACGAGAAACATACCCGGAGCCGGAGCCTTTCGTTCGCCATACTTGCGATCTACCTGGAGTAGTGCCTCATACTACCGTGAAAGTTGTCCAGGGCCCACTCCTTACGGAGCATTCGCGATACGTTGGTAATTATCACCCTTTATCTGACTGAATCACAGTAATTAGACTCGCAGACCCTGTTTATTCGATGAGGGAGATCCCGAGAGACTGTGCGTGGGTATGATAGCCTAGGAAGTAACACTAGGTTTTTGTTGTTGTCCATACAAAAAAGCGAGTTGCTTGGTATGCGATGTGTACGATTTTCTCGAGACTTTATGTAAGCTTGGGAGCAGCCACTATTCATTATGATACCCTTGTCCTCAAGGTATTTGTCGTAGGCGATGGGCATGACCACATTACAGAGCTCACTGAGTCGAGTTCATATCACATCACCTAGGTGCAATTTGTCGTAGCGTGTCATATATTGTGCTTCATTCGTCATTACTTTATACACTCGGTACATCCTAGCCGCTATCAAGAAAAGAAGAAACAAAACTGATCTACGGAGTACCAACTTCACAATGGCGACCGCTCCCGCAGGGTCCACACCCGCCCGTCTTGAATGACCCTGCCCTCGTCCTCTAGCTTCTGCAAGATCTGGACAAGGCCACGCTCAGCGGCTGGATGTAGGTCTTTGCGAACATCTGCGTAGATAACCTCGACCAGCTCCATAGACGTCCATGACGAGGGAGATTTTCCGTCTGCCGATGGAGACGCTCCTGTCGGTGATGTGGACGACGCTGCCACTGCCTTGTCAGGCGACCGCAGCAGCCGCAACACCTGGTCCTCGCGCTGCTGGCGGTGCTCAATGTACTCGGTGATCTTGGCTGGCCCGTCTTCCACCACGGGACCGTGACCGGGGTAGAGTCGATTGGGAGTGGCAGCGGCGGCACCGCGCTTTTCCGAGTACAACGCCCGCATCCGCGCCAGACTTTGCAGGTAGACGGCCAGGTCTTCAAACACGGCTGTGCCCTGCCCCAGCACATTGTCGCCTGCAAAGAGCGATCCCTCCTCCTCGAGCACAAACGCCATGTGGTCCGTTGTGTGGCCAGGCGTGTGCACAGCGCGCAGGGTAGCGCCTTCGACGTAGAACGCCTGGCCGTCGACAATGTCAAGCACCTCTTGGCCAGGGGCCGTGCCTAACCGGCTGCTCTCCAGCTGGCTCTGATAGATGGCCGCGCCGGGCACCAACTTGCGCACCTGACCGATGCCGCCGACATGGTCCGGGTGCCAATGCGTGATGACAGCAGCAGACAATGTGGCGCCCTCCTGGGCCAGCGTGCGTTCCAGGGCGTTGGCCCACGAGGGCACACCCTCGCCCGTGTCAATGAGCAACCGTTCGTGGCCGGTACCAACGATGTAGGTATTAGTCCCCTGCAGGGTGAACTTGCCAGGGTTACCGCCGAGAATGCGGATGCAGGCCGGGGTAAGGCGCTCGACTTCGGGGAGCGCAACGAGCTGGGAGGCCATTCTGACGGGGGTGAGACGGGACGGCGGGTGCAGTGCTTGCAGCCGCCTCGCAGACGGTGGCCGGGAAGAAAACGATGAAGTCAATGGACGGAGAGCTCGGGTAGGCAGTGCTCGCGAACAAAACAGTCTTGATCGGAGCGGGGATGATGATGGCCGACAGCAAGGCGCACGGGGTCGCAGACTGGACCACATTCAGCTTTGAAATATGTCTGCTCCTGTGCGATGTTCTCTTTCGTTGTACTCGTTTCTCCCGTCGCAATCCGTGCCTTGTGTGTCGGAAACGCTTCCTGTCGTGGAACGTCGTGATATTCTCCGCAATCCGGCTCAGCTCTTACATCATGGGGCTGCTGCTTCCTCTGTAAAGCCGAGGCTGCAGGTCCCCTTGACCACTAATTGGCAGCCGCCATCCTGCCGCCTGCCGCCTACCAATGGCGCAATGGGAAGGCGGCTCGGCGGGCAATCAGGAACCCCCCCCGTTTAGCGGCCGGCCGCTAGCAAAAGCGATAAGACCCCAAGATCAGGTGCCGATAAGGATTCTGTGTGTCGGCCGGTGACGGCCAGAACGTACATCCTTGAAAGCTGAGACGAAGCCTGTCCAGCTCGCATGAAGTAGGATACATTGAGACAGTTAAGAGAAACAAAATACAGCAAGAAATCCGTCTCTGTTAAGGCCTTCCACGGCCGTTCCGTTGTTCAGGTCCGAACGCAGCAAAATCTCCATACTGCCACCCCTGCTCTAGCAGCTGTAGCCAATCAGGACACAGAACAGTGCTCCAGAATTCCCCACCTGCCATTAAAAAGCAGCATTGAAACACCCACGCACGCGACGGGGAAAGAGTGCACAATGGGCGCCACTGGGGAGCCACATCGACCAACAACGTGCAGGAGGCGGCGACAAAGACTGCACGAGAGCATCCTTGATCACCACCACCACCCCATGGTGACGCGCATGGGACAGGATCGACAACGGAAGGGCACACTTGAGAGCACGACGAACCGAAAATCAACGACGGAGGAAGCGTTGGGCGGTTTGAGGCCGGCTGTTCTCAATCGGTGGTGGCATCGGAAGCATCATTTTGCTGGGCAAAATCCATCGACAAAATATAGCTGCGAGCAATACGAGCAACATTTCGTACGGAAACGTGCGATTCGAACAAAAAATTCGATATCTCCGGTGGTCCACGGCATTTACTGATTTTGTCTTTGATACCCTACCGACACACCTTACAGACCGACAATTTCCACCGATCCCGAGTCCAGGCAACGTTCTCTTCGCGACGGACGTCTCGACGACATTTCGACAATCCATTCCACATCCTCCCTCAGACTGTCTGACAATTTTGATCCGCCAGGAGCCAGCTTTGCCCCGGGGCTACGAGAATCGTTGATACTATAGATTTAACTACACACAACGCCTAGCATGGCGGCACGACCTACCACACCGTCGTCACCCAAGACGATCAAGATCAAGGCACCGGTGCCGGGCATGCCCCTATACGGCTGTGAACACGTGCAGCAGCTGTTCTCGCAGGGCCAGGATACGATCAACACGTCCATATTTCATTATAAAATCATCCTGCGCAAAATCTTCGACCAACCACCTATTGTTCCCCAGACGTCCAAGTCGACAGACGGCCAGCCAATCACGAACCTGACGCCCAACTACCTGTGTTTGCAATGCCCGACCACGCTGGTGCCAGAAGACATTGGCAAGCATGGCGATAAAAAGAGCCATCGATTCTGTGCGTGACATGGGGCAGGGAGACAGAGAGAGATGGGGATTGAGACAAGCGACAAGGACATAGCTAACCCAGCTCACCTCTTCCAGACGTCGAGTCACGATGCGGCACCCTGTACTGCCACATGTGCGACGATTTCGTGTACGACCCAACATTGGAGGAGCTTCGGCTGCGCAAGATTGGCACCGGCTCGTTCTCGAGTATGTGCTGAACACAGAGGAGGTCTGAGGGGCAGCGTTGTTAACAACAGAATGCCACTAACCATACCGCAGCAAACCGCAAGCGGAAGCATGACGAGCTGTTTTCGGACTCGCTCAAGGACGACCCCAGATACATTGCCTCCAACACGACTCTTGCGTCGTGCCGGGCCAGTGGTCTGCGTGGCATCTACAATGCCGGGGCTACCTGCTACCAGAATGTGATTATGCAGTGTTTCTTGCACAACCCGCTCCTGCGCAACTTTTATCTGTCCGACGGCCACCAGAGCTCGCTCTGCGAGGCGCCCCACTGCCTCAGCTGCGCCATGGACGACGTGTTTCAAGAGTTTTACGGACAGGAGACGACTAATGGCTATACGGCGGCCAACATTCTGTCGAGCTTTTGGATTTCCGAGAAGAAGGCCTTTGCCAACCTCGTGACCACCAAGGAGCAGGATGCGCACGAGTTCTTCCAATTCCTGGCCGAAGAGCTGCACGAGCGCAATGGCGACGGCAAGAAGCCCGAGCACGGGAGCGAGCATTCATGCACGTGCATCATCCACCAGACGTTCTACGGCAAGCTGCAGAGCACGACGACGTGCCAGCAGTGCAACGGCGTGACGAACCAGGTGCAGTCGTTTTTGGACCTGAGCCTGGGCGTCGACAACCTGAAGCGGTCCAAGAAGGCACAGGCCGGTTCCGGCGCAAACAAGCTCACGCTGCAGCAGTGCCTCGACGAGGAGTACATCAAGTCGGACAAGTGCGAGTACCGCTGCCACAAGTGCAACTCGACGCGGCAAGCGCGCCGCCACACGTCCATCAAGTCGTTGCCCAATGTCCTTTCCATTCAACTTAAAGTATGTGCTTTGTTCGGCGTTCTTTCTTTTTCGTCGACGCTGCTTCCTTCTCCCATACAACTAACACGCCAAGCGCTTTGAGTATAAGCAGGGTCGCCACGACAAGGCTGTCAAGGTCGACACACCCGTCGAGTTCCCACTGCAGCTTAACATGCTGCCGTACACCAACCGCAGCCGTGGCAGCCAGGACAGCCGCGAAAGCTACGAGCTCAACCGCTCCTGCATGTACGACCTGCTCAGTGTCGTCGTGCACGTCGGTGAGATCGACACGGGCCACTACCTGTCCTACTGCCGCGTGGGTGACCAGTGGTTCGCTTTCAACGACCACCGCGTCGAGCTGGCGTCCAACTCCGAGGTCCTGGGCGCCAAGGCGTACCTCCTTTTCTACATCATCCGCTCTCTCGCTTAACATGCTGTTGTCAGTGAATGTACAACAGGGTCTGATTGGCCTCTTTAACGATAAACAAGAACAAAATTGCTTTTATGTCCCTTGCGCTGCTCCGCTTCGTCTTTTTTCGCTCTTTTCGCTCCCTTCTTTCTCCCTCCTTTTGTCTGGACCCTGTCACGGTGTCGTCTCTTGTTTTTGTGTTGCCATGTATGTTTTATATACGCCGCAATGTGTCGATTCCGTGGTACTTGTCTCTCTCTTTACTCTGCACCCTCTAGTACTTCATTTATCTTTGGTATTGTTTTCCAGCATCCCGATCTGCATCGATGGGAGCGGCGGTGGTGAAAAAGGGAGGGTTTGCTTTCTTGCCCGCGGTACATTCAGAACAATGGTCATAATGGCAATTGGATTGCACCTTTCTCATGCAACAGAAGACGGGACAAGAACAACCCAGGCATTAGTCGGCGCCTTGAATTATAGACCTTGGTTTTATTCTCTATCATTCATGATTTGTGCGACGAGAAAGTACATGACACTTCAATGTCGAGACGCGATACGGCGGCAGTCAGACAACAGCAACTCCCACTGAACTACGCGTCCCGGAACGTCCAGTTGGCACATTCAAAGTTGGCGTACGTGTAGAACTCGTTGCTGAGTCCGTTCGCGTGCTGCGGCACAAACGTCGTAGTCCGCACGCCCTGCACCTTGTACAGCTTCGTCGTGATCAGCTCGGCCATGCGCTCGCCCGTGCACGAAATAATACGCGTGTTCGGGCCGGGCTTGCCGAGCCAGCGCAACGTCAGGGCGGCTGACATGTTAGTGAGTGATGGCAGCACAGATACATATACAGAAACCAAACGGAAACAGGCACAACGTACTCTTCGTCTGGCAGTCGTCACTGAGAAACGGCGGGTCGCAGATGAGGCGGTCGGCCGTGCCACGAAGCGCCGCTGGCAGATTTGTGGGCTCATTAAAGTCGTAGTAGAGGAACTCGTCGCCAAAGACGGCGAAACGCTTGTCGTGCTCGAGGAGCAGCATCCGTGGCCGGGCCTCGACCGGGAGAGTTTTCTGGGTCGTCAATACATGTAGCGGCGAATGAACGAAGGAGACATTGGGGATAGGATAAGAAAAAGAATCAAACGTACGGCAATTTTCTTGAGCATAATAAAGGCGCTCGGTGCCGAGACGACAACGATAAAAGAAGAGGCATCGGTGCCGTCCAGCAGCTGCCGCGCCAGGATCGTGGCGGTTTCATCCGAGTACTGAAAGAGTCAGCAATACAGTCTAGGACGGGCACAGTCGGGAAGGCGGACGCACCCAAAACTGAGACTCGTTCCAGTCTTCGGCGAATGAGGCTATGGTGAGATCCGGGAGCGCTGCCGCGGCATCTGCCGCAGCCTTGGCCTTGGAGGCGGCCTCTGCCACCGCTTGCAAGTCGGCAAACCGCTTCTCGCGCTCGTCGCGCTCCTTGTAAAAGTCCTTCAGGGCCCCCATGGCGGACGACGACAGAGTCCTGATATATCAGCACGTGTCCAGAATCTCGAAGAAGGCGAGATACTCGGCAACTTACAGCTCGTCATCACTATCGGAGCCCATCGTGCAGACGGTCTTGTGCACAGTGTGTATTGGTTTCTCAAAGACACGACCGTGTTGTATATATGCAGCTTTCCGCTCACGTCGGTGGTTGAGTTATCTGTTGCTCTTTGCTGTCAGCCGTGTCCGTGTAAGACCCTTTTGGTGACAAGCGCCAAATTTTTCAATGCGCTGCTCGCCACCATCAGGGCCCAACCGTCCAAAACGGCACCTAATAGCAAGGCCAGCTAAGTGTAATTACGTATTCTTGTCGTATGATTTAAATAGTCTCAAACGTTCATCATTATCACGTTCATCATTATCACGTTCACCGTTATCACGTCCATCTTTGCTGTTCTTAAGCTTTTTTCACCTTTTTCTTTCATTCTCACTTCAACATGTCACAGCAATCTTAATGAACCTCCATTTCCATCGCATATTCTCAATTATGTTTGCTTGTGTTTTGGTTGTCACATATATACACTGCCCCGCCCAGCCAACAGAGAAAAAGAAAAAGAAAACAATGCTCGTCAGCTCTAGATCAACACTCCAAACACTCCGGGACGCCCATCTACTGGTCGTCCACGACATGCAGGTACTTCCTGTCCTCCCGCTTCTCGCGCTCTGTTGTTGGCGGCAGGTCGTAGTACGAGGAGCTGCGGTATCCTTGCTGTCATGGTCGTTAGTCATTTGAGGCAGGTAGAGTTGGGGGGAGGTACAAGCGTAAAAGAGGCGACTTGGGCTGCTTACCAGGTAGTGGTAGGTAAAGTCGGCAATCTCGCCCGGCTTCTCAATGCCCAGGTCCTTGAACGTCTTGGCCGTCTCGTCAATCGTCTGGTCGATAAACTCCCGCTCCACGTCCTCGCCCGACAGCACCGGCCACCACAGGACCTTGTTCAGCAGCGTCGCCGCCGGCTTCAGCAGCGCCTTGGGCACGTTGATGTGCCGCCGCTTCTTGTAGATCTCGCGGTCCACCAGCTCGGCCAGCTCCGCCGTCGAGTAGTTCTTGGGGCCGTACAGCTCAAACGTCTGGCCCGCCGTGGTGTCGTCGTACAGCATCTTCTCCAGCGCCTGGCCCACGTCAATGACGTGCACCGGCCAGTAGCGCTCTTGCATGTTGTTCGACGTCAGGACATTGTACACGCCCGCCAGCCGCAGCAGTAGGTTGTCCTCGAAACCGAACATGGGCGCCGGGCGCACAATCGTCGTCTCAGGGAAGATGGCGCGCGCGACAGCCTCACCGCGGCCTTTGGTTGCGTAGAACTCCGATGGCGATGTCGGGTCCGCGTTGTACGACGACACGTGGATAAAGCGGTCAACGTCGTATTTGGCTACGGCCTCGGCAATGCGCTCCGTTCCCTCGACATGGACATCCTCAAGGGAGAAGTTCCTGCAGGGTGGCTTGTATCAGTATGGGAAGGTCGGTGGTCGGGGTCTGATCTATATCCTATGGCATCATAACATCGATGAACCTACTTGGTCGGGTAGTTCCGGCCGATGAGGTTGTAGACAACGTCCGAGTGCCGGACACTTTCCTCAATCGACGCCGTGTTCCGTAGGTCGAACTCGGTGAACACAATCCGGCCGAGATCGCCCGTCACCTTCAGATGCCGCTTGGCCATCTCCTCGCGGAAGGGGATGACGACTGTGCAGCCTTGCCGAGCTGTACACGACAACAAATACCCTGGTCAGCACACTGTATCCTCTCTTCGGTCTTCCTTTCGTCCTCCATTGCCGATGCTACCGGGGATATAAAAAAACGCACCAAGCCGGTTCACAATATAGCGACCGAGGGCGCCCGTGGCACCGAACACAGTAGCCGTGTGGCCTGTGGCAGGCAGTTAGCATTTCCAATTGCGGCCGTCGTAGAAGCTTCGCAGTCGTATGAATCGAAGCGAAGAAGGGTATCGGCGTCATGCGTACCTCCGAGGGACGATCTGTAAACGGCGAAAGGGACAGCGTTAGCTATGATCTCCACGGCCCAGAGCATTCATCTCACTGCCGCGCCGGGGCAGCTTGTCCATACCTTCCACCCTGCACCCGGACGATGGGCTTGCCGGTGCGTGTGATTGCGACGTCCGAAACCGCGCGGCGCTGCTGCTGCTGCAGGACGGCCCGGGTCATCTTCTGCGACGACCGCGCGGCGGCAGCCGGAAGAGACGACATTGTGCGAGGAAGGGGGCCCCGAGGCGACAAGGGCGGCGCAAGTCGGTGAGAGATCGGGGTCGTAGAGTCGCAAAGGCAGTGGTTGCGTGTCAATTGGCTGGATTGGCGAGCTGGCCCAGCATCCGTTGAACCTCGACCTTTAGGCTGTTGCGTTTTTGCGTGGGCCGAAAACGAAGTGCAAGTAATGTTCGGGATCCCATTGGCGGGTCGATTGGTGGACGGGCGGCCGTGGCTTACTGCTCCACACGTGACGACTCACGCGCTATAGCCGCAATTCTATTAGCGGGGCGACCTCCCTGGAAGGGTCGACTGAGCAGCCCCGGAGAAACTGATTTTGCGGGCAACGGCGCCCAGCCTGACAGGTGCATTAGGGACGGCTCCAGCAGGCTGCATTCGAGCCGCGTCTTTCAGAGGGGAGTGGCGGGAGGACGAGCTGGGAAGGAAGCTCCAGCCAACCGACGACCACTGCGGATGCCTCTAAACCATCGCATCACCAATAACAACCAACCACCACCAAAACGAGCAACGAAGTCAGAGACGCATCAGCTCGTCGACAATATCGCACGACCTCCCAACACGACGACTCTTACGACGACCGATTGCGTTTCACTTTTCCCTATCCTCTCCCAGTCCATCACAAACAGCACGCAGCTGCCACCATGAGCGCCGAGGCGTTGACCGACTTCCTCGACGAGCAGCGCGATGCGGCGCCGGCCGAGCTGCAGGGCGCCATCCTCGAGATCGAGAACCTGTGGGAGCGGAAGCTGTGGCACCAGCTGACGGATGCGCTGCTGGTGGTGTTCAACGACGAGCAGAGCGAAGACCTGCGGCTGCCCTTTTTCAAGGTGTTTGTGCTCAAGTTCGCCGACAAGATCAACCAGCTCAAGTTTGTCGACCTCGCACTGAAGGCCGCCGAGTCATGTAAGGACGACAAGGAGCGGCTGGCCTTCCTCGAGTCCGTCGCCAAGCGCGTCGACCACGAGGACTCGCAGGACGCCTTTGTGTTTGCCACCATTGCCGTGGCGCGGGTCAAGCTGTCGCTGCGCGATTTTGACGGCGCGCGCAGCGATCTCGACAAGGCCGAGCGCGTGCTGGACACGTTTGACGCCGTCGAGAACGTCGTGCACGCGGCCTTCTACGACACCAGCTCGCTCTACTACCAGGCCAAGCTCGACTTTGCCCTGTACTACCGCAACGCCCTGCTCTACCTGGCCTGCGTCGACGTGGCCTCGCTCGACGCCGACGACCGCCACGACCGCGCCTACAAGCTGAGCTTGGCGGCCCTCGTGTCCTCCAGCATCTACAACTTTGGCGAGCTGCTGCTGCACCCCATCCTCGACGCCCTGACCACCGAGGACGAGGACGACGCCTGGCTGCGCGAGCTGCTCTTTGCCTACAACCGCGGTGACCTGCGCGCCTACGAGCGCCTGTCCGAGCACATTGCCGGCAACTCCCTGCTGAACAAGCACAGCGGACAGCTGCGCCAGAAAATCTACCTGGCCGCGCTGACCGAGGCCGTCTTCCGCCGCCCGCCGCACCAGCGCTCCATGACGTTCGCCACCATTGCGCAGGAGACCAACGTGCAGCCCGACGAGATTGAGCACCTGGTGATGAAGGCGCTGAGCCTGGGCCTGCTGCGCGGCACCATTGACCAGGTCGACGAGGTGGCGCACATCAACTGGGTGCAGCCCAAGGTGCTGGATATGAAGCAGATCGACAACATGCGGCAGCGGTTAGGAGAATGGGGCACCAGCGTCAACCAGCTCGGAAACTGGATTGAGCAGGTTGGCCAGGACGTCTGGGCGGCATGAGGCCATGGCGGACGGGTGTAATCGAGCATAGAATAGAACGCGCACGTGGAAACGAGATGACGGCGGGCAGGCTCGGTCAAGGGCGTTCCAGGGACCTTTTCTGCAACACATCCACATTCATGTAAAGTAGCCAACCCAAAAGACGAAAACATTGAAACATTTACAAAAAGTAGGAATTGCATGTATACTCCAAGTCTATACGGTGAAAACGAACTCGGAAGCGGTTTGTCGTCTCAGCAATAGTTGAGGGTTCATTGTTCAATTAGAAAGTATTTTTTATTTAGCAAACCGACCAAAGCATCCGCGAACGCTACCCAAGCAAATAAATGAGTTAACTATGTGTCAAGACGTACAAAATGCAGCCCATTTGCACAGAAATGACAAAAACGCCTTATGTCCTTTTCCCATCAACCATGACCGAGAAGATACAATCATGAGCCGACCACGTTAAAATGGCCGTCTCTCACTAGAAAGCGAGTGCCGTGCATCGTATGCAAGTCGACAGATCACCAGACATGGGACCTACGACTACGTTCTCCGCCGACTAGGAGCTCGCTGAAGCGGCAGCTGGCCGACCCAGCACGAGCACCGACCCAGCCAGCCACGCCGGCCACCACACGCACCACAACACCACGGCCGTGTACATGCCCCAGACGTCCCACCCAAAAGCCGCCAGGCGGAGCGCCTCGGCGACGTCCAGCTTCCACACCGCGCAGCAGACAACCAGAACGCCGGGCGGCGACACGATGTTGAGCAGTGCGGTCGCGAGCCAGCGCAGAACAGTACTGCTGGGCGCCGGCCGCATAAAGGTCAGAGGGCTTGCCAGCAGGCCAACGAGGAAGGCGAGCGAGAAATTGAGGGTGGCCAGCGACGACAAGAACATGCCCAGCAGCAGCAGGGAAAACGACTTGATGAGGTCGTACTGCTGGGCCGTGGCGCGGTAGTAGCTGGTCAGAACGCCGGAGATGACGTGCGGAAGGACGGCGTTGGTCACTGAAAAGCCGACAAATACAGGCGTAAGAAGCTGTAAGGTTGTTAGTAGCAGCAAATAAAAAAAATAAAAAATAAAAAATAAAAACACGCCACGTCAACCCAACTCACCCAAGCGGAAACATGGTTAAAGAGATAGAGAGGGGCCATGCCGAGTGCCTGGCAGAGTGTGACGACAGCCAGGGGGAGGAACAGATCACGCTCCTCGGCGGTGCCGCTGCCACTCGACGTCGACGCGGCGGCCTTGTCGGACGCAGTCTTGGCCGTCTTCTCCCCAGCAGCGCCTGCAGCCGCCCCCGGTTTCGACACGGCCTGTCCACTGCGCACCCAAAGAGCAATGGCCATAATCGTAAAGTTGGCGGCCAGCAGCATGGCGCTCGGCAGGTAGGTGCCAATGCTCACAAAGCGCTCGCGGCCCATGAGCAGGTAAAAGAAGAAGCTCTGGTGCAGGTGCTCCAGCAGGTTGTTGAGACTGCGGAACGTGCCCTCGAGGATGCGGCCCATGGCCATCTCGTCGTGCTGCCAGCCGGAAATGACCACGTTGCCCTCGGGCGTCACCGCCGTCGCCGTGTACGGCTGGACCGTGATGGCGTCCACGTGGTACGCCATGAACGCGCTGTGTGCGCCCGTGGCGGCGCCCAGGCCCTGGCGCAGCATGCCGCGCAGCATCGTGCGCAGGCGGTCCGCGTAGCCGTCGTCGTGGCGCCACATCTCCTGCAGCGACACGCCCGTGCCCATCTGGCCGCCGGCAATGTTGACGACCGAGTTGATCAGGTCCAGGTTCGGCAGCTGCCCGTTGACGCCGTCGTACACAATGTGCACGGCCGTGAAGCGGCTGCTACCGTTGCCGTCGTTGTCAGCAGGGTCAGCCTTGGTGTAGTCGAGCGCGATGGCGCCCTGCAGCGCGCCCGACTTGCGGGGCAGAGGGCTGACAGAGCGGCCGTCGTGGGCGTCGTGGTAGGCGTCCACCCAGGCCTGCGGTCCCGTCAGACTGTCGGGCGGGAACAGGAAGATAATGTCCTTGGACCACAGCGACCAGCGGCGGAAGTAGCGCGCCAGGGCCAGCGCGAGGGCCACGCCGTGCGGGTTGGGCACGTCGTGGATGCTGAGCCAGGGGCTGACGAGGACGAGGGCCTCGGTGGCGTCGCCGCGCGGGGCCTGGAGAATGGCATAGAGGTTCTCGCCGGCAAACGTCTCGCCCGCAGAGCGGTAGGTGTAGTTCTGGCGGCCGACTTTCAGGCCGGCGGACGCAAGGATGGGCTCGAGGTGGTCGTTGATGGCCGTGTTGGACTGGCCGAGCAGCCCGTTGACCTCGTGTTTGTAGGCGCGGAAAACGTGCTGGTCGCTGCCGCCAAAGTAGGTGTG
Organism: Sporothrix luriei; assembly: GCA_021398005.1. NCBI lineage: Eukaryota > Fungi > Ascomycota > Sordariomycetes > Ophiostomatales > Ophiostomataceae > Sporothrix > Sporothrix luriei. The sequence continues at coordinate 82,071 of WNLO01000066.1, read as the reverse complement.
CACTTGGCCCGGCAGCAGGGCATTTTCGGAGATGTACGTCCGCCGCGAGTAGGAGTCGAGCGGCAGCACAAGCAGCGACGCGACGCCGACCAGGATGCAGAGCAGCGAGAGGTATGGAGGCAGCTTCAGAAGCCGCGGGTCGCGTCGGAAGCGGACAAGGGAAGCTGGCGAGTCAGTTCAGTACGTGGCGGGGAGCAGAATGCAACGACGGTTGTTCCAGGTATGTGCAGGGCACGCAACTCACATATTAAGCTCGGCATCGTGGGCGACAGCACCGTGACGACGACATGCGCATGGCGGGCGGGAAAGGTGGACAAGAAAGTGAAGCTCTTGACGAGACACGAACAGCTGTGCTTTACTGGTTTTAGCGCGTCCAGGAACAGCCGCCCCCCTATTCGCGCCTGCCGTAGCCCCACTCCCAATTAACGGGAACAAACGCCACAACGGTCCTTCCAATTCGGGTAGCCTTTGCCGTTACATCATCACAGTGATTTCGGCCGTATGCCGTACATTATATCGTAGTATCCGCACAATGAGAGTAGGCACGGACGCAAGTCTATTATCATTATTACTGGTCTATCGGGCACGCGGTCTAGCGTGACGGTGTACACAGTTATTAATAAAAAGGTACGAGGGAAGTGCGTGCAGCAGGCAGCGGGCAGAAACGAAAAGAAGAAAGAAAAAAGAAAAAAGAAGAAAGCATGGGCCCATGGAAAAAAAGAACAGCAACAAAACGAAACGCCGCTCCAAGAGTTATCCAAATGCATGCCAGTGAGCTGGCTAGAGGCCGCTGGAAAAATCGACAACGGACGAGAAACGACATGTGTAGGCACGATCCGAGCGCGGTACATAACCATATAAGCCAAACAACCACACAGGACTCCGTTTTTATATGATGAGACAGCCGCGAGACTTCCGCGCTGAGAAACGTATAGGCAATCAGAGAAAGGACGATGAGGGGCGGGGCCGTCGATTCCAGACGGAAACAAGACAAAGGCTCAAGGCGCGCTCGAGCGCGATTAAGGACCCAGGCGCTGGGTCGAGCCCACGAGGCCGATAGCCGGGGTTGCGCCCGTGGCGCTGGCATTCACGCTCGGCAGGACTCCAAAGCGACCGTACGTCTTCTGGTCGACGCTGACATAGTGCGGCACGCGTGCCAGGAGGTTGAGACGGGCCTCGATCCAGCGAAGGGCCGACTCGGGCGGCGACAGGAACTTGAGATAGCCGAGACCGCACAGGTAGCCAACGCCGAGGCCGGCCAGGTGGCCAGGCAGGCTCGTGTTGGGGATGAAGACGGCAATGACAAAGACGAAGAAAAGCGGCGTGGCCCAGGTCGGGACGGGCACAGAGGCGATGACCAGGGCCGGGTTCTGGCGGTAGGTGCGGATGGCCTCAACGCCAAGGAGGAGGAATACCCAAACGCTGGCGCCCATCACGGCCGTGTCCATGCGGAAGATGCGCTCGAAGAAGACGTAGATCAATGCCGGAAGCGTGGAGAAGGCTAGAGTCATGTCGAGTCTATGTTAGCGTACGGTCCTTTTCGCAGAGTTCGTCGCTTGTCCCCCCCTTTCAGAGTTGCTACATACGTCCAAAAAACAGCGCCAGCGTCGTGATCGTGCCGTGCTCGCACTCAAACCGGTCGAGCAGTGGCACCAGGGCCGCTATGTTTGCGACCAAGTGGAACAAACCAACGTGTATCAGGGGGAAGGTATTCGTGCGGTAGACTAGGCAAAGTCAGTAATAAGGTAGACAAGAGACTGAGCGAAGGAGAATAGATTGGGGACAGGGATGCCGTACGGGTCGCAAAAGACAGCTTCGACGGGACAAGGCCGCCCCACGCGCGCAGGTCCCAAATCGGCAGCCAGTCCAGAAGATACAGAGCCACGATCAAGGCGGCGACGGCGCGTGTGAACAGCGGCAGGCGCGCAAGGTATGACCGCGTGGAGCGTGCAGGGTTAAAAGCGCCGGAGGATGGTGATGTCGACGACGCAGAGGACGAGCCGCGTGGCGTCCAGAGGTCCGCGATGCCGGAACGCCTCGGCTGGGGCGATGAAGACGGCATTATTATAAAGAGGAAGGAGAGATGTATAACAGGAAGAGAGTCGAGATATGCGCAGCCGCGGAGTGCACCTTTCGACGAAAGGGGCCGGTTGTTCCGGGTCGAAAAGTGGTGGCGAGAAAAGGAGGTTGAAATCACGACTGGGTTGAGACTGTCGCCAGACAAAGCGGTTCGCCGCGTGTATTCCTCTGCGCTAAATATGTAGGGCGTTTGGTTATCGTCGTTTCGTCGTCGCTGCTGAGAACCAGTCGACAGCAGGCTGTTCTCAGGTCGTGGTCGTGCTGTGTGCAGACAACGTGTTTGAGGCGCGGACGTTATCCTGGAGACAACGGTGAGATGTCCCGTGTGCGCTCCTGCCACGGGAATCAGAGAGCAGAACCTGGTGCTCTGCTAGCGGCGCCTTAAGGTTTTCGGTTCCTGCTACTGGGCATAGATGCCGCGCTAACTTGAACGCCCCTTTTAAAGTCACTTTTGCGTGTGATCTAACACGTGATTCTCATCACCGATCGCCGTCGAGTGTCAGCAACATCGTTACCTCCCTCGACGTACCCAGCGACTATTTCGTGTTAATATAACCTTCGCGCTTGTATACCTTGTACACAACCTAGGCTTAGCGAGATTATTTTGTAAGAATGTATTGCGCTGTGCGAGTGCCTTTGACCGTGTCTGTGTATCTTGGTTTTGAGCCCTGACGATGAATCCTATAGATATATCATGCGTTGAGCGGTGGCATTTCTTATTTGAACCAGTTTATCACTGGAGTCACGTCAGGCGTAAAAGCGCATTCTAAAGGATGTGTAACTGTTCAAACTGGTCGACAACGCGACTGTATCCATTCGGATGGAAGACCCGCTATGACCCAGATCCAACCAATCAGAGTATATGCTTTCTGTATTTTCATGATCTGAGCTGGACTGGGACATTGCAACGAGAATTCGATCATAGTATACAACATGAGCAAACCTCGTTTACATCACAACCAAGACACTGATATCAAACAGAGCTCCACAAAGCCTTCAAAAGGTTCAAAAACTAAATGAAACGGATATATATGTGGCGCGTGTTATACGTATGGTATGTGACATCTCTTCCAAATCGACCCCAGCAAGTGGCGCCGCCCCTCCTGATGCGGGAAATCCTGAACCGAAGACGAGGCACAAGAGCGCAGCATGGAAAAATACATAAACCAAGAAAAAAAAACAAGCTACAAAACAATTTCCTCCCTGTGTCGTTACGTTTTCAGCTATAGACAAGTGTGCCTGATCGTTTTAGGATGTGTATTTTTTTTTTTTTTTGGATTCGAACTTTCTGTCTCAGATGCTTATTTCTGGTTGTTCTTGGCCATGGTGTTCAGGGCGCTGCCGTTCTTGAACCAGTCGATCTGGCTGGCGTTGAAGGTGTGCGCCAGGGGCACGTCGAAAGCGGCGCCGTCCTTGGGGTGGACGCGCAGGGTCAGGGGCTTGCCGACAGCCAGCTCTGTGCTCAGGACATCGACCTAGAATGCCGGGTTAGTACAATGCTCGTGGACAGGGTCATGTAAAAAAAACTGTGCTCGAGGTACAGAACTTACGCGGTCGCTGGGGTTGATCTTGTCGTAGTCGGCGGGGTCAACGAAGGTCAGGGGCAGCATGCCCTGCTTCTTCAGGTTGGTCTCGTGGATACGGGCGAACGAACGGGTGATGATGGCCAGACCACCCAGATGGCGGGGCTCAAGAGCGGCGTGCTCGCGAGACGAGCCCTCGCCGTAGTTCCAGTCACCAATGACAACCCACTGGATTCCCTTGGCCTTGTATTCACGGGCAACGTCGGGAACACCGCCAAACTCGCCGGTGAGCTGGTTGCGAACCTTGTTGGCCTCGCCGTTCTCAGCGTTGGTGGCACCGATCAGCATGTTGTTGGAGATGTTGTCGAGGTGGCCACGGTACTTCAGCCACGGGCCGGCCATGGAGATGTGGTCGGTGGTGGTCTTGCCCTTGCACTTGATCAGGATGGGCAGGTCGGTGGCGTCCTTGCCATTCCAAGGAGCGAAGGGCGACAGAACCTGGAGACGATCAGAGGTAGGCGAAACCTGGACCTGAACCTGCGAGCGGTCGGCAGGGGGCGCCTGGTACGTATCCTCACCAGGGTCGTAGCCGAGAGCGGGAAGACCGTCGGTCTGCTCGGGGGGCGTCAGCATGAACTCGTTGCCGTCCTTGTCCTTGAGCTTGTCGGTCAACGGGTTGAAGTGCAGGGAGCCGGCAATGGTCAGGGCGACGACCAAATCGGGCGAGGTGACGAAGGCGTGGGTGGCGGGGTTGCCGTCGTTGCGGCCGGTGAAGTTACGGTTGTACGACGAGACAATGCTGTTGGGAGTGCCCTTGGCGACGTCGGTACGGTCCCACTGACCAATGCAGGGGCCGCAGGCGTTGGCCAGGACCATGCCGCCGAACTCTTCAAAGGTCTCGAGCTGGCCATCGCGGGCGATGGTAGCGCGGATCTGCTCGGAACCGGGGGTGACAGTGAAGATGGACTTGGCCTTGATGCCGTGGGCCATGGCGTCACGGGCAATGTGGGCGGCGCGAGTCATATCCTCGTACGAAGAGTTGGTGCAAGAGCCGATGAGGCCGACCTTGACCTCCTCGGGCCAGTTGTTGGCCTTGACAGCCTCGCTGAACTTGGAGATCGGGGTAGCCAGATCAGGGGTGAAGGGGCCGTTGATATGGGGCTCCAGGGTGTCCAGGTCAATCTCGATCACCTGGTCGTACTCGGCGCCCTCGTCGGCGCGCAGGCCGTTGCCGTAGGCGCGAGCGAAGTCACCAATGTTCTGGCGCTTGGTGGCGGCGAGGTAGTCGTACATGCGGTCGTTGAAGGGGAACAGCGAGGTGGTAGCACCGATTTCGGCACCCATGTTGCAGATGGTCGCCATGCCCGTGCAGCTGAAAGTTTCGGTACCGGGACCTGAAAGAGTGAGTTAGAAAAAAGTCACCGAAACAGTCAATCGTCTTCGTCGCATTTCCTTTTGGCCGTGTGCCATGTCCCCATGTGACCTGAATGTGCTCAAGCCCTTTCTAAAAAACTTCCCCTAGGTTCCCACCAGAGCCCTCTGTCTTCCAGAAGACTTTTTGTTGTTTCTCAAAGGTTCCCCTTTTGGCAGCTCAAAAGTTCCCAGTCCCCAGTCTTTCTCAACCACCCAACTTTCTTGCCGTTTCCCCAACTTTGAGGGCGGTTCTTTAGCCTTTCCCGAACTACCGAGTAGACTACCTTGCAACTTTCTTATCGCGGCTCAGGACTTCCATGGCCTTTTTAATGATTCGCCAAAGAAAAATATAAATAAAAGGAAAACTGTAACTCACCAGAGTACTCCAAAATCGCTCCAGTGCCACCTTTAACTGTGAGGATGCCAGCGACCTTGAGGATAATGTCTGGATGTCATGAAAGTTAGCGATGCTGTTTGAACGCTTTGGATTATCTCCAGCCGTTTTGGTGATGCTTTGTTTGTAGGCGTAGGGGGGTAGAAGTGGAGACTTTTAAGTGGGGCATATTGCACCTACCCTTGGGCGAAGTCCAGCCAGACATCTTGCCAGTCAGGTTAACACCGATAACCTTGGGGGCCTTGAGCTCCCAGGGCAGGCCGGCCATGACGTCGACGGCATCGGCACCACCGACACCGATGGTGCACATGCCGAGACCACCGGCGTTGGGGGTGTGAGAGTCGGTGCCGATCAGCAGACCACCGGGGAAGGCGTAGTTCTCGAGGATGATCTGGTGGATAATACCAGAGCCGGGCTTCCAGAAACCGATGTTGTACTTGGCGCAAGCAGAGGCAAGGAAGTCGTAGACCTCCTTGTTGATGCCGACGGCACGAGCCAGATCCTTGGGGCCGCCCACCTGGGCCTCAATCAGATGGTCGCAGTGGACGGTGGCCGGGTTGGCCACAGAGGGCATGCCGGCCGACATGAACTGCAGAATGGCCATCTGGGCAGTGGCGTCCTGGCAAGCCACGCGGTCGGGGCGCAGCTTCAGGTACGAGACACCGCGCTCGATGTCCTGACCGTGCGGGTCGTCCAAGTGCGAGTACAGGATCTTCTCGGCATAAGTCAGAGGGCGGTTGAGGCGGGCGCGGACAATGTCCAGGTTCTCGGCCATCTTCTTGTAGTTGATGAAGTTGTTTGACTCCCAGATGTTCTGGGGGACCTGTATGTCGAGAACAAGAGCTTTGGTTAGCCAATGTGCGTTGCCCATGAAAACCACCAGACCTCCAGTATCGCAGTCGCAGTTGCAGTCGACTTACCTTCTGGTCGAGCGCGCTGTCGGAGACCGTGGCCATCGTGCGACGCATGGCGAAGCCGGCGGCAGCCGCATGGCTCCGGGCGGCCTTGCCCAGGAGCTGGCGAGAGGCCAACATTGTGGGTGTGTGTCTATGTGTGTCGTCAAACTCTCACAAGTGCTCACTCACGACTCTATCCTTGGGCAATGAAGCTCAAGATAGAGGAGAGAGATAAGGTGTGTGAAGGACAGCTGAGCGATACAGCACGAGTTGAGTAGAGGGGACAGTGAAGGAAGACAGAATGCGCTCGGGAAAGGAGAGAAAAGAAGAAAAAGAAAAAGAAAAAAAACGGAGGAAGAGCCAAAAAAAATAAGAGAAAGGGAGGAAATAGGAAGCGAAAATGCGGGAGTTGGCGGGGGCTGTGTGGACAAGGATAGGGCGAGGTGTTTTAGCAGGCGTGCGCTAAACCACGCAGATAAACAGCAGAGGTTGGCCGCTCGGCTTTTCCTGGCTAGTGGGGGAAAAGTATCTTTGCACACAAAATCATGAGCAAGGTTTGGGGGAAGGAGGCGCTGGCATTCTCCTCGGCTATGACGACAAACTGGCAAGGCGGGCGACCGGACGAATCAGGGCGATTGGATTATTGTTGCAGGGCAGGGGGTGGCACTGGAGGGGCAGCCGGTCCACTCAGTGGGAATGTCACAAGCTTGGCCTGGCAGCCATTACGGTTGCACCTGCCAATATGTCGCTCGTACGTCGTACATACGTTGTAGATTGTTATCTAGTTCATATTATGATCGCAACGGCGCTGTGTGCTGCTCTTGCCTGGTGCGACCCAAAAAGCAGCAATGGCCGAGGAAGTTGCGGGCAATTGGAGTCAACTGGGGAGGCTGTTGGAGGCAGCTGTAATGGGCGTAGAATAGAGAACGACACAGAATTACCACGACGCTGACAATTGATCGTTGCAATGCCGGGTCCTGAACTTTTTTGCGTTTCCAATTTCAGAAGCCAATGTCGATACACTTCGTTTTCCTGCAGTCTGATGCTTACAGACAGGGGAGTATCCAGGGGAGGTTCTCGGCCAAGACGTCGGAACGCAGCGGTTCTAAACTCGACTGGTCCCGTGTTTACGAAGTATTTACGACCAGCTGGGGCGAGAGCAACCGGGTGGAGAACAGCGGCTGGATAAAAAGGAGGTCGCAAACTCTAGAAACAGAATTTTAGGCAGCGCCACTGTAGACCGTATTACTCAGGCCTGTCCAAAGACACGACATACAGAAGTTCTCCAAAATACTGAGTAAACATTCCGCCGGCCAAAACTTCATGAAGAGAAACACCACTTGCGATTTTGACCCCCGCAAAAAGCTCTGCTGAAAATGCACTGTAATTACTGAATCGGCATCAAATCGGCGAGTGCACGATATAGCAGCGTCCGCAATTCCTCAAACACAAGGTGGACGGCAAGTGCCACCGATACTCCTCTGCTGCTGTCGGTTAGAGGAGAGAATCCAGGCGCTTTCAACCGAGCAAAATGCCTCAATAAGGGACAGGGGCGGCCAGGTATCCCGGTAATCCTCTCCCGAACCGCGATGGAATGTGAGGAATCGCCAGACTCCCACCATCGCGAAGCAGGAACGAACGCGACCCAGCGCCCGGGTGTACATGTACCTGAAAGGAATTGCGACTCTAGGAGGCTCAAGAGGAGCAGAGGCGTAATTACATAGCTAACGACGCTCATGTTAAGCGGTTTCGCTGTGGTTCTTTCCAACGCCCTCCCTCCCCACAGAATGTGGCGCCCACCAGTCAGCGTTGCGAAAAGTCTCGTTTTGCGTCGATTTTGTTTGGTCTGGAGACCAGGTTTGGGTGGAGAATTTTTTTGGTGCCCCATTTTGGTGTGTTTCCTTAACCCAGTTTTTTATCCTTTTGCCTTTTAGTGGATTTTTAGAATAGTGCACGCTGGAAAACTGCCTGGGCCTTCTCGGCAGCTATACGGGTTTCCGAGTAATTACGACGTGGTGCCGCGATGAATCCGATCGTCCGAACACGGCCTTGTGGACAAACGATTCACCTGTCATTTATTTTGCGCTGCATCGTCTATGTCGCGGCCTGGCCGATGCTGGAGAATGGGGCTCCAATATGAGAATTTTAATCTCCGTAGGTCCCTGATCGCTAATTCGTGCTTGCCTTACGAGTCTCCTGCAAACCGAGCAGGTGCGACGTTCATCTCACTGTCCAGATTCTTTATACGCGGTACGACGTATGTGTATTACGCAAAACTCTGGAGAACGTAGTAGCACGTGAGTGCCAATTCATGTCCCGCGGCGACGTAAAGCTGTTTCGCGCCACGCTTACTGGTCACTTTTTAGTGGGTCACTCAGCGGTTGCTCTTACTCCGTTCGAGGCGGGCCAAAGTTTTCGCGGGCAACGTAGCCGTGGGCCTGATAAGATCTTAAGATTGGCGATAACGGCCGATAAGAAAAAAAACCAAGGTTCGTGGTCTACGCCCCTCAGCGTTCTATCGACAATCAACACCACAACCAGTTCGCGTACACGGCGCCTGCGGATTATCCACGGCTCCTTTTCAAAATCGTACATAATGGGGACGGCCAACAAGAAAACCCTGACGAAGACTCGGAGGAAGACGAGGTAGGAATCTCAACACGCCTCCGCTCCACCGCCTCTCCCCTGGACCTTGTTCTAACATCTGCTTCTTAGGGACGTCGACGAAATCGCAAACGATCTCCTGTCGCCCGCTCACCTAGACCGCTACAAGGCCACCAAGGCCTCGGAAGATCTCCCCGGCCTCGGCCGCCACTACTGCATTGCCTGCGCGAAGTGGTTCGAGTCCGACTTTGCGCTCTCGAAACACCAGCTCGCCAAGCCGCACAAGCGCCGGCTCAAGCAGCTGGCGGAGGGCGCCTACACACAGCGCGAGGCCGAGGCCGCCGTCGGCCTTCACACCGACAACGGCCCGCAAACAAAAATCTACTCAAAACCGCTTTCTGTGAGCACAACCGGCACAACGGCAGGCGAGACCGAAGTTGCGGCTCCGAATGCGCTGCAGGCCACGACTGGCGATGCGATCATGTCATCATGAATTTGGTAAACGACTCGGCCGGAGCGGGAGGCATAGAAAACAAAATGATCGGGGCGGACGCAAGCCCGGAATGGCGGACAGTGACTGCCAGCCATATCCGTGCACAGCCAAAGGGCAACGCGATGCGAGCTCATACCTGGACGCTATAATTCAAATCAGGAGTGTGCAGAGATATGGGAGAGCACGTACGTTGTCTCTTTTGAGGTACTATGACCGGCGGGAAGGTTATGGCAGATGCGCGATTGTGAGCGCCAGTACGAGGGCCTAGAAAGCACTGACGACGACTGGCCATCGCTGGCCTTAGACATTTACGACGTTACGAATAGAATAAAAATAATCATTTTCTGACATATGAAAGACCCATGCGCCGCATTACCAAAGTGCAAGCCAACAATAACGAGCAAATGAATGAAATAAAAGAACAAAACCGCATCGCCTCCGCCTTCCGTGACCCGAGTTCCTTCATAAAAAGCGAATGTTTACTTTATGCAGCTGTGCCATGTGATCGATTGACAATTTGTAGCTTTGAATCCAATCGGACATCGCATCCTTCCAGGCGAGATAATACCACGTTGTAGCCGATGTTGTTATCGAAACGCAAAAAGTTAATGCAGGCTTACCGCCTCAGGTCCACACTCGTCCTCCATCAATGCTGGGACGCAGCGAGCTGCCTATGACATGAACCGCGGTTAGTGAAACAGAATAAAATAATAAGAAGAAAAAAGAAAAAAAGAAAAAGAAAAAACTCTGCAAAGGTGGTAGTAACATACTGCTGCTACGACGCCGCCGAGCCCGGATGTCGGCCGGGTCACTAGGACGGAGGCCGGTCGTCTTTGCAAAAAGGTTGAGAATATCTGTGAGAGACACAACGCCAGTCAACCGACCCGACAAATGTGCACCCGGGAGAGAAGATGCCGGTACAGACGCGAACGCGGGTACGTTTCCTCCATTTCCGCTTGGCAGAGGGATGGGCGACTGCGGCCCAACAATCGCGGACGTTGCAGCAGGCGTGAGAACAGTCGATTCGCGGCGCGCATGACCCTCTCCCGTACCATTTGCCGTAGCAGGGCCGCCGAGAATGCCTGTGCCGCTTGCAGCTCTTGAGTGGCCAGGGCCGGAAGTGGTACCAATGCTAGCGCTGGATACCGTGGACGACGCTGTCTGCACGGGCGACAGAAGTGGCGTGTGGGGTGCCGAGGGCGACGGGGATGGCGACTCGACAACCCACATCCGGTGCGCCCGGGTGGCCACCAGCTTTGCCACGGTGTGAGCAAGGGTCGAGTGCGGGTTGACATGGAAAACGGGGAAGGAGTCACGGCCCTCTTCAACACCGCGTTCTGAGAGGATGACGGAAATGAAGTGCATGCAGGAGGACTGCAGTAGGGGGAAGCTTGTGACAGACGTGAGGTGCTGGACATCGCGCGTCGAAATATTGCCCACAACATTGAGTCCGTTGTCAACCACCGCAACAGACGTCAAGCCCTCACTATTCATCAACGTAAGAGCGTCCGAGAGGGGCCGGTCGGCACTGCAGGGAGGAAAGAGACGGGTTAGACGGATTCGTAAAGCTAAGCACGACCAAAGCAGTAAGACTTACTTGATGGCGATGATTTCCTGCGAGCCAATACGTAGGTCGCGTAGGGTGGCCGCATATAGCCGATCAATCTGTGGGAAGTTGACAGCCTCGTTCCAGAAGAACTGGATCAGGTGCAGCTGGCTCAAGACGCCGACCACCTCCGTTGCATTGGCATTTGTGACGATGACGCGACGGGCGCCGCTGCCGAAGACTTCGATTGCGGCGAGAAGATCGTCATTGTACGAAAGGGTTGCCAACGGTTCCTTGTGGCAAATAGGAAGAACATCGCGGATCGGAATGGCAACACGGTCTTGTGCGCGCTGCGCGATGCTTTGGAAGAGGGCAACTTGCTCCGGCTCGGGGTTGGCCATTCCGATAACAACTAGGAGGTATGCATTGAGGTCGCTGTAATCGAACGTAGAAACAGCCATCTTGTCGGACAGTCCAGTGCGAACGAGCACGGCACCCGCGGTGTTGCCGTTTCTGAGAAGAGTCTGCATCGATTAGGAAACGTCCATCCCCATGCCAGTCGTCTGGTCCAGTCGCGTTGGGCCAAGCTCACCTTTGTGCAGTCTTCCACGCTCGTATCAAGGGTCGCCCATCGGATGTCTTCATCTGACACCAGCTCGCCGAGGGCGATGTCGTGCCAGTCACGTCCGGCAAAGCGTGGGTTTGGCTGCCTCTGGGGCGGCGGGTGGTTGAGCAGGCCATGGACCTGTGTTGCGAAAGATGGTTGCCGAAGCGAACGAGGAGACGGCGGCGGGTTGCGCAGATTCTCGGCGAAGCTCTGCCGGTGAGACGATGAGGACTGAGAGTGGGAGTGAGAGTGAGAGTGCCGCAGGCTTGAGCGGGAGGGAGATCGTTCCGGGACGGCGCCAGACGCCGAGCCGGCAGCAGTCTGGGCGGCGCCGCCCGTGTTCAAGCTTGAGGTAGAGCTGCTACCGCTGCCGGTGGTGGTAACACCCGCTCCACGCTCGGCGGTCGGAGGGCTAGACGATTCCATGCCCAAAGCTGTTTGGTTCTTGGGTATGCCCAGTGCTGAGCCTGCTTGTGACGACGAGTGGTGGGTTACGATCCAGTAGGATCGCTGCCTGGGCCTACTACGGACCGAATGATAGATATGGGATGCTTGCTTTCTGTTTCCTTCCGATTGATATGTCCACCAAAAAATGGAAAAAAAAGGCAGAAATGTCTCGTGGGCCAAAGAATTCGGTAGCGACAAAGAGGAGCTGGGAGAGGTCGGCAGCGAGGCAATGCTAGTGGAGAGCTAGCAGCTATGCAACAGTGAGAGGACAAGGCTTGCGCGATTAGCTGTTAGGGCGACGCAAACCGATGCGGAAATGCTCCGCCTTAGACAATGCACGGTGAAAGCTGAGGGGACGAGGATTCTTCGATTGTAGCCAAAAGTGCAGAAGGAATCGATGTGATTTTCTTAAACAAAGAAAAAGCAACAGAAGGAAGAGAAACAGAAAGCAGGAGCCAACAACATAACTTCCCAATGTGCTCCGTAAAACGTACTCTATCAGCCCACCGCACGTTTGGATTGATTACGTCTTGGACGCGGGGTAGAACAGAGACGCTCATTGGCTAGCAAGAGCCACCATATCGACCAACGACGTCAGGTGCCTAGTCCATGGAAGGAACCGTTTTGGCACCGGCATCCAAAGGCAGTAAATACAGTAAGTAATAAATGATACTTGCGTGACGACACCACCGCGACGACGATCTCTCGCATGCCAGGGAGTAAAACACTGCGGAAAATGCTACAATCGGCGTGAACATAGCATTCAAGAGCCAAAGACTGTAATAATATGCTTTGAGAGTATGACGATCAACTAGCATTCACTGCCGTCTATCTACTTTGCCGAACAGAAACATTCAATGTAAGATGCATTGCAAGATTACTGGTAGCCCATTGACCAAACGCTGCAGTTCATTGCACTTGGTGATATAGTATTTCTCCTTACCTTGCTGCAATAAGCCTTCTGGGCCTGCCATCACTACCTGACCAGACCCAGGTGACTTCCATTTGACATCCCTAAACAACCTGGCAATGTGCAGCTGCAAGCGGAGCGACGATGGCAGGGGCGAGCAAGAGGGTGTGGACAGGCTTAGCCACTCATAAATGCCCTGTCACAAATCCTACTCTCCGTCGACTTTCTTTTCGAGTTTTCCTGCACTTTTCTAGCATACTCTGAAAAGACAGAAGACAGTCACGTCTCCCGCGTACAAGCATCCCATTAAAATAATATAAAATGGGCCCACCCCCGGAACAAGGTATAGCCTTTTCATTATCTCATCGCCCAACGTGTTCCTTAAACACAAAACCTGGCAACAGAAAGCTGCCGTAATACTTATAGTATGCCTCTATGGTCATTAGAGAGGACGCGCACGTGAATGTGTTCCTGCTGCCCTTATTAGGAAGCTGCGTTAGGACTTATATCTGCCGGACACGCGCGTTCTTGTTTGGCGGCATGTGGCAGGTACGGATCGCGGTTCTTGCTTTTGTGTTTTCGCGTTGCTTTTGGTTATTTACCTATTAATTTTAGCATGTCTGGGATTTTTATTTTGATTGTCCCGCCGCCACCTCCCGAATAGCGCCTCCTGCCCTGTCGAGCCTTTCGAGTCGCTCTATCCTGCCCCGCTCTTCGCGCTACAATTTTTGTATCCTGTGTTTCCCCTCCAGTATTTTTTTTTTTTTTATTGCTCGACTTCCAACCCTCACGTACGGCAATATCGCAAACAAACCACAAACATCACATTTGCTTCGTCCGGGCCGCGATCCCACGTAGCCAACCAAATACAGTCTCCAACGCGATTCAACGCCCCAAATTTTGGGTATCCGATAGAAAAGAGGGCGAACAGCCGTGTTTGACCCCTCCTACGCCTCCTCGTCATCCTCCTCCTTTTAAAGCGGACCGAAGGCCAGCATCACATCGCCAACGGGCACCGCTGCCTGTCTCTGTGCTTGCGCCCTACGCTCCCCTCGTGTCACGACCCCATTCCCGTCGCGTTTTACGATGTCTCTTCTTCCGCCCGACCTGGTCCTTGAGCTCTCGCAGCTCCTGCAGGCGCTGCAGTCGGCCGACAACACGGTTCGGTCACAGGCCGAAGACCACCTCCAGAACAACTGGACTGTCCCGCGCCCAGACGTGCTGCTGATGGGCCTCGCTGAGCAGATTGGCAGTCAGGCATCGAATAGTGTACGTCTGCTCGTTGTGCTCTGCTCGCAATGCACGGGTTGGCTTGGCCCTGGCCAGTCGTTGCTCAGCCTCGCCTGCTTCGGGCATCGGAGCTCAAACGCGTTTCCATTGCCGGCTGACGCGGCTGTCCATGTTTGCCTTTTCGCAGAGTGCTAATTGCTTCCTTGTAATAGTTCCGCTCTTTCGCCGCCGTCATCTTCCGGAGAATCGCGTCGAAGTCACGCAAGAACGAGCAGGGCGATACCGTCGAGATCTTTATTGGCCTGCCGACCGCACAGTCGGATGTCATTCGCCAGAAGCTGCTTGAGGTGTTGGCTGCCGAGACCGACCGCAGCGTCCGGAACAAGATCAGTGATGCCATCGCCGAGGTCGCGAGACAGTACACAGAAAACGGTTCGCCTGCCCGCGCAGTCGTAATACCCCTCTCTGAACGCGTTGCCATCGTGCTAACTAGGCAAAACCACAGACCAGCCATGGACGGATCTTCTGCAGATCCTCTTCCAGTTGAGCATCGCTCCCGACTCTGGAAAGCGTGAAACCGCCTACCGCGTCTTCACGTCAACGCCAGGCGTTATCGAGAAGACCCACGAGGATGCCATCGCAGAAGCCTTCACCCGTGGATTCAAGGACGAATCCATCTCGGTACGCGACAGTCTATATATACGGCTTTTATTTTTAGGTGGAAACTACGGAAAGAAGGCAATGGCTAACGATCGATATAGGTCCGTATTGCGGCCATGGAGGCGTTTGCGTCTTTCTTCCGCGGTTTGAAGAAGAAGAGCCAGCCCAAGTTCTTCAACCTCCTTCCGGAGATGCTTAACATCCTTCCTCCGATCAAGGAGTCGCATGACTCCGACGACCTCGGCAACGCCCTCATCGCCCTCATCGACCTCGCGGGCACCTCTCCCAAGATGTTTCGCCCCGTTTTCAACGTCCTCGTCAAGTTCAGCGTCTCTGTTATCCAGGACAAGGAGTTCACCGATGGCTGTCGCCAGAACGCGCTCGAGCTGATGGCCACATTCGCCGATTACTCGCCGTCGATGTGCAAGAAGGACGAAACGTACACGAATGACATGATTACGCAGTGCCTGAGCCTCATGACCGACCTGGGCGAGGATGACGATGATGCCGCTGAGTGGCTCGCCGCCGACGATCTCGACCAGGACGAGAACGACTCCAACCACGTGGCTGGTGAGCAGTGCATGGACCGCCTGGCAAACAAGCTCGGCGGCGCTGTGATTCTAGCGCCTACGTTCAGCTGGCTGCCGCGCATGATCGGCTCCACGGCATGGCGTGATCGTCATGCCGCGCTCATGGCCATTTCTGCCATCTCCGAGGGCTGCCGCGATCTGATGCTCGGCGAGCTGCAGCAAGTTCTCAACCTCGTCGTGCCTGCTCTCAAGGACCCCCACCCGCGTGTTCGCTGGGCCGGCTGCAACGCCCTGGGCCAGATGAGCACCGACTTTGCACCCACTATGCAGCGGGAGTACTACGACGCCGTCCTCAAGACGATTATTCCCGTGCTCGACTCACCCGAGGCTCGCGTGAAGTCGCACGCCGCCGCCGCACTGGTCAACTTCTGCGAGGAGGCTGAGAAGAGCGTCCTGGAGCCGTATCTGGACGACCTCCTGAGTCACTTGTTCAACCTCCTGCAGAGCGACAAGCGCTACGTCCAGGAACAGGCTCTCTCGACCATTGCGACCATTGCCGACGCTGCCGAGCAGGCGTTTGGCAAGTACTATGACACCCTCATGCCACTTCTGGTCAATGTTCTGCGCCGGGAGAACGAGAAGGAGTACCGGCTGCTGCGGGCCAAGGCCATGGAGTGCGCTACTCTGATCGCTCTCGCCGTTGGCAAGGAGCGCCTTGGCAACGACGCCCTGGAGCTGGTACAGCTTCTCGCCAACATCCAGAACAGCTTGACGGATGCCGACGATCCGCAGGGCCAGTACCTGATGCACTCGTGGGGCCGTATGTGCCGGGTCATGGGCTCCGATTTCATGCCGTTCCTACCGACCGTGATGCCGCCGCTTCTGGTGCTTGCCAGTGCCAAGGCCGATATCCAGCTGCTCGACGACGAGGAGCAGGCTGACCAGCTGCAGCAGGAGGACGGCTGGGAGTTGCTGCCGCTCAAGGGCAAGATGATTGGTATCAAGACCAGCAGCATGGACGACAAGCACATGGCCATCGAGCTTCTTGTTGTGTACGCACAGGTCCTGGAGGGCGCCTTTGCGCCCTACGTTGCCGAGATCATGAAGGAGATTGCCCTCCCGGGCCTGGCCTTCTTCTTCCACGACCCTGTGCGCTTTGTGTCTGCTCGCCTCGTGCCGCAGCTGCTGAACTCCTACAAGAAGGCTTTCGGCTCCCAATCAAACGAGATGACGGCGCTGTGGAACAGCACAGTGGACAAGCTTCTCGAGGTTCTCACGGCCGAGCCCGCTATTGACACCCTGGCCGAGATGTACCAGTGCTTCTATGAGTCGGTCGAGGTGCTTGGCCGGGCGTGTCTGACGGCAGACCACATGAACAAGTTTGTTGACTCTGTTCAGTCGACGCTGGAAGACTACCGTGATCGCGTTGTGCAGCGTGAAGAGGACAAGCGGAACACGGCTGCCGAGGACGCCGAGGACGAGGACGAGGATCTCCTGCTCGCCCTCGAGGACGACCAGACGCTGCTCTCCGACATGAGCAAGGCGTTCCACGTTGTGTTCAAGTACCACGGCTCCGACTTCCTGCGGCCATGGGAGCGGCTGATGTCGGCGTACGAGTCGTTCCTGAAGTCGGAGGACCCGAGCCAGCGCCAGTGGGGCCTGTGCATTATGGACGACGTTATCGAGTACTGCGGCGCCAACAGCATCCACTATGCGAACTACATCACGCAGCCCCTCCTTGACGGCTGCAAGGACCCTGCGCCGGCTATCCGGCAGGCGGCTTCATACGGTATTGGCGTTGCAGCCCACCGGGGTGGCGAGGCTTGGGCGCCGTTCCTGGGCGGCTGTGTGCCGTTCCTGTTTCAGGCCACGGTGGTTCCCGACGCGCGGAACGAGGACAACGTCTACGCAACAGAAAATGCGTGTGCAGCGATTGCCAAGATCCTGCACTTCAACGCCAGCGCTGTCCAGAATGTCGACGCCGTTGTTACTCAGTGGGTCGGCACGCTCCCTGTCGTGAACGACGAGGAGGCAGCTCCTTATGCCTATGCCTACTTGACGGAATTGATTACCAAGTACGTTTGTTGTTCCAGAGTGTAAGAAAATGTCAAACACGAAACCGAGCTAACCATAATCGTCCCAGGCGTCACCCGGCTGTTATGTCGCAGACTGACAAGGTCTTCACGTTCATTGCCCAGGGCCTTGGCGCAGATGTGCTGCGGGGCGAGACGGCCAAGCACGTGGTGGAGGCGACGAAGGTGATGCTGGCCGAGTCTGGCCTCAACGCGACACCGCTGCTGCAGCAGTTCCCCCAGGAGCTGCAGCAGACGATCAGCGCTTACTTCACGTAAACTGCTATCAGCACAGATACCACGCGGCGGACAATGCTGGAATCGATGGTGCCGGCTGTTCAACGGCATATACTGCTACAACATGACGATACATAGATACACCCCCGCCTTTTACACCCTCATTGTTAACTTTTTTTTGTTTGCTTGGCTTTCTCTCTCTCTCCATCTCTCTCTCTCTCTCTTTGGTTTCAGTCTCCTTTTAGGTAGAGCTTTTCACATAGGGGTTGGTTGTTTACGAGGTTCAATTTTTTATCATACTTTTCTGATTGCCTGAATTAATGTTTTGGTGCGGATTGCTCTTGTTTCTCTGGCTTGTCGTTTTGCTTACTCGATCTTGGATGTTTTGTTTCATAAAAGTGACTGGATACTGGTTGAACAACAGGGACGAGAAACGCTCACCGTTGCCTCTTATTGAGAGGTATTGTAGGAACTGGATATCAGCTACGATGATAAGAAGAGGCTAACGCCAAACGGGAGGGATAAAGCAAAGAAACAAACAAAGAATATTTCCCCAAAGTAAAGAGGGAGAAATATATGATTATTATTTTGCACTGGTCAGGATCCTTTCAATGCCCCATATAATATTTGCCACGCGAGCAGGCAGTCTGCATCTCGCACTACGACGTACGACGTCCATAACGGAGGCAGCCAGTCGAGTGTGACCCGCCACATCGGATTCTCTACGTCGTGCCCACGTCGTAGATGGGGAATTGTCAATATCGACGCGGATCTGTCATATGTCGTGCGAAAAATTAAAAAGTACTGGGTTCCTGCTGCTTCCGGATGTATCCACCTCTCAAGCCCACATAGCAAAACCACGCGGCAGGATGGAGCGGCCGTGCCAAATCCCAGGCACGGCTACGTCGTAATTACCAATGGAACAAACGGCGCCCCTCCTTCCATCTCGGGCCTGGTTAGGCATTAGCCGCACCTCCCCCCTGACGGCCCTATTTTCCAGCATTGGCCGCACTGACATTGGCCGGTCCTTAGAGAGCGGGAAAATAACAAGCTTCGAGAAACAAGGTTTTCCGTACCGTGAAACAGGGCCTGCACCAGCAGTGAAAATCGGCTCCCTCCGACCATGACACTACGGAAGAGGAGACTGTCGTCCGACCCCGAAACAAAGAAAAGAGGATAAAAAGATATCTAGCAGTTGATAACAGTTGATAACAGTGAAAGTCTCGGGAAAGATCGATTCAAAGCAGAGGGAAGATGGGAACGGTGTAAATGCTCCGGTCGCTGTGGCCCGATCAGGATCCGCGATATTTCACGTACTAATCGCGCGAGTCCCATTGTCTGTGAGGCATCTCTTGGAATTTAGTGCTGTCGCAGAAGCAACTGGCGTTCGGATGAGCATCGTTTGTCCGACCAGCAGACACCGCCGGGTCTAAAAAAATGGAGACTCCTCCACCAAATTGCTAGGCTTGTCGTCTCAAGTTTTATTAGCCACGCTGCCAGGGAGGGCCGTTCAACTGCCTTTTGCGCCCTATCCCTTCCATCATACCAAAAGCGCTGCAGCCATTTTCAAGGGTCGCTCTTGCCTTGCGCAGCCCAGATTCTGGAGGCGAAAACGGCTAGTATGGTGCGCGTAATGGCGTAATTGGGTAAGTACGTAAATGAAAGACTGGGGCGGAGGACGGACTCAGGGTTTCCCGGACGGTACTACGGGCAAGCATGTGCTAGAGTTCCCCACGTGCAGCACTCGGCCTGGCCACCACAACGATTGCGTCCTCATAGGAACAGATCAAAAAGAAACAAAAGGGGCGCGAATGAGGGATGACATATGAAAGAAGACCCCTTTGGATAGCTGCCCCTCCGGCCTCTGCCAGTTAATACCTGGAACCCCCACGAATTCACCGCATTTCCATACTGGGAAATTTTGGCTCTGCACCTGTTGTTGTGTTGAACGCTCCTTCCGCTACTGGAGCCGCTCCGTTTTGAATTTCACTCGGCAAGCGCAAAGACGCGATCGCCACAGATCGACCACTCACGTTCCTGGAGCTGACTCCTTGCACCCCCTCCCTGTCCCACCCCTTCTTTTTTCCGCCAACAGACCCGGAGCTAGCCTGCCGCTCAAGCCAGAACTCCTCTTTGAGCACCACCACCGCCAAACATTTCCGCACCGCCACATCTCTCAATCAACGACATCTGCAAAGCTCGACCGCAACCTGAACCCGCCACAACGGCAACGGCAACGGCGATATCGACAATCATAGCGGTACGTCACGAACGACAGCCACGCGAGTGTGTTGCTTTCGCATATCGAGGTCCCCGAGTAGCTGCAGTTGTCTCCCGTTGCGCCGTGTCGCGTTCCACTCGGTCTCCGAGAAAACGACGTTGTCTGTCGTCCCTGGCCCTCCATGTTTGCGAGTGTGCACAGACACTGCGCCCTTTCCAGACGACCGAGCCTCGGACATCTTCGCAGGGCCGCCTGCCGTGCATCACCGAATCGTGGGCTTTTTTCCGTCCCCGTCCCCGTGCGGCTCGGCCGCAATCTCGAAAACACGGGGAAGAAACAGACATTCGCTTTAAGGCATCCCTGAGTGTCGCCCCATGGTCACTCTCATACGACAAACGTCGATTGGCAAACGACACATCGTGTGTTGCTCTCGGTGAAGCTTCTTACCGTAAGTAGCTACAGGACCCCGGGATATCAACGCTACCCGCACACTGCATGAGCGAGATCCTGGCTCGTAGTCGTCGTTTCACGGGCACAAAAGCTGCGCGCGAGACTGCAGATTTGCGTCGGAAGCCGGCGACAGCACGACAACGAATGTGGCCCGGCATCTGTCCTGGCCGGATTTTGCTGTGGTCCGGATTGAATTCAGCAGCTCATTTGCCTTTCTGTCTGCTTCTGTGGCGTGCAACTGTTCCCTTCTTTTCCGTGGCTGTCTACCTTCAGGTCCTCGAACCTACGTCTTTTTTGGTCTCAGCTGTCTGACAAGAACACCACATAGTCTGCAGCGCACCCCGGCTTGTGACTTCGGCGCGCCATATACCTCCGCATCTCTTCCCGCTTCGCCAAATCTCGAACCGGCGAGAAGACGACCTGTCGTTATCGATCTCTTCACATGTTTTTCGAAACGAAACAGTCCCACGCCGCAACCCACTTTGACCGCCATCACTCGCAATGAACGGCTATTATAATGACCAGCTGCCGCTCGGCATGGACGCTATCCAACAACAGGAACAGCAACAACAACAGCAGCATCAACAACAGCAGCAACAGCAACAAAATCAACAGCAGCAGCAACAGCAACAGCAGCAACGACAACAGCATGGACAGCATGAACAGCAGAATCCACAAAACCTGTCATCTGGCCTCAGTCCACTTGGTCACAACGACTCGAGCATGATGAACATCGACGACAGCTCTTTCGACGCAAATATGTTCGGCCAAGACCCCCGGCACCCAAACACGGTTGATCGCCGGCACAGCTTGCCTATGCCAATGCTTGATTTCACGGCCAGCGCTGGCGGCGTTGGCTCAACCGGGGAGATCCACAGTGCCGTCGAAAACGCGTTCAAGAACTTCTCCTTTGGCACGTCAGACAACACAGTCGGGTTCTCCATGTCAACAATGTCGGGACAGAGCGCCGGCCGGCCACTGGCCACCGCAGAGCAGCAGCAATCCACGGCTGCGTCACAAGCTGCCACCGGCTTTTCATCGGCCTCTGGAGCCCTTGCCTCGTCCAACTCGGACCTCCACAACTTTTCTTCTCTGCCTCAGGATATGATCGATAGTATGATGTCCTATCCAGGCCTAGACATGTCCCAAATGGGTCCTAACGAACCGTCGTCTTTTGATACTACTTCACTTGCCTTTTTCCCGACTGCCAGCGCCGAGTCCGGTGCTGCACAGGTACCATCGCTAGGTTTCTCATCTGGACATGGCGACTCATTGACGACGATGCCCTTTGCTTCTTCTATGGACATAGACATGAGCAACGGTATGTCTTTAATGTCTGGCGGTCCATCAGCACCGCACAACCAGCAGCAACAACAGCACCCTCACCAGCCTCACCAACAACCTCCATTAGATCTCTTCGTGACTGCGCCCCAATCCTCGCGTGTCATTCCTTCCTCTTCGGGTTCATTAGCAAAACCTCAAATCTCGTCTTTGCAAGAGCAGCAGCAGCAGCAGCAGCAGCAGCAGCAGCAGCCATCAGTTCAGTATCAGAGCGGGTTTGCACAGCCCATCGGATCGAACCCTTCTCAAGTCGATATCCCTCCCTGTACATCTGGTCGCCGGTTGTCCCATCCCAACAGCAGCGGTACATCACCAGCATCGATTCCCCGCACATCGTCAGCCTCCCTATCTACATCGTCCGCACCCACCCCTGCGCAACTTCCGTCGAACGGGCCTCTGCCAAAAAGGCCGTCTGCGACAAGCATAAGCACCATGGGTGCCGGCCCCCAGCCGCCCCCAATCACCTCCAAAACAATAAAGAACTACTACTCTTCCAGTGGTTTCGACATGATCCGCGCACTCTACTACGTGTCATCGCGTCCCAACCCAGAAATCTCCATCGGACCCGTCGATCTCTCTTGCGCCTTTGTTGTTTGCGACGCGACGTTGAATGACTGCCCCATCATCTACATGTCCGACAACTTCCAGCACCTCACCGGATACAGTAGCCACGAGATTCTCGGCCAGAACTGCCGCTTTTTGCAGGCGCCCGATGGAAGGGTAGAAGCAGGTTCGCGCCGTGAGTTCACCGACAACAAAGCTGTGTTTACCATCAAGGAGAAACTGGCTGCCGGTCGCGAGGTGCAACAAAGCCTGATCAACTACCGGAAGGGCGGCAAGCCGTTCCTTAACCTTTTGACTATGATTCCTATTCCATGGGATGACTACAAGGATGAGTTTAGATACTTCATTGGGCTTCAAATCGACCTTGTTGAGTCGCCAGACGCCATCTCGGGCAACTCAACCGATTCGATGCGCATCGACTATAAGCACAGAACCAGCATCCCTCAGTACATTTGGGACCCGCCCAAGACCAGTCAATGGAGCACCAACTACGGACGCACGCTCAGCGTCGACGACGTTTCTGCGCTCCTGCAGCAGCTAGGCAACAGCGGATTGATGAATAACAAGGGCATTGGAAGCGATATTGTGAGCTCGGCCACGTCTGACCTGTACCGCCAGTCTTGGGACAAGATGCTACTCGAGAACGTCGACGATGTGATCCACGTTCTTTCCCTGAAGGGCGTCTTCCTGTACTTATCACCCTCTTGCAAAGAAGTGATGGAGTACGACTCGTCCGATCTGCTGGGCAACTCGCTATCGTCCATCTGCCACCCGTCCGACATCGTGCCCGTCACACGCGAAATGCGCGACACACAAGCTGGCCAGCCCATCAACTTCGTTTACCGGATACGTCGCAAGCGCAGCGGCTACACGTGGTTCGAGAGTCAGGGCTCGCTGCTCGTAGAGCAGGGGAAGGGCCGCAAGTGCATTGTACTGATCGGCCGGAAACGCCCTGCTTTTGCGCTGCGCCGCAGCGATGTCGACATCAACGGTGGCATTGGAGACAGCGAAATCTGGACCAAAATGTCGACGTCTGGCATGATCCTGCACGTCTCGTCCAACGTCCGCTCTTTGCTCGACCTCCAACCAGATGCTCTCATCGGTACGAGTATGCAAGATCTCATGCGGAAGGAATCCCGCGTCGGGTTCAACCGGTCGGTCGACAAAGTTCGGCGTGGTGTCATTGCGTCTTGTCGCCACGAGGTACAACATCGCCGTGGACAGGTTCTTCAATCCTCGACTATTCTGTATCCCGGGGACGCCGAGAGAGGCCAGAAGCCGACGTTCATTCTTGGCCAGACCAGACTCCTCAAATCGTCGTCTTCGCGCAACAGCATTCACTCCAACACCGGAACCTCGAGCGCCTCGGGCGTCGCTACAACAGAGGCTGACGAGGTCGGTCGAGCAGGTGCACTCGGGCAGCTGGCCGAGCCAGACACGCAGACGGGTGGATACATGTCCGCCGCTGGCGGAGGCGCCATACCTCTCGGCTCACAAGACTCGATCCTGGCGGCCGATGACAACATCTTTGACGAGCTCAAGACCACGCGCTGTACGAGCTGGCAGTACGAGCTGCGGCAAATGGAAAAGGCAAACCGGCTGCTGGCCGAGGAACTTGGCCAGCTGCTGGCAAGCCGCAAGAAGCGCAAGCGGCGCAAGGGTGTTGGCAACGTGCCATGCGACTGCGCCAACTGCCATACACGAAACACGCCCGAATGGCGACGAGGCCCTAGTGGCCAGCGTGACCTGTGTAACAGCTGTGGTCTACGCTGGGCCAAGCAGGTCGGCCGCGTCTCGCCTCGGAACTCGTCCCGAGGCGGGGGAGGCACCACCATTGCAGGCAGTGGCGCCATGGACACGACCAGCAAGAAATCGGCGTCGCCCATCCACGCGTCGCCCTTGCAACGCGATTTTCCGCACGATGTGCAGCAAAACAGTGGTGCTGAGTCGGCAAGCTCCCACCAGTCCCCGGCCACTGCTGCGAACACCGGCGGTGACACCGCTGGCGTGGGCTCGTCTTCTCATGACAACGCCGATTTGCAGCAAGGCGGGTTCTTCCAGCAGCCTGGAGTCCCTCCGTCTACCGGAACAGAGATGACTTCCATCCGAGAAGAGCAAGAAACGGCCACCTAATTGGCATTTTCTTGCACTTGTTTTGTCTTTCCATGTTTTTCTTCACTTCATGTTGATTGTCTTTCATATCTCCTTTTTCTTTCCTATTACCTCTCTTTTTTACGAGAAGATATCATGACAGTTTCTTATTTTTGGTGGCATATGAAAATATGAAAAGCACAGTCGATGTCGACTACTTTGGGCAGTGCGGGCAGCGCCCCATGACGAGCCCAGGGTTTAGCCACATTTCCTTCTCGTTGTTTCTTATTTCCTCTTTTTTAGCATATTTCTGCGGCGTCTCCAAGGAACATGATAGGAGGCGTTTCCTTTCCCTGTATTTTTTATTTTATGTTTTTGGATTCTGGATTTCATTTGGTGAATGGCCTCTTCGCCGTCAGCGGTATTGTGCAAACTCAACATAAAGCATACGACACGTTTGTACAAGACGAGAACAATAAACATATAAAGAGCATGTTATCATTCGATCCAGTTGGAGATCAGAAGCTATGCAAAAGAGTGATATACAACATATGAACAAGGTGTAACATAAGGCTGGATTCTTTTGCTTGTACGTGATTTTTCGTAGATACAAATGAAATGGAATTCACGCAAGTCGCTATGCTAAATATTCTGGCGGGAATGTATCGTCCGCAAAATATGGTATGATGGAACAGGTAAACACAAAATGGTCCGCCCACTGGTCTAGTGAAGGACGCCGGAAAATCGACAAACAGATGGGAGATATACAAGAAATTAAAACGCTATGTACGTTTGGCACTCAAGCGTACCGGCCAGTCGTGAAAAACAGTTCCTCTGAACGGGTTGTCATAGATCGGCTAAGCTGGCGGTTCCGAGTCTCAGGCGACCATAAGTCGTTGCCTGTAAGCTGGGAAACGGGTGACACGATGTTCTGGCTGGACTGGCTCGTGCGATGGTTACCGAGACTGCTGACCCGCTGTTGGTGACGCGGCAGAATAGACGATGGCGACGGTAACATGGGGCCACTGGCGGGTTCTGAAGTCACTGGCGAGGAAGCAATAGCCCAGCCAAGCGAAGCCATGCGGATGCGCCGCGGCGAGGACGGCGAGGATGGGAGAGAAGCGGTCTGCTGCGGCATCGGAGCGGAGGTAGACTGTTCTTCGTCGTCCGATTCGCCTTGGAGGGATGGAGGCAGAACTAGGGAGACCGGAAGGGCCGAAGAGGACATACCCGACGGCCACACTGACGGAGTCGGGGCGGTTGGTGACTGCGCGTTAGTGTTCAAGCGCTCGCCCTGGTTCCACCACTGGCTCTCGAAGCCGTTGTCAATGGTCATCATGGCGCTAGAGAGGGATTCGAGGTTGTGCTTTCGCTGTGTGTCCATGTCCAGCTGGCGCAGGGCCCCTGTATCCATTGGTTGTATGGGAAGGACCGTCGGGCGGTTGGTAAAGGGGCGAAAGGGTGAGTTGTCAAGGGATTGATGGATGGACGAAGAGTCGCCAGCCTCGGGTTGTGACCTCGGGCGCAGGCGCTCGTCGTCGGGATCCACGCCCGGCTCGGGTAGGCCCTGCGACCACGGAAGGCCTTCACCAAGTCGATAGCGAGTCGGCAGCTCGGGCAGGGCTTTCCAGATCTGCGGCTGACCGGCACGAGCTGGCCCAGCCGTAGTCGGGGCGGCGTTCCTGTTGCCGCCCACGTTCAACGGTACGCCCGATGCGTCGCCTGTCGTAATGTCCCAGGGGCTACCACTCAGTGGTGGCGGCGCCGAGTGTCCGCGCTCATGAGACGACCGAGAGTCCCTGGAGGATCTCGATGAGCGTGTCTCCTCGTCGACAGGCTGAAGGCCCATCCGACTCTGGTATCTGGTGGCGAGATATGTTTGTGATAGCTGAGGCTGCTGCTGTGGTAAGGGTTGAGTTTGCAGCTGTTGCTGATACTGGGCCCGTCTCCGTTGCTGGCTGTGTTGGTGTGGCTGGAGGAGTAGTGTTGGCTCTTCCCGAAGGCGATTCTGAGACTGCTGAAGCTCCCGCCGTCTCTGTGACTCGAGAGAGCCCCAAACAGCGTGTCGTTCGTGTTGCTTCTGCTGGTCACGGTGGTGCGGCGTAGCAAATCCATCTACAGATGGAAAGTAGCCTGCTTGCAAGACAGGCCGAACGCTGCTGGACAGATAGTGTGTTGATGGCTCCGGGGCTGCTCGCGGAAAGTTAGCAAGCCGGTCACGCAAGCTACGCGACTTGTACGTAAAAACATGGTTGTTTGGTACGTGGCGCGACGTCCAAGAGATACCGAACTCGACATGTACGTAGACCTGCGGACGGTGGGTCGACTGACTGCTTCTAAACGCGCCAATGCCGCTCAGGTCGCCGGCGTCTGTCGCCATATCGGGAGAAATGCGACGCGCGCGGCTGGGTTCGGAGGCGCCCATCATAGCAGCGGGTTGTGACGGCCAGTGTTGCATGGCTACGATCGGGGGACAGAGATCTCCTTTATGCAGTTGTCGGTATAGTTGTTATCGGTGCAAGCAGCCGGGATCGAGGCGGCGGAGTGGCTCATAAGCATAACCCTCTCCACCTGCTCCAAAGAAGGAGAGTAAGATATCTTACGACCACTGCCACAGGCGATTATTGTCGTAAGGCCGAAAATGTGTGAAAAAGAGGCGAAGGAAATGAGAAGGGGAGAGACAAAAGGACAAAGATTTGCGTAGAGATAAAGAGGCGACAAAATGGCGTTCGGCCGGAATTTAACACGGAGGATCGAGTAGGCTTGCAAGCCAGGTGGCTTTCACCAGTGTGAAGAAGAGCTCCAAGAATCAGGAATTCCACAAAAAGACCGAAGGCAAAATAAGCCCTTTTGCTCGGCGAGTATTCGTATTGGATATGCCACCAGCCAGTAGGGGGAGAAAATCCTTCGAGAAGTAGATTTTTCCGGGTGCAAAATAGAGAATGTGGAAAGCAAAAGCGGACAGGGAGGTGGCAGAGCAAGAAGAAACCAACGTTTAAGGGGCCGAGGTGGTGAGGAGATGAAATGAGACTTATCGGTCACGATTGCTCAAAAAGGCAGCAGGTAGTGACAAGAAGCCAGGATCGTGGTGGAAATCTCGGTGGGCCAGGGATGGAGATCGAAGTCAAAAGATGGAGAGACGCCAGTAGGTCGGAAACAAAATCTCAAACAACGAACCAACGATGGAAGGGATGGTCACGGAAACAACCAGACCGTTTCTCGTGACCCCTGGCAGTGCATATGGGAAATATGGTCAGGAATGCCGCGAATGCGTACATCTGCCAAGTCCAGTTCACAAGGACAAAACCAATGTTGGGGGTCTTATGAGGAGTCGGAGGAGGAAGTAAAGAGGCCGAGAAAGGCCGTCGAAGCGCACCTGAAGGGTTTTAAGAGTCGCGAGGGTGGTGGAAAGCGACCAGGGGCAAGACGGGGTTGCGACTCCACAAACAACTAGCCAGGTTGCTTTTTGTTTCGTAGCGCACCAAGCCCCTTCCCCGGTCGATGCTTGCAACTACAAATAGAACAAGCGGAGAGCACGATGGTCGTCGCCAATGAATGTCGTGTGGTTGCTCACTGATGCAAAACAATATGAAATGGTCGGGTAGGTCGGCCGGCACTATTACTGGCACAAGGCTCTTTGATTCCACAATAATACTGGCCGTATACAGTAACGCGAGGCTTCCAAAAGGCGCTGTAAAAGGCTGTGGACGTGAATGCGATATGTGCGAGAACGGTCAAGGCAGTCTGCGGTGGGAGATCCATCGTCCTCTGGGGCGCAGTTGTTCTCGGACAATCTCCCAGTGGCAGCGGCCAGTGTGTAAATAGAAGCATCAGGGCCCTGTCCGGTCTCTATTCTGGCGCAGCCGTTGATAAGATACTCTGACCAGGGCCTGGGCGCGCAGAGCCATTATGACTGGAGCAGCCAGCTAGATACGTGGGCATCCCAGCGACTGGATCAAACGGATCGCCTCAAGGTCAGACGGAAAACAAGAATATTCGGAAGGATCCAGCTGGCTGTATTATCACGTTCGTGAGGAGTGAAGCAGGCCTGGAGATGGGATTGCCCCATCAGACAATGGAAATAGCAGGTCGTGGTTTTCTGCGCGTAGAACTTGTAAGGAATACGTCGTATTTCAAAACGGGTTTGCAATGAGAGGTTACCGCCCGGATTGTAAGATACAGTTATGGCCCGATAGTCTCTGATGCGCAGATGGCGATGATGATAAGAAACCGCGTGTAAACCGGTTGCGGCGGCGGCGATGACTGGGTTCGCAGAATGTTCTCTTGTCTTAAACATTCTTGAGAACGTCGGGGCGCGTATTGTTTTCGTGGTCATAATTTCCTCTGCAGTGGAAAAAAACTCGCCAGATGAAAAGGATCCCCTAGAACGTTTTGTTACGCCAGGTTGTTTCTTGTGTCTTCATCGCCCCGCGTCGCGCACCTGCCACTCGTGTGCCAGTTGTGCCTGTGTTTCTTCGCATGAATTGAGAGTGTCGTGTTCTCTTGTTGGATTTCTCCTGCGTTATTGACATTCTGTTAGCCTTGCGGTGGCCAAGCAGTGGACTTCAGCGGGACCACGAAGCTCCGCCACGCAGACGGCGCTCTCAAAGAAGCAAGCTCCAGGCGGGAAATTGGTGCAGGAATCGTTGTTCGCTCACTGACGGGGATGGTCCCCCCTGTCCAAAGTCATCAGATCGTCTGGGGCAGTGCTCTTGATGTTCTCCGGATGCCTTTGGCCCTTGTGCTCCACAATCCCTATTTGACAGAACGGCCGGCCCTGCACCGTGAGTCTGCGCGAAACGAAACATGTTGTGTTTCCAGTGTTTCCAACAACGAAGTACCGTACTTCGTAGGCCTCAGTTGCCGTTCACCCCCAACTTTGGTCGACCAGATCCAATACAACCTTCTCCGTCTGTGACGGTACGACGCATGGCAACGTTGACACAAGACACAAAGAACACAAATATGCAATCTAACCTTGCGCCTCCGTACTCCGTATGCACTTGGGGGGCGCTCTGAGACGTATCGGATCGAAAATGCTTTTTGTTGGTTATTGTCGGCGGTCACTTTGACAGGCAAAAGACGATGCGCAGGGTCTTTCATGGCAATTGCAAATGAGAAAGAAAGTAAGATATCATGCGGGAAGAGACGCAGAAAAGACAGACTCAAGAAGAAAGGAATCACAACAAAACACAACAAAAGGGGTTTCTTGGGTCGAACCTTTCCAGGCAAGAACGCAGTTGTCGGGGAAGGCGCGTCTGCGCACTTTCCAGGCGTACGGGAGCGTGTACTCCGTACACGGAAGGCACGACGCTGCTGCCCTATTGTCTATGTGTGCTATGGAAAGATTACAGAAAACGATGGGTGCGGTTGTGTTTACCGACCGTGAAGGCAAGAGCGACGGCGTCAGCCTCCGCGGCGAAGACGTTCGGGCACAATACTAACGATAAACCCATGCGGATCCCAGAGGAAGGAGCCTCCGGGGCGGCAAAGCCACTTTACTGGAGAAGGAGCCAGAGAGTACGGAAGGGAAGAACCAAAGGAAAGAACGCCTGGTGGGAATCTGGAGTGATGCGCAAAGCGAGGCAAAGCGAGGCAGAGGCAAAGTGAGGGAACGGTTCGGGGTCGCCGCGCGCAATACATGCGCAAAGCCTGGGTACGAAGCAATTACGCTGTAAATAGACGGTCCCGAAGAGGGAAGACGCATCCGTCGCATTGCTCGCATTACGGCCGCCTGGTATCGTGCCCTCGGGAACTGCCGCTCTCAGCCTCGTGCAAAAAGTCTGGACCACACAACTGAGAGACCAAAATAAGGACCAGAACGGCGTTGAGTAGGTGAGGGATGAAAATTCAATATTATGTTGTCGTTCTAATGTCTAGTATTACAAAGTAAGGAAATCAAAACCGAAAAGCGAAAAGACAAAGAATGGAAAACAGCAATCCAAAAAGACAAAAAAAGACAAAAGAAAGCGAAAAGATAATGAAAGACCGTCTGAACAAAACGAGTACGCGGGGTATATAACTGCTATTCGGTGGCAAGGACAGTCTCTCACAAACACACACTCTCTCTCTCTCGCGCCCTCCCCAAAACAAGACCATTTACGTCTCCTCACACGCATTGCTCGCTTGCTTGTCGCTGGCCGACCTGTGATGCCTTTACAGGCCAGTCTCCAGGTCGTCTTCGTTGCTCGGCTTGGGACCGTGGCGGCCGTTGGCGGCCAGCGGAATCTTGTCGCCATGCCCGTGCGAGGTGTGCGGCTGGTGCTGTTGTTGCTGTTGCTGCTGCTGCAGCTGCTGGTCCTGCTGCTCCCAAAAGGCCGTCTTCTTGTCGCGGCCCTGGAGCAAGCCAATGACGTCAAAGGGGTCGATGATGGTCATCAAGAAGTTGCGCTCTTCCTTGTAGCCGGGGCCGGTGATTTCGGTGACGCCGTCGCGGGACAGGTACGTCTTGGTGGACTTGGGCAGGAAGCGGCGCGGGTGGCGGAGGTTGAGGAGCCAGGTGTTGGCGAACATCAGCGAGGCCTCGAAGACGTACAAGAACCACTCGTAGCGCAGGATGGGGCTGAAGGTGCTGGGGTCGACGCCGTCGGTGAAATGCAGCGTGTCGATGCTAAAGTACTCGACGACGCGGTAGATGGTGCGGATGAGGAGCAGCGTGGTGCTGAGGTACAGCGTGGTGAGGGCGTTGGTGAGGTTCGTGTTGCGGATGTTGTTCTTGCGGGTGCGGCGGTGGTAGACAATGGCCAGCAGGAGGAACAGGCCGACAACGACGAGCTGCAGGATGAGCGAGGCCTTGAGCAGGGCGTGGCCCAGATCCTGCTTGCTCTTGGGCAGGGTGCTGTTGGCGCTGTAGGCGGCGCCGTTGGCGTTGAGGGCCTCGACGACAGACGAGATGGCGGCAAAGGTGGACAGGACGCGGCCCGGGTGGATGGGCGAGAGATGGGGCACGTAGTAGAGGATGCGGCCGAGGACGACGTAGTTGGCGAGCTCGAACAGGGGCGGGGCGGCGTAGATGAGCACGGTGGAGGCGATGTAGACGTCGACGTTCCCGTAGTTGAAGGCGCCGACTTCGCGGAGGATGTAGCCGGCCGTGAAGAGTGTGTTGGAGAAGACGTAGAGGCCGGTCAGGCGCCAGCTCTTGTAATGGATGCACTGCCAGAAGTGGACCACCAGCGAGGCGAAAAAGCCCACGGCGAAGAACACGGGGGCCGCCTTGTTGGGCGCGTAGATGAAGATGCTGCCGTCGACTGTATTTTGTTAGAGAACGGGGCCGTAGACGATGTGCGCGTGCTGGCAAGGATGCTTACCATATTTTCCGTCTTCCATGATGGGCAGTTGTGGTGATGGCTGTCTGCAGGGAGTGTTGGGTGTGTTGGGAGTGCTGAGAAATGAATCAAAAACGGTGTCAAAAATATGTGTTTGCGGTAGTGAGCCTGTCGATGGTGATCATCAAAGATAAGGATGCTGTTTTGGTGGACAATGGAGGTAGGCAACGTGGGCAAGGTGTAATCCGTACAGGTGTTGAGGTCCTGGTATGGATAGTTGAGGACCGTTCATGCCAGTGGTGATGCTGTTTGAAAATCAAAATCAACAGCAACGTCCGATGAAGGTGGAAGTCGGACGACAATATATATACAAGAACGAGTACTCTCTTATTTGAAAATAACAGATGCCCCAGACTAAGTACCGGCCATAATGGAGAAAGGGGCAGCCATGCGCGATACATGACATCTACGGTGTGCATTGCCCGAGATTGACGCTTTTCGCCTCGTCCTTCCTGGCTGCTGGGTTGAAGCACTGCCAACCCCAAACCAGCATACCACTCAAAATTACACGCCAATTCAATTCAAGCATAACAGAGCGCCAACCCATCAGGCACCACCGTTTTCTGGGCGGCGATCAGGGCAGGCTCCACACGGGTAGGTCGTATTTCGTATTGTTGATCGCCGCACGCGATTGGACGACGCAAGGCTGGTGGGCATGCTAAACCCGCCAAGCCCTTCTTTCCAGAGCTTAAGACACCAGAAAACGGACAAACGCAGCGCTCAATTGTGCGCGGCGTAGTCGCGAATGAGGCGCGGCGTTTTCGGGGCCACAAGACGCAGAGTCGACACGTCCCCACAAACTTCCGCTTTGGGTCGTTTGTTGCGCTCTGTCAAGCCGTAATACTGACGATGCCACTGTCACGTCACTCAGGCACAGGACATTTGGATGCAATGGACTTTGAAACGGCTGTCGAAAAGAGCTCGGATCGGAGATGCCATGTGTGCCACATGCGCATGCGCCCTGCTGTGCCTTCATGCCATGGCCGTTCTGGCTGACAGACAGTAAGCCGGCGCATGGTTTCGCCGTTTTGGGGTTTGCATGTTTTGTGTGTCCAGCAATCCGCACAGCGGCAGACCGATGTGATACGGAGTACGAACCACGCTGGAGATGGAAAAGATCGTGGAGATGAGCCCGGTCGAAAAGTACGACTTACGGAGTAATATGGACGATGTGCACAACACAATTACAGATTGCAACGGTCTGTTCCCTTTGCTTGGTGCGGTCTAGGGTCCAAGACCAGAAACGGACGCCTGGATCTCGTATCTCGCGTTATTGCGGGTGGAGTTCGTTTCGTGTCTTTGGGCCAACCATCAGCCAGTCTTTCGACGGCCGCTTTCCCGTTTAAGCAGATGCTGTTATTACACGCCAAACGGGGGATGGGCCAGGGCCTCGAACATTGAGTTTATTGTGTTGCCTGGTCTCGAAGACGAGATACGAAAGGCAGGGCAACGAGACAGAGAGCAGGCTTGGCACGGCTGAGGCTTCTGATAGCACATACGACGAGGCAAGGATAAAACGTTTTTTACAGGAGAGTTCCTCTACAGGTCGGCCAATGGCAATACCCTACTTTCAATCGCCATCCCTTTAAATCCTCTCCTGAGCCACCTCAGCCGAAGCCGTTTCGGCGCTTGTGACGTCACAATGCCCGGGCTCTGTTGGCGAATGACAACCGACAACAACATTGCCCTGCCCAATTTGGTGAAATAGGGACAGCAATCGGTCCACATGGAGCCCAAGCCTACGGAACAGGGAAATAACTCTCAAGGTGTCACACACGTTCCCCATTGCAATCCCCTCGCCCCCTTTCGCAAGTTATCATGCAGTTGCCCGGGTCAAACTCCGCGCCCTGCGTCTCCCTATGTTCTTTTGTCCTATTCCTTGATTCAATTTCCCCGGTGGAGCACCACACGCCTATTCAGGTCTCCACTTGGTCGTCAGACTTCCGCGAGGCTTTCGTCAAGGCGCATATCGAAACAGACAGGCGGCACGCAGGACCGGTGTCAGCCAAGCTTTTACGGCGCTAAAGGCAACGGCCGTGAAGTTTGGCACCTTTAATTTCACGCCAACAAGCCTGCAGTGCCACCCCGTTGCCCGGCATGGTAAATAACAGACGGAGACCGGGCGGGTTAGAGGCACAGCCCCAACGTGTCTTATATAGGCGTAAAGGGTGACCGAATCTGCCTGGAGTTCTCCTGCATGTGCAAATTTGTCAACATACAAATTGTGTACCCGTAGTCCAAAGGTCAAGACCATCGCACGATGTTCTTATCCATCGCTGTAGTGTCCTTAAAACATCAACGGTCACATCGGTATATTAGTGCGCGACGACAGCCAGGTCGGGGCAAGGAGACTCGCTTAACGTGTGAAACAGTGCTCTGTGGTCTTTGGCCTGACGTCTGTTTGGAAGGCGGAGGCGTTCAAATGATTGGTTTGTCTGCAGCTTCGACTGGGTGTTGCAGTTTATTTTTTATTCAGCTTTTTTTTCTTTTTTCTATTTTTTGCGTTCACTTTTATTTTACTCTTGTTTTAATTCGGGTGGCTTCGTTTTCATGAATCATAATAGACATAAATAAATACTCTAGAAAGTATTACTCAGATAAGTTGTATTTAAAAAGCCTACTTGTAATTCTATTATGAACTCGGCTGTATCTTATCATGAGCCACTTCCTCCCAAGTATGGCTGAGGAGAGAGCTTTGATAAGCTTCCTGACTGACGTCATTTTCTGACAACAACCTCAGAAATAACTGGCATGGTACTCCGTGTACTCCCTACGTGACACGAGGTCCAAGAGTATTTTGGACCATGCCGTAACTGACAGCTGCCATGGCTGTCGAACCGGTGATTATGTACATTACTGTATTCATAGCTGTGCCGCTTAAAATGCTGGTCGTCCTTCGACATACAGGAAATAGCAATGGTAACGCAGTCACGGAAACACCCTACACTGCTCATATAATCCCAATGCCGCTTTTGGGGCCATGGAGAGCTTCAGTTTGATTTCATTGGCCAGGCCTGACGACATAGTCCGCATGAATGGCTTCCTCCCCCATGGCTTTAATGCGTTACAAGACATTGACCACTTCCTATGCGGATGCCACTACTGATAGTTTGCTTACGCTTACGACACTTGATATCCTAAGACAATACCATGCTCGTGATAATTGTGCAACTGAAAGCCGTCTGCTACTGTACCGGCCACAGCTGCTGTTGCAAACCCTCTGATCGCGCATGTTCTTCAGGAAGCCATAAGTGCACATGGCAGGAACCAAATAACGAGACACAGATGCAATTTGCCGAGGAACTTGGATCGATGCAGAAGAAAGAGAGTTGTTATTTCATCATATTATTTGCCAAACTTCACACTAGCTATCCGGAAATTGTTCTCGAGAATCGACGCTGGGACAACCGCAACACAATATATCACTGCGAGCCAATAATGAAAAGGACATGCCAATGACTCAAGAAAAATACGACTGTGAACTGACTCATGCTTATACTATCATGATAGTCCTTCAAGTATTAACCTATCTGCCGGGCCGTTCTCTTCTTGCTCTGTAGTCCCCCCAATCGCGGATTATCGGGGTCATCCAACCCACGACAGCGAAAGGCCAGGACACTTAATGTTCTTAAGTCCTCAGATGTCGTCTCTCCATATTTGGCGTTTCCACATGGAGAATAGCTGTTGTCTATGGGAATTGTATCCGTACGGGATGGATTCCCCGGTAGTATCTGGTCACCTCTAGGCTCACATCGATATGTTTGTTTCTTTTTGTTTTCCTAGCCCTGGCTGCATGGTCCGAAATTCTACAAAAGGCAAGGAGATTGTTTGGAAGAAGGGTTGACTTGATACTTAGCCAGCAGCCTTGCCTTGGCCATCTGAAGTGCACAAAACTGCATGCAGGCGATGGATAGTTGAATATGGAACGAATGAGGCATATCAAAAGAAACTGTAAAGTCCTGTACGACAGGGGACTTGCAAGGCGGCCGGCCATGTAACTGCCAGGAAGAGACAAAGACAGTAGAAAGGAGAGGTTAGAAATAACAAGGCAGCAATGCGCTTGCTCGCACAATTTACAATTTGTTCTGCATCTGTGAATAACAGAGGACGTCAGAAGAGCCGATAATAAGCTTCGTCCCGTCCTGCTGGAAAGGATGTGTGGTCCTAGATGAAAAGGTTGGGCTTTTTGTTAAGAAAACGAGACAGG
Organism: Sporothrix luriei; assembly: GCA_021398005.1. Classification (NCBI taxonomy): domain Eukaryota; kingdom Fungi; phylum Ascomycota; class Sordariomycetes; order Ophiostomatales; family Ophiostomataceae; genus Sporothrix; species Sporothrix luriei. The sequence goes on along the minus strand of WNLO01000066.1, from coordinate 46,231 downwards.
ATGAGTGAAGCGGACACAATTTCAGTCTCCCGTGAGTGAGCTCATACTCTGAGATCTGAGTTTTTCTGATAGCTTTTCTTCTCCGCCTCTTTGTTTTTCGTCCCGTTCCTTATCTTCGTTACCCTTCTCGTCAGCCCACCCTTTTCCCTTCAGGGTCGTCGTCGGACTTTACCATGTGGCTGACGATATGGTAGCATCGGAAACGCCGTCCGGAGTCCATGTTCTGGATTGTCAAGGGGAAATAATAGTCAGGCGTGCCCACGTGCAAGCGCCCAGGTCCTGTCGCTCGCCATGTGGCAAGCACTTGGCATGCGACACAATGCGACAGGAAGGATGCTGCACAGCAGAAACAATATCCCGAGGAGGGTGGCGCCGAAAGAAGAGGCGTACTTCGTATTAACTTCAACGATGGATAGTGGATAGTCGGGACATTGCTAAACGAGTTCTCTGTACTCTACAGGGGGCTTTTGTCTCATGGAAGCAAGCACCATGCTCTAAAATAGTGACTGTTCTTGTGCAGCACGAGCAGACGTATTATGCAATACTTCGAGTCTGGCATGCGCCTGCCAGAATGAGCTGCAAATGGGCGGGTGAGCCACACAGCCTCTGTCCTTCAAGTGGGCATACAAAAGACGTTGACGAGGGCCCTTGGGGGAGACGACGGTCTAGACCTCGAAAGACCTTTTGGGGCCCATGCAGGCAAAGTCCCCAGTTTCCAAGCTATGCAAATAAGGTTGCCCTACCCGGCCGAGTGAGAGACTGGGGAGAAAAACATGTCCAAAACAGCGTGAAGAGATCAACAGAGGGACGGACCAAAGAAAAGGCCAAGAAGGAAGATCGTGGCCCCCTCGACCTCCCCCCTGGCGACTCTGCTCTGTGGCCCTGCTGTGTCTCCAGCCTTTTTCCGGGAGCTTGGGTCGGGATGTTCACGATGGCGTTTTTTTTGACTGGAAAGTCTGTCGGGGTCTAGACCGTTCTCTTGACCCACCCACCCCTTTTGGGGTGACCTGGGCAGCCAACTGCGCCCTTATTACCCGCAACCCACGCTCAGCTGGCAATTGGCAGCTGGAAGAAAGTATTGTCAAATAATGGTTAATACCACTCCGTGTCGTTTGATCTTTTGGTCTTTTCAAGGGGGGCTGCTGCTTTGCTGCTCCGCCGCTCCTCCATAACTTAAAGAACGGCGTGGCCGTCTGTTAATTTGAGAGCAATTTACGGACTACGCCGTACGGAGCATGTCGAGTAAAGCTCAAAACAAGCAAAGAGCAGTTACGCGAGCGAGAACTGCCCCTGAGGATGCTGTCCATCCGGCTGTGCATTTCTGACTTGCGTATTCAGCGGAGGGCTTGCCTATTTGAGGTCAGAATTGGACAATTTGAATGTATTGAAAATTAGGATTGTAAGTTGTATGACCGATGCTTTCGAGTAAATTGCTCTTTTGCTTCGATAATGGACTTTGACACGGTCTCTCTCTCGTTGATGACCTGGTTCGGCCAGGTGCTGGTCGTAGCGGAGCCTGGTTGGAGGTGATGCGCTCGTATTTTTGTGAAGAGGAGGTATGGGCAGGATGTGGGCTGACTCGCACTCTCAACACGAGATGGGATACTCGGAGGGGTTCTAGGCGACAGTTCCAAGTAAGTTACGTTGCGTCGAAAGCTGAGCGAGTTGGATTTGCTGGCATCGAAACGTCTGCTGCTTTCTTCTCAATCGCTTCCTCAGAAAGTAAAACTAAGTTGTTCCTTGACGTACTTCCCTAGCGTCAATTTGCCACTCCTTTGTCGCGTTGAAAAATAAACATAAACAGAGAATATGACTCTGATACGCCTGGTTTTCTTGTTGAGATTTGCTGTCTCACCGCTGATCCCTCGTCTTGGCAGTTGTGCCGCTTGAGCAAGCCCAGGCTGCCAGGGTCATATTTGTTCACAAGGGAGACAGTTTGCAGCCGTATTACACTGTGCTTCCTAAGTTTTCGCTTCGTTCGATGGTGGTAGAATCGCTGAAGTTGTCGGGTGTTCGGCATTGTTTGCGTCGCAAAGCACAGAAAAGTTGGACACCCTGGGACGCTCGCCCCTCTGATTTTGCTTGGCTCGGCCACAGCTGCTGGCATCCCGCCATCGGGCCCCTTCTTTTCTCGCACGGTCGCCTTGGCAGAAGGGTTAGGTATCTTCGGCATGTCGGCCTCCCTTTGAGAGTACTACTTCGTACGTTCACACTCAAACCTGGCGATGCCTGCCGTGCGCGCACTGGAGTGAGTACATCGTACAGTTTTCCTGTTCAAACGACAGTCGCTGGCGTTTCTTGCTGTGATTTCCCAAAATGAAAGGGCACGTTTGGAGTTTATGCCAAGCTTGGCTGCAGCACCAGATGTATGGAGTTCCATGGCATTGTCGGATTGCTTCGTATAGCAATACTGTCCTTTGCTGGTGGCCCCTTTGGCCACTTCTACTCTTTCTTTACCTTCGTTTCTATTTCTTTGCTTCTCCGCCATTTCCGTTTCTGTGCTTTCGCGTGGTTCGCCTGACGCAGAATGCGCCGCGGTCACCCTTGCTCTGCAGGTCTTGTTTGCCAAGGGCTAGCTGAGCGCGCCAGGACCAGCCGCTGAAGACAGGGGCCGTGGAAGATGGGGAAACCACCTCAAGTCTTTGTACTCTGTATTTGTACCTTGGTGTTTGAGACGGCTTGGGCCTGAATGACGAGACTTTGCAGCTGTGCTCTTACGCACAGCGTACTTCGTACTCCGTTCAGCGATATCGGTGACAGGTGGAAGATACTATCTCAGGACAGCTGGACGGGGTCGTCGTACGTTGTGTGTACGATGTACTCGTAAAGAAACATGTGGGGCAATGAACAGGGGAATACAACTGGCCTGCGATTCCCGACATATATACCGTTGGCTCTCTTCTCCAGGCCCTCTTTTCTGATGTTGACAATTGCAATGTCGGGTATTTTTGGCTGGTGGTTGGTTCGCTAACTGACTGTTAGAAAAAAAGTACATAATCCTCAACCAGATGCCCCATATTTCCGAGTTGGCAGCCAAGTGGGACCTCGCTTGCCATTGTAACCTCTTTCTCCACGATGTTGGGGAGTTTGGAAAGTCGCAGCACGACATATTGCTACTTCGTAGCTCGAGGATGCGTGATAGTCGTTGCCGAAAAACGAGAGGCCGGAGAGGTTGATGAGGTCAGAGCGCCACAAGTTGGACAAGTGGGAGAGAGGAAATGGGCAGATACTAAAATGAGCACCCTTTATGGCCCCGAAAAGAAAGAACGACACAAGATACTTCGCCGGTCACGAAACAGACCTGAAGAACCCACTAAGCCCACAATATCCCTCCTTCCCCTTTCTGAACCAAGCCCCTCTAAGGCAGGATCGACATACTCTTTTTGTCTGACCCACATATTCTGTTGGCCAGCGAGGCCAGCCATCCACTTGCTTCTGTTAGCGCCATGTCCCATACTTGTACTTCTGATACGTTGAGGTAGGGAACACTTTGTATCCAATTTGCACGCCTTTTCTGGCATCTGAAAACCAGCACTCATTTCTGACAGTTACCCCGGAAGTACTGGTATTCGATGTAGAATGTAATTTTTTAAGGCGAATGCAAGACGCACCTTCCTTATGAGTAGCAGCTGTATCGCTCTTTCCTGCTCAAATCGTATATAGATATATCGTAAAAGTGAGAAGGAGCGCCATAGCAAATGACGAAGCGTAAATCGAAAGAACGGCGCCCCCAGAAGCAAAGTATGGGCTTCAACTACATAATTACTCGGCAGTGTTAATGGTTCCTAGCCGCGCTGAGCTTGGACCAAGTTTAGTGCCAAAGCCCAATGGAAAAACGAGCAAGATGCAGAGTGGCCTTGTAAAAGCTCAGTCGCTGCGACATTCCTCCTTACCTTACCCACCTTCCGTTCTTAGGACATACAATCGCCATGCGCCTGGATAAAATCTCATTCCCTGCATAGCAGGAATCGGTAATTATATATGGCAGGAGCGACTTGTCGTTTGCCTTTTTCTTCGCGCCCTAACGGGCTGAATATCTGGCCTCTGCGCCGTTTACACAGAACGTTGAAAGTGTCTTACAACGGCGCTTAGGGGCCGAAATATGGAGTATCACTTCGCCTGGACAACTTTTTGGTTTCTGGTAATAATAAAGACGCCGTTTTCCATTTGGGGATGATGGGCCTGCAGATGAAGCACTCCGTATAACGCCGACGCTTCTTGGGCTGCACTTGCCCTCTTTCTTTCGGTCGGATGCACCTGCGTTTTCCGCGCTCCGTACCTTCTTGTTTGTGGCAGACAGTACGATACTTCCTACCGTAGCAGATGCCCCCCTTTTCATTCGCTTGCCGAGAGACAGTGCATCGTCTGCCTCCCGCTGACGCCGGCTTTGTTGTCTTGCTTCGTCTCCCTCCCTGTGTGCATGTGTCCCTTGCCATCTCTCTGTTTTGAGCACATCGTTTATTCTTTTCAAGTCTCCTCTTTTGCCGCGATCTGGCTGCGGCATTGCGTATCTGCGGTGCAATATATCCTGTTCCTACGGCTTACCTGCCGGCCTTTTCACCGTATTGCTATTTCTCCTTTCTCCTTACGACGGAGCATCCTAATTTCTACTATTGTCCATCTATTCAGCTCTACCACACCCCTGTCCGACTCGCGCTGCCTCCCTGTACCCTATCTTTCGGAGCAGGATACGGCACACGGCATACCGTGAACATTGCCTGGCTCCGTTACTTTGCGCCTTTCTTTTGCAGGACTCGCACGCGTTCCACTACTCGGCGAGCCACCGAGCTCCTGTCCTCTGTTGGCTTTCTGCTGCCACTCTGCCAAACCGCCTTTCGCGAACCAACGTGGAGAACTGAGGCTCATAAAACGGGGTCGTCCACGCTACACGGTCTTTCAAACAGGGCAGCAAGAAACAGATCAGCCTGTTGCTTCACGGCCAGTGCTTGTTCAGTGACCTTTTTGATCCACGAGGCCAACAAGACTCTATATGTATGTGCGTGATAGTGGTCGACACATTCGCTGCGAAAACATCGTCGTCTCAGCAGGCGGACCTGGCCACGACAATTGCAAGCTATTCGCTTTGGCGCATCTATACAAGCTATTAAAGCAGCAGCATGCGGCTTGCAACCTTGCAAACACCGAATACTTGTCCTGACATCAGCTTGCCGTTGTCGTGGGTGCGGCCATTGTCGCCTCAAGATCCTGCTGTGGCGTGCTTCTGTCGCGACGAACGGCACTGCTTTCTTTTCTTTTCTTTCCAATTTCCCATTTTCTTTTGAAAAAAAAAAGAAGAAAAAAGCGAAAAGCAAGCCACATTTCGTACCCAAGACACTGTCAGTTGCGGTCTCGAAGGCGACTTTCAAGTATTGCGCTGCGAAAGGAATTAAAGTGGACAACGCCACGTTCTACGCTTGTCGCCACAACACATGTCTCGCTACTAGCACTGCATTTCGGGTACAAGAGCGCAAAGCACCGAAAAGCCTGAAAAGACACACCCGCAGGGCCAAGTTCCATCCGCATATCGAGAACGAACGAACCAGACGCCAACTTTAGCTGCTACCCACTCTCCTCGTCGCCCTTCCTGGACCCGCGGCCCCTTCTCCTTGCCCCGGTCTTTCTTTCTCCTCTTTCGCTTTCTTCGAACCGCCGTCTTTCACATTTTCTACACCTTTTTTATCTCGTCTTTTCTGTTGAATTCATGCTTGCGTTCTTTTGTACGTCCTACGATCGCTTCCGTGCATTTCGACCTCCGTTCTTTCGGCCCTCGACACCTGTCTTTTGTCGCCCTCTCTTCCCCGCCGCCAACCCATAACGAAACCGGGCTTTGGCGCATTCGTGCGTGTTTTCGCCGCTCACTGCCATTGCGCGCGCACTCCTACTTTCCAACCACCATATACACATCGACTGACGCATTCGTCCCTCCCTCCTACGATTGGCGACAGCGCTCTTCCTCTTCTGCAAGCGCTCTTCTCCTCGAATAACCAGCAGCAGCACCAGACTGCAGGTTGTGGACCGCACAGTAACGGGTTTTGACGAGAACGGCACAATCGACACGACACCCACAGAGTCCTTGCCGGTTTTCTATGATACTACGCCATCATGCCGCCTGCACCAGCTGACGGCGATGTGGGCACGCAGACCGCAAACAACTCTAGCGATTTTGTATGAGAACACTGCTCTCTTCCTTTTGTTTGCCTCGGTGGTTTCCTTTCGTGGCCACTACACTTGCTCTTCTACTTGGCAGTGCAGCACGTTGGGGCGATGGCCGCTGTCGTCCTTGTTGTCATTATCGTGGCGTTGCTAACCAATGCGCTGTCTTTCCTGCTATAGGTTCGCAAGCTCTACAAGTACGGCAAATCCCTCTCAGATACCAATCGAGCCACTGGCCGCCACAGTTGCTGTTTTGCATCTGATTGTCTCGCGCCCCCGATGTGTTTGAGGAACGGCTCATGGCCTGGCTTTTCCCGATTTGGTCAGTTTTTACTAACGTGGTGCCGCCTATTTCTACAGAATGCTCGAGGATCCCACATACAACTCGGTTGTGCGCTGGGGAAACGACGGCGAGAGTTTTGTTGTTCTAGAGGTATGTTTATTATCATTGCTCCTTAGTCGGCCTCGTTAGACGTGGCATGATGTCTAACACGATTTGTTTCTCCTCTACAGAACGAGAAATTCACCAAAACTATATTACCAAAGCATTTCAAGCACAGCAACTTTGCGAGTTTTGTCCGCCAGCTGAACAAATATGACTTTCACAAAGTCAGACACAACGAAGAGACCGGCCAGTCAGCATATGGTCCAGGGGTATGTTCTTGCTCCTCTCATACGTGTTCTGGGGGTTGACTGAGAAACCAGCGTGGTTACTAACCTGTGGTGGTGGTCCCATCCAATAGTCATGGGAGTTTAAGCACCCTGAGTTTCACCAGCACAAGAAGGACAACCTAGACAACATCCGTCGGAAGGCGCCCGTCACAAGGAAGATCACAGTTGCGGAGGAGCCTTTCCCGGCAACGCAGCAAATGGTCCTGCTGAATGACACACTCTCTGCAACACAGCACCAGGTCCAGGCTTTGCAAGAGCAGTACACTCAGATCGCCCAAACGAACAAGGTGCTTGTCGACGAGCTACTCAGTCTGCAGAAGATGGTCAAAGCGCAACACCAGGTTCACACGGAGCTTATTAACCACCTGAACAACGTTGATGAACAGCGCCGCCGCAACAGCCGCCACTCGGCGCACTCGAACCACTCGGGGCACTCCACCGCAAACCAGTACCACCACGGCGCCGGTGCCGCGGGCCTCGGCATGTTGCCTGACAGTGCCGACGAGCCCGCTGTTGAGCTGCGCCGCGCACGGGAGATTCTGAACAACGTTTCCTCGGACCCAATTGCGGACCGCGAGCTCGAGCGCCTCACGGCGCTGTTCCAGACAACTGCCGGCACGTCGCCGCCAGAGTCGGCTGGCTCGTCGTCTGCCGTTTTCCATCCGCCGGGTTCGGCCGGTGTGGCAATTGGTGTTCCTGACATGAATGACATGCGCCATCTCGTCTACCCGGTGGGCCAGAACGCCGGTATCGACCCTTTCCACGCCGATCACATCAACAACATCCCTTACACTCGCCCGCTCAGCAACCCCAACGCGACAGAAGTTCCGCAAATATCGCCACCGCCAAAGGATGCGGGCGGTGTACTCTGGGGCCACCAAAAGCCAAAGATTCTGCTGGTTGAGGACGACAAACTTTGTGCCAGAATTGGCGCGAAGTTCTTATCACAAATTGATTGCAGCGTGGACATTGCTAGAGACGGTGCCGAGGCTGTGGCCAAGGTCAACCAGGATCCGGAGCGGTACGACCTCATCTTCATGGACATTATCATGCCCGTCTTCGACGGTGTGTCTGCGACTGCTTGTATCCGTATCGCCGCGCCTCGGGTCCCGATTGTAGCCATGACGTCGAACATCCGCAGCGAGGACATCGCCACGTACTTCCATTGGGGTGAGTTTTTTTGGCTACTTTTTCTTTTCTTTCGTTCTCTCCCTTTGGTTGGTGGTTGCGCGTGACGTTATAATGGATGCGAACAAGACCTAACCTGATCTTTGTAGGAATGAACGATGTTCTGGCAAAGCCGTTCACAAAAGAGGGCATGGTTCGGATCCTTAGGAAGCTCCTGCCGTACCTGCTGAAGAACCCCCAGCAGCCCGGCGGCGAGGACATGGGCCAGCAGACCGCCGGCGGACCGCAGCCCGGATACGTGAATGCGTCGAGCATGGGCCCCATGGCGGGTATGCAGGCGGCCCCGAATCTCGGCGGAGTCAAGTTCGAGACTCCGATCCAGTCGCCAGCAACATCTTCCTCGTGGCACTCGCCGGGCCCCAGCCAACTTCAGCACGCCTCTCCCAACATGGACAGCGCAGGCGGGTACTTGCAAGCACCGGTAAATGGTGGTGCCAGTGGGCCCTCTCGACCTGGCTACCAAGGTGGCCCGACGGCGGCGATGGCAGGCACCTCAATGCGCAATATGGTGGAGGGCATGCCGAATGACGACCGGCCCGAAAAACGACAGCGGCTGTATGGCCCCGGCGGACAATACACGTGACCGCCCGGCGTCTTTTTTTCTTCTCATTTCTTCTCATTACTTCTCTCATTTTCTGTTTCCTTTCATCGTCATCTTTCGTTTCTTTCACTCTCTTTTGCGTCTATTGTCTCGTCTTGTGGTTATGACTTCAACACTCGCTACTTACTGCATGATACCTGCGGGACCGAAATCGGACAGGTGGGCAGTCTTCTAGTTGGCTAGAGTTTTTTTTATTATTATTATTATTGGAGGTATTTGTTGGGATCATATATATTGCCCTGCCTCTGTCAAGACAACAGAGACAGTGGCTGGATATGGGGCTAAACAATGGCGTTTCGGTTGAATTGGCTTTTGTATCTATTCGAGTTTTTCCTTCGGTTTATATGTCGCCTCTTGGCTGAGGCATTGCGTTGAATGCAACCACCAATGACTTTGGCATTTTGGAACACCAGTTGGCAGTGTAGTCCTCGTTGCTGTGTGCTCTGCTGGCCTCGTCAATAGTATAACAATCCAAACCCTCGCCCTTCTCGGTAGAGACGATGCCGCCAGGCCAAGCCGATATAGTTGCTGCCGAGGATAGTGTGGGATTGAGGGTACCGTCAATAAAAGGGAAGATGCACGTGGCAGCACACGTGATCAGAATTCTGTTAGAAGGGACAGATGTAAACAACGAAATTGGAACCTACGATGTATGCCACATAGGGGAAGAGGGAGTATCACCTGGATCCGATAATTCCTAGTCAACATGCCTGCCAGTGTTCGGAAGCAACCCGATTCTCACCACATTTCTATCGCAACACTTCTTGTAAGTGATGGGAGTGGTAATACACACCAACCACAAAGCTTCCCGGAAACGACGCTATTCCCCTTTCGGCACATTGCTCATGCTTGGCCCCTGCGACTCGCTGCGCACACAAAATGCTCCCCCACCAGTAACTTTTTCTGAGTCACGGAACGCGAAACCGCACCACACAACGTCACTGCCGTAGTATACCAAGATCAAGAGGCAGAGCACTCTCACGCAGGCGCACGCCCGCCACCACGTTCCTGGACCCTACCGATTTCTTCAGCCATCTCTTTGCATCTCTTGCGTCTCCTGTACATTGTGCGCACGCCCTCATGTCGCAAGCCAACAAGAAGGGCGCCGGCGCCCGCGGCAAAAAGACTGGGGGCAAAGGCCCCGCGGACGACAAGGGTGAAGATGTCCTTCAGGCCGTCGTACGTTTCCCATGGTTGATGTGCCTCTCGACGGCCGCTGCTAAGCTCCCTGCGATGTGGGAGAACGGAATACTGACTACAGCGCCTGCCTTTCATCTTTCAGATCCTCGCCGACTCCTTCCAAGATCGTTTCAAGCCGCTGACCATCGACCGGCCAAGAGTAGGGGACCTTGCGCATTTATCCCCCTCCTCTGACGTCGTGCCTGTCGTCCATTGATACTGACCAAGGCCCCCTGGGGCATTTTTGCAGTGTCTCCTCCCGCTCGCAAACACCCCTCTCATCGAATACACCCTCGAGTACCTGGCCATGAACGGCGTCCAAGAAGCGTACGTCTACTGCGGCGCATTTGCCGACCAGGTCGAGAGCTACCTGGCCGCGTCGCCCCGGTGGTCGCCGACCAGCAAGACGAACCCCTTCCAGTCTCTTGATATCATCCGCGTCGCCCAGGCGTCATCGCTGGGTGACTTCCTGCGCGATCTCGACAAGCGCGGCATCATCGCCGGCGACTTTGTTCTCGTCCACGGCGACGTCGTCTCCAACGTGCCCCTCGACCCCATCCTTGCGCGCCACCGCGCGCGCCGTGAAGCGAACCGCGATGCCGTCATGACACTGGTCTTGCGCGAGGGTGGCGACAGCGATGCGGCCGCCGGAAGCAGCAACGACCATCACACCCGCGCCCACGGCATCGAGCCCATCTTTGTCCTTGACGCTGCCTCTGGCCGTTGTCTGCAGTACGACGAGATGACCCCGCTCGACCATGTGGACGACCGCTATCTCGTCATTGACCCCGCCTTCCTCGAGAAGAATGCCGACATCACGATCCGCTCCGACCTGATCGACTGCAGCATCGACATCTGCACGCCGGATGTGCTGGCCCTGTGGACCGAGAGCTTTGACTGCGAGTTGCCACGCAAGAATTTCCTGCACAACGTCCTCAAGGACTGGGAGTTGAACGGGAAGTTGATCTACACAGAGATTGTTGGCGACCAGCCGCATGCCCCCAGCAGCGCAAGCGGCAGCTATGCCGCGCGTGTCAACAGCCTGCAAATGTACGACGCCGTCAGCCGGGACATTCTCAGCCGCTGGACCTACCCCATGGTGCCCGACACAAATCTCCTCCCGGGCCACTCCTATGCCAGCGTAAGGCGCCGCGCTGGCCGTGTCGGTGGTGCTGGAGTGGGCGTGTCGACCGAGCGTAGTGTCACAATCGATCCGTCTGCATCGGTATCCCGTGCAGCGGTTGGCCTGCACACAACGATTGGCGCTAACAGTGTTGTGTCCGGGAGCACAATCGGCCGCCGTTGCCGCATGGGCAACAATGTGCGCTTAGAAAACTGCTACCTGTGGGACGATGTCGTCATTGGCGACAACACCGTCGTCACACAATCCATCCTCGCCAACAACGTCCAAATCGGAACCGACTGTGTCGTCCCGGCCGGCTCCGTTCTGTCGTTTGGCGTGGCGGTTGCCGATAAGGTCCAGCTCACGGCTAAAGCAGGCCACCCTGTCGTGCTATCTGTCTCCAAGTCAAATGGCAGCCCTGCCGCTGACGACGCGGCTGTCGTCGGTGCTGGAGGCAAGGGTGCGACGTACTACCATTCCACACAGGACGACGATGACGACGACGACGACGAGAGCGATGCGATTACCGCCGAGTCTCTGCAACGATCCCTCGTGTACTCCACCGCACACCTCAATCTCTCCACCTCGTCTATCTCTAGCTTCGAATCCGACGGCGGCTTTGATGACGACGACGCTGTGTTTGACGACGATGACGGCGACGCCGGTGCAAATGGAGGCAAGAGCGATGGTTTCCTCAGTGCGAGCAACGCCGGCGGCGAGCGAGGATCAAGATCGCGGCTGCCGTCGTTTGCCTCACTCGATGGCTCGCGGTTTTCGACGAGCGACGGCCTGGCTGGCCGTTTCGCATCCGGTCCCGGTGCCGCCACGGGCCTGATCGGTGCCGATGGCGTGAGCACCGTCAGCAGCTCCTTCCACACGGACGCCGTCAATGGCCTGCTCGATGCTCTGCGCGACGACGCCAGCGGCGACTTTGAGTCTGCCCGCCTCGAGTTCATGGGCCTGCGTCTGTCCACCGACGCCTCCGATGGCGCTGTGCGTCGCGCGGTGGCGGCTGCGTTTGCACGCCGCGCTTGCGAGCTGGCCGCCCCCGTGGATACGCCCGGCGACCAGGGCCGCGGTCTCGACGCCTCCAAGGCGGCCGAGCGCGCCGTCAAGAGCAAGACGGGCGCCGCCAAGTTTGTGCGCGATGTTGGCGTAGGCAGCGGCTCGTCCGACGAGCAGGTCGAGTTCGTGCTTGCGCTGCAGCGGACCCTCGTCGGTATGCGTATCCGGGAAGAGAAGGAGAACAAAGGCAAGCATATCGAGGGCCTGGCCGCGCCCGGGACATTACTCGCCGCTCTTCTGCAGCAGCTGTATGACAGCGACGTGCTTGACGAGGAGGGTATCCTGGCTTGGTGGGCCGATGGTCGCGCCGCCGAGGGCGGCAGTGGTGGCTCTGGCGACAGCAGCATGACGGGTGCTCGCGAGAGATGCCGTGTGCTTGTCGAGTGGCTCGAGACGGCTGAGGAGGACGACAGCGACGAGGACGAGGATGATGATGAGGAGGAGGGTGAGGAGACTGACGAGGAGGAGAGCGATTAATGGCACGTAGGGCGAAAATGAGGCTGTGAACGACCAGTCTGCGTTGGTGCCGGTTGCAATAAAAGGGGCACAGAACAAAAGAAGGGGAAATGGGAAAGATCTTGAGCGAGGACATACTACAGAGTTATTTAACGCGTTTTAGACTTACGGACTTGGGATGGGGGGAAAGAAGGTGTAAAGTCAAAGCCAGGCAGGCACCACCGACAGACACCTACGCAACAAACAAAGAAAATACAAAAAAGGCGTCTACGAAACCAGAAGCCGCGATGTACCTTGTCTAACCCAGTTGGCCAAAATGGAAGGTATCATGTTACGGCGTGGGCAGAAATGGCAGGAGCCAGCACATATAAGACGTAGACAATAAAGATGTATTAACCGTCTTCTTCTTTTATTCTTTTCCAGTTCCTATACAAAGAGATTAAAATAAACACAAATTGGTTCCAAACGCCCTGCTTATGCAAAATGAGAAGACGGAGGAAAAGGGAAGATGAGGGTAGGCTAGATACAGAAAACCAAAGATGAGAAACGAAGCACAGAGAGACCCTCAAAAGGAAGAGAAAAAAAAAAGAAACATAAAACCAGAGAAACAAGCTTTGCATCCCGAAACACGTCTCTCGGTCCCTCCTCTTTCAATTCCGCTTGTTGCCGCTGCCACCATCGGCGCCCTCGGCGCCCCGCTGAGTCGAAAAGGCGCAGAACTTGTCCTTGATGGCAACCACCTCGTATGTGCCCTCCTGGCTCGCGCGCACCGTCTTCGTCATCTCGTACGAGATGTCATGGCGCGTCTCGAGCACCTGGCTGCGCTGGCCCTTGCGCGCATTGGTGCTGCGCGTGTAGGTGAACTCAAAAGGCGGCGTGCCGCCAAACTCAAAGATCATCTCCACGGCACCGCCTTCGTGGATGTCGACACGCGACGTGCGGCCCTGCGACACGCGCACAGACGGCAGCGGGTGGATGACGCGCGTCAGGTTGACGGCGGCGCGGCACTCGGAAGCCTTGTCACTGATGCCCGAGATGGTGAACTCGCCGGGCGCCTCGGCGACGCGGCGGAATGTGGTCGTGGCAGACGCGCCCTTGCGCGAAACTCCACCAAATGTATACCACACATCAAAGGGCGGCGTGCCCGACAGCGTGTAGCTAATACGCTCACCGACGCAATGGTCCGTGCGCGACTCGAGCGCATAGATGGCAGGCGCCTCAAAGAGCTGCACCTGCACCGACGACGTGGAGGCCGGCAGCGCGTCGCTCAAGCCACTCTTGCCGTTGGCACCCGCAAGATCGTCCGTCTTCTGCTGGCAGCCGCGCGCGTCGCGGACCTTGCGAATGCGCACCTGCTGCGTGCCCGGGCGCAAGTACTGGCGCGGGATCTGCAAGCCGTAGTTGTGCGTCATAATAGACGGCACGCGGTAGGTCTCGGACACGGCACCGCTCTGGTGCTTGATCTCCATCTCGACGTAGAACGGCGGTACGCCCGTCAGGACCATGGGAATCCGGTCTTCGTTGTCCTGCTCCGTCATGCAGTACTTGAACGACTGGCCGGCCTTGGCAAACGCAGCCGTCGGCTTGGCGTAGACGGTTTGCTGCATGACCAGCGGAGAGACGCCTTTGCTGCCCGAGCTGGCGCGGTTGTTGTTATAAAGGGTGTCAGCCGGGGGTGCAAACTCGTACCGGTAGGTGCCAGCCTTGCTGGTGTCCATCTGGATCGAGGCGCGGCCCAGAGCGGCATCGAGCTGCTTGTGGATCAGCGACCCCTGCGACCCCTTGGCCGGTTTGTGGCGCACATCGTATTCCACATGGTAGGGCGGCGAGCCGCGCAGGTCGATTTCGAAGCCGTCGACGTCGCCTTCGCAGACGTCCTGCTTGACAAACAGGTGGCCCTGCTCCTGGATGGCCTCGGTCTGCACAAAGGAGAGTGTTGGCCGCGGGAACCAGTCGACATCAAAGGCAGAGGCCGTGTCATCGACCAGGCCAGCGCACTGGTTGTCGGCAACATCGACGATCTCGTACGTGCCGCGCTCTGATACTTGCAAGAAGTCATTGCCTGAGTTGAGGCTGCGGGTGACCAGCGGGCCGGGGTGGGCGGGCTTGCCGTCGCCGTCAAGCTCCACGCCTAGGTTCCGGTACGAGACCCGCCAGGGGCCCTCGCCCGTGAGACGGAGTGGCAGGCGCACCGCCGCATCCTCCACGACAAACACGCGGCGCTTGTTCTCGAGCAGGCCAAAAGCGGCACGAGGACGCTGGCGACGCACCGCGATCTTCAGCTCGCCACCCGTGCCCTGCAAGAAGGTGCGGCAGCCGCTGCGGTCGTGCACGCTCGTGAGGGCCAGGGTGTACTCGCCGCCTTGGACGAGGGCGGGCGTTTCAATGCGGTAGCGGTACGCATCGATGTTCTCCTCCTTGAAGGCGCGACGCTTGCCTTCGTGGAGAAGCACGTATTCGAGGGTGAAGGGCGCTTCGCCGGACAGCGCAATATCGACGCCCACCGAATCCTGGAGACAGGCGGTGGTCTTGCCCGTGGGATGGTCAATGGAGGCGCGGGCCGCCGGTTTGACGTTTTGCTCCAGAGCCATTTCGGGGCCAGAAAGCGGCTGGGACTTGTAGACGGCGTCATCAATGGAGCGGAAGATGTACTTGTGGTTGCCTGCGACACGGGGCACCAGCTCGAGCTGGTAGCGCATGCCGGAGACCTGGACCTTTTCGTGGCGGACGACACCGTTGGAGCTGACGTCGTAACGTACGAGGAAAGGCGGCGTGCCGACGAGGTCAAGATCGACACGAAGACCGATGGAGTTGCCCCCGCAGCTGTCGGGTATGCCCTCGGAGCGCAGCGCCAGCTTGGGCTCGAGCGGGTTCAGCAGGAGGCACGATGCGGGCTCTTGCACCTCGCCCTCACACGAGCCGGACGACACGGACTTGAGCGTGTAGAGACCGGGCGTAGAGATGGTGGGCATCTCGTCCGCATGGCGGGCGTTGAAGGTCGCTATGCTCACGACGTCGCCGTGGTCGCCGCTCTTCGTGAGAGAGTCGATGGGCGAGAACTGCCACGTCAGCGTGTGGGCGGTGCCGTCTTCAGGACGGCGCACACCGGGGATGTCGTAGCGGACGGGGAAGGCCGTCGACTTGCCGCGGGCGACCTTGAGCGGCTGGCGAAGGTCGCAGCCTTGGAGCCGGATCCGTGGGCGCTCGCGAACATGGAAGCTCTGGACAAGATGCTTGGGAGGGCGCGGGCGCACCTCGTGATCCTCAACGGGCTCGTTGTACTTGGCGACGTTGCCGAAGGCGTCGTGGACCTCGTCGATGGAGTAGCGCCACTCGCCGCCTACGTGCATGGTCTCGTTGAGGCCGACAGAGACGCGGCGCGAGCGGGCCCAAGAGATGTCGGCGTCCTCTTGAGTGGGGAAGTTGGCCGCAACAACAGCATCCGAGTCAAGCGACTCGTGGGGGTGAGCCGACGACGCGGACGACGACAGGCCGGGTGCGCGCGAGGGGACAGTGCCCAACAGCGGCGACACGAAACCCTCAGGCTGCAGGCTCTGGAAGTGGAAGCTGTGGTCCTTGCCGTTGATGGTGCGGCTGTAGACGATCTTGAGCGGCGGCGTGCCATCCACCTCGAGCAGCAGGTCGGACAGGTCACCGTGGCAACGCGTGATGGGACCAGATGAGGACGACGACGAGGACCAGGACGATTGCTTCGAAAGGGGACTGCTACCGCCACCAACGCGCGCACTGGGGCACGACACGACAAACGAAAAGGGGCTCGCGCGCTGCACGTCGAGCTTGTACTCGTCGAGAACGCGGCCCAGGCGGTACGCACCCGTCTTCTTGACCGGCACGTCAAAGCGAACAGCCGCGAGCGTGCCGTCGGCCGAAGCCTCCTGGCGCTTGACGAGCTTGGAAATCTCGCGGAGCTGCGCCTTGGTCAGACGCAGCGTTTCCTCCTCGTTGGTGTCAAGGTCCCGGCGCACGAGTTCGACCTCGGCCGGGATGGTTGCGTTGAAGTACAGCGGCAGAGACGCAATGCTGGACTTGGCGCCTGCAGCCGCACCACCGGGGCCCCCGATGCAGAAGGGCAGGCCGCTGGGATTCAAAACGGCCGAGCCCTCGGGCAAGATGTTGATGATCTGGCGACCGGAGATGAGCGACGAGTTCTGCAAGATGCTGGAGGCCTTGACATAGTGCTCGGAGATGGACAGCTCGCGGTCGTAAAAGACCTTGAGCAGGCCGAGGAACCACGCATGCCAGGGCACGCCGATGTTGAACATGAGCAGATAGTCGGTCAAGACATGGCAGACGAAGAGGAAGGTGGTCACAGGCTGAGACAGCTCGAGCCACGGAATGCGCAGCTCGGGCAGTCCAAACAGGAAGACAAAGTCGAGGCCGATCCACTTGAGGAACAGCCAGAACGACTCGCCGTTGTCCTCGAGCAGCTGCACCCAGTCGTAGCACTTCCAAGCAATCAAGAGAACATAGAGGGCGACGGCGTAGAATCGCTGCGTCGGGGCGTCGATAACGTCGAGTGGGATGAGGGGCCCGGGTGCCGCAGAGCCGGTTGCCGCTGCTGCCCCCGCCCCCGCAGCTGGCCCTCGCGTCGAGGCATTGGACGGGCGTGCCGATGCAAACAGCGGCCTGGGTGCCGCGGCGGAGTGCTTGGGGAAATCGTCGACGGGCGGACTGGGCGAAGGTGTTGGTGGCGCGCCCCGGCCGACGCGGATGGTGGCCGGCGTCTGGGGGAACGCGCCGGAGCGCACTCGAGGCGTGGCGCTCATGGCATCCCCAAGGACGGATAAGCTGTAGGATGGGCTCTGGGGGTGTATGTGAGGGCGTGGGTCAGGTGAAGGTCGATCGTGAAGCTCGACGGAAACGAAAGGATATTAACGAAGAGAAAATCGCGAGATGTCGATAGCAGTTGGCGATGGGCTGCGCGTGAGAGAATCGAGTGCAGACAAAATCGTGGCAGCCTATCTATTGCAGATCGCTTCGTGTTGTACAAGAACTGGAAGGTAGGGGCGTCGCGTGGTGGCGATGTTGTCGACCGGAGATGTTTGTGTTTATGATTCTCGTCGATTTCTGCGTCGCCCCTTCTGAAGCTTCCTTCCATTCACGTCAAGACGCGCTGGGCTGCCAGGCCGGGAAGGAGCAACAATATTTTTGCAGGTGCAGCCTGCTGCCAAGCATGCTTATTGGCCAACAGCCAGGTAGAAAAGCGGGGCCCAGTAAACGGCAGCGTAGTTGGCTTGTTGGTGCAGGCACGACCCAGGACAGTTTCAAAAATGCTAAACACTGTGCGCTAGCACGCCTGCGTCGACCAGAGCTCCCAGAGCTCCAAGATGTGGATAATAGCTGTTTGCGGCATTGATACGACGTACAATTGACCGACAGCGGCCACACAACAGCGACTTGGCGGATGCACAAGATGCAAGATCGAGCAGCCATGCTGAAAACCGAGATTTCTCTCATTTGCACTCATCCTTCATGATAGGGTCCACTGACGACAGACCCAAAAGGCGGCAGCATCGCAACTGTCTGCAAGCTTCCGTCTGGCACGATGACTCGCAGGAAAGCCTCTACCGGCACGTCACAGCCGTCGAAGCGGACCAAGGTGTCGGAAGACGGCGCCCGCACGACCAACGGCAGTGCAGACAGCCCCACGGCCGTCGGCGGCACGGCTACGGACCCACTGCCGGATGATGCCCTGGACGAGGCCAAGACGGAGCTGCCGTCATCTCCCGTGTCGCCGTCACCAGCACCTCGCACATCGCGGCCACGCCGCGTGGCAGCAGAAAGGGCGTCGGCTGCCACGGCTGTGATCGTTGCCGAAGACGACGCGACTGCAGCGGTCCCCTCTCGGGACACGATCCATGAGCAGCTGTTTTCACCGCTCACCGAGGCCGAGCTCAGGGCATGGCAGGGCTGGAGCGACATTGAGTCGGAACCAGTACGTGATCTGTATGGGCAAGTTTTTTTGACTCGGTAACGGTCTCGGCTGACTTGCCCAACGTAGGAATTCTTCAACTTCATCTTGAAAGGACTAGGCGTGGAAGACGCCACCATCTTCGAGCTCATGGGCGTGGACGAGTCGTCCATCTCATATCTCCCGTGAGTATCTTGCTCGTCGAATACGCCGGGACGAAGGTGTTTGGGGCTAACATTCATCGTGTTCAGTGAACCCCTGGGCTTGATATTTCTGTACAAGTTCGTGGAGGAGGACGCAGAGGAAGCATACGAGGACTGCCCAGAACATCTCTGGTTTGCCAACCAGGTGGGCCGCTATTCTTGACCTGATGCTTTTTGCTCTCTGCTTCGCCTAACTCTCTCACAGACGACAGACAATGCCTGCGGTACCATCGCCATGCTCAACATTGCCATGAATTGTGAGCATCTTGGCCTTGGTGAGCACTTGACGCGCTTCAAGGCGGCCACACAGCCTCTGCACCCGGCGCTCCGCGGCCACCTGCTGAGCAGCGATGAGGCCATCCGGACTACGCACAACTCGTTTGCCAGGCGCATTGACATGCTCATGTCTGATCTCTCGCTCAAGCTGGAGTGGGCCGAAGCCGGCAACAAGGCCAGGGCCAAACGGAAAATTGCAAGCAACAAAACAAAACGAAAGAAGCCTGCCGACGAAGACGAGCCGGCGTTTCATTTTATTGCCTATGTCCCCATGGGAAACAACGTGTGGGAGCTCAACGGCATGCAAGAGAAGCCACTGAAGCTGGGTGCGTCAACCTAGAGGCGTTATGTCCGCTGTTCAGGATATTCTCTGCTAACCTATGTGAAGGCCCATTCGACGGAGACTGGACGGCCAGCGCCCGGGAACGCATTGCCACGCGCATGGCAAAGTACGCCTCGCATGATGAGAATGCTGGCTTCAGTCTGCTTGCTCTATGCCACACGCCTAAGAAGACAAACGCGGCTGCCCAAGCGAGGGAGTCAAATGGGACGGGTGAGACCAATCATGGCAACAGCACAAACGGCACGAACGTAGACGATCCTCCAACAGCCAAGAACGATGACGAGGACGATGGTGGCGTCCGCCGTGCAGCAGCCCGCAAGGGTGACTACACACCGGCAGTGCACTTCTGGCTCAAAAAGCTAGCCGACAAAGGCGTGCTGCAACGCCTGGCCACAGGTGAACCAGATGAGCCCATCATCGAAGGAGACGAGATGGTATGAAAGAAAGCTTGCGTCTGCTGACACTTGTCTAATTGCTTTCCATCTCTCCGATGTCTGTTGTCCCCTATCATACTTCATATTTGATCTAGTGTTTGCTCTTTCTTTAGGTTTCCGGCGGATTGTACGACGGATGAATTACTACGGTGTGTGTCTAATGAAACGATAGATGCAAGCATGAACAAAACGTGCAAAACCCAGGGATGGGCGTATCAACCCGTGTGGATATATGAATCAGCAGGAAACGGATAGAGGTGTGCAGTCCAATGGCGCCTCGCTATTCTAAAATCAAAACCGTCGTTTCTCGTTTGCTCGTTTGCTCGTATCTCCATACCCTGCTTTCGCATAGGCCTTCACTCTTCCCGGCTCAGTCGTCTGGGTAAAACTCCCGTAGGTTGGATACGAACGTGCAGGTGGTCTTGTCGAAGCGCTTAAAGTGCTTGCCCGCCAAAAACATGAGCGCCTCCGGAACCAGGTCCGGGTCCGTGACAATCTCAATGTTGCGCTGCGCCACCACCTGCCGCTCGACGCCTGTCCGCAGACACGTGTAGAACGCCGACCTTTTCCGCCGCCTCGGCACTGCGGCGGCAGCAGCCGCCGTGTCGGCGAGCGGTCCGCCGCCGTTGGGAAAGGGCACGGGCGTGCCGCGTCCACTGCCACCGCTGTCTTCTGCGTCGCTGGGTGTGGCCGTCTCGGCCATGGACATGTTGTTGGGCGACGGCAGCGAGGTTGGGTCGTCGGGTGACCAGCCGTTTATAATGCCAATGTAGCCAAAACGACGGTGGCGGAAGACCTGGCCGATGCGGAACAGCACCTTGTCGCAAATGTCCTGCGTGTAGCGGCGGCTGACAAGCGGCTGGCGCTGGTCGAGATTGTAGACCATCTTTATCATGACACGCGGGTCCGACCACCCACGCAGGCGTTGCTGCTGCTGCTGCTGCTGCTGCTCCTGATCCTGATCCTGCTGGCCATTGGCGTGGTTGTTGGCGGCCGGTGGTGGCCCGTTGTGGTGCGGTGGTGGTGGTGGCAGATTGCCATCTGCGTTGCCACCGTTGTTGTGATTGGCATCGCCAACGCGGCCCGCCGCGAGGCGAGACAGAAGACCGCCGGCGGCGCCGACGCCGCCGGACAATTCCACGTACCGGTCGTAGAGCGGCAGCAAGAACTTGGCAATGATCCAGACATCCTCGCTGTAAAAGTGAGCGAAGCGCGCCAGCAGGCTGTCGAGGTAGCGGTCCCAGCCGGGGCTGTCAAGCGGCCGCATCAGCGCCGTGGCCCAGATGGTCGCGTACAACAGGGCCTCGAGGTTCATATCCGGGTCACCGCGACGCAGGCGACGCGCGTCGGCGCTCAGTTGCGGCACATTGGACACCTGGTTAGCGTGCGACCAGCTGGCCTCCATGTTGAGGGCCACACGCAGCACGATGGCCGATGTCGGCATAGGCAACATGTGCACGTCTCGGTTTTCGGTGATGCCCCAGTCGACCTCGGCAATGCTCTGGCGCAGCGCCCCGAGTGACATTTCCTGGTCGTTGTTGTAGGGATCAAGAAACATGCGCTCCCCGTTATCCGGTAGCGATGCCGGATTCCGAGCCACCGCCGCGAACGGATGGGAATCGTTCGGCGCCACGGGCCACAGCTGCAGCATCTGGTACGCCGTGGTGGGCATTTGGGGCGTGGCTGCGGCGGCAATCGCAATGGGCGACACGGCATACGACGGGATGGATGAAGGCGACGATCCGTCGTACCCTTCACGCTCGCCCTGCACAGGTCCATCGCCGCCCATCCCGTCGTCCTCCATCCCGTCGCCCACCACCATGCGTTCCCGGAGCGTCAGACGGGAGACGGCGGGAGGCCCTGGACGTTGTGGCTGCCGGGGATCGGAAGCCAGCGGCGTGCCGTCGACGGATTCGCCGGGATTGCCCAAGACGGTGGCGTGGACGTGGCCAGGCACGGCGCAGCAAAAGGCACGCAGGCCGATGCGCTCGCCTAGGCTGGCAAAGATGGCGCTCGAGATGATGGGCAGCGACGGGTGCTCCGGATCGGTCAGCGCCTGGCCGATCAGGCAGTTGCGCATGTTGCGGTAGTTGAGACTGGGGTCGGCCATGCCGGCCAGGTTGCGCATGCGGATCCAGCGCACCAGCGCGTGTGCCTTTTCGCGCACGGTCATGCTGTCGACGCCCGGGTGGCGGTGGTCGCGGCGGAACTCGTCGGCCAGCTGGTCCAGCAGTTCCTCGATGCGGTCCATGTCCTCGTCCGCGTCGTGCAGCACAAACATGTCGAAGGCGCCCAGGGCACGGTCCAGCCGGTGGAATCCGTTCGACTCGGACAGCACCTTGCACCACTCCTCAATGGCCAGCCCGCGATGGATGCTGGCAAGGGCCGCGTTGGCGTAGTACCGTCGAGCAAGGACGTCGTCGGCGGCATCGTCGGCCAGGCGGTACTGCTGCAGCAAAAAGTCCTTGGCGTTGAGGCCGCGCCGGCAGATGGCCTCGAGGTGGCGCACGCGGTTGACCTTGGATGCCAAGACATGCTCAAAGTGCCGCGCTGTGCTGGCATCCCCGCGCCGGCGGTCCAGCCACATCTGCTTCCAGGGCCCGCGATTGGCTCGTCCTGCGCGGGCTAGACGGGCGCGGGACGGTCCTGCCCAGTGCCCAAAGTCCGAGCGGCATCGGGCGAGCCAGAGCTTCGGCTCTTGGCAGAGGTGATAGAAGCGGCGGGAGAGGCGTTGCACGGAGGCGATGAGGTCGGTGGAGGGGATGAGATAGAGGATTTGGACGATGAGTTCGTCAGGGACCTGGTCAAAGGAGGCCATGGCAGGTGAGTGGGTGCTTGGGCTGGCCGGGAGGCCCGGTCCGCGCAGATGACTAGGAGTGCGTGTCTGCAATCATGCGCCACGGCGGTCTGCTGGCAGCTGTCGGCTGCGAGCGGATGAAGGGGGTGCTCAGGTGGAGGGGGGGTCGGCTTGCCAAGAATTGGTGGCCTCAAGACGCCGACGGGTCGTGCCGGCGCTGTTGTTCCAAGATCCTGCGATGCGGGACAAGTGACAAGTATCTGTACGAAGTAATAAACGAATGCTACCAAAATGGTGCTGTCGGACCGCGACGGTGGGCTTGGTCGAATGCTCGAAGGTCGGGGGAAATTGTGTTCAAAAACCATCAAATGCGAAGCTGGTGAGATGCAGTCCAAACATAAGTGCTAACCGTTAGGTCTTGTTAGAAAGGGGCGACCAACGGTCCGCTTCGCGCCTGTGGCGTGCTACAGGGGTAATTAATACGTCGTATTACCGAAGCAGCTGTGGCCAGGCCGGTCCGGCTGGCAGGCTGCGGGGTGGTCCCCAGCGCTGGGGCGCGCCTACGCATCTAATTACCGCCCACGAACTGGTCGACCAGTCCGGTTTCCGGCCTACGGCGCAAAATTGGCTGAAATGCCTATATTCTTTTCTGGGACACACCTGGAAAGTAGAGCAAAGGTAATACAGTCGATAAAATAGTTGCAAAATAGCTGCCGTCAATTTGGTATCCTGTTGAACAAAACCGAGATGACAGCGCCCCATGTCCTTTTTCTGTCCTACGCCGACCGTGTGCTGTCATGTTTCTCTCTTTTTTCTCTTTTTTCTCATTGTCCTTTTCGGTTCATAGTACTTCACAAAAATGCCGTGTATATGAAATGCAAAATAAAACACGCCGATGCGTCCCAGACATAAAACGTGGAAGACATTCGGGTCGGGAGAGGGAGGGGGATACGAGGAAAGAAATGAACAAAAAAACCAGAAAAGATCAATACGGGAAATCAGAAAAGGGAAATATGACAAAAAAAAAAGTACAAGGCCTTGTGCTATGCAAAGACAGATCATCTCGACGCTTGCAGGCGCTTGCATCATGACAGCATCTTTCAAGCCTGCTCCTCCTGCGCCAAAGACAAGCCCCAGCAGCTCGGCCGGTCTTCCTTTTGCGGAATGCACCACATCTCCGTCTGCGTCGTCTGCGTCGTCGTCTGCGTCGTCGCCTGCTTCACCTCGTGTCGTCGAAAACGCTTTACGGCTTCGGGATGTGGATCGTCTTGCTGGTCATCAGGCAGCCGTGCACCACAAACAGCAGCGCAATCGGATGCAGCTCGAATGCCGTGCCCGCAAACCACGCGCCCAGCGGCAGGTTGTCGAGGATCCAGTCTTGGCTGATCCAGTAGGCCATGAGGGCGTCGAGACCCAGGCTCGTGGGGATGGGCGTGCCCTCAAAGTACGAGGCCTTGCCGGTCTTGTCCTTGGGGATGACGGCGGTGGTAACGTTGAAGCGGGCCAGACGCGTAAGGCCGCAGAGCACGAAGAAGGCGAGCATGACGTGGTCGAGGGTCGAGCGGATGCCGATGGAGAAGGCGACGGCCGCCGGCGCGACGCCAAAGGAAATGAGGTCGGCCAGCGAGTCGAGCTCCTGGCCCATCATGCTGCTCTTCTTGCGCCACCGGGCGACCTTGCCGTCCATGGCGTCAAAGAAGAGGCCGAGCGGGAGAAGCGCCAGGGCCGCCCACAGGTTGAAGCGGGATGTCGGGTCAATGCAGTACCGCAGCGAGGAGAAGATGGAGAGGATGCCGCACAGGCCTAGAGTACGACGAAGAAAACAGAGTCAGCATCATGTTGCGACAGACCGGTGGGACCGGGCAGGACGGGCCGAGCGAGGCATACCGTTGAGCTCCGTGATGAAGTCGGCCAGGTGCAGGGCGCGAACAAGAGAAAAGTGGCCAGGGTCCGTCGACAAGAGGATCTTCTGCTTGTCATAAGCTGCGCGAAGGTCAGTAAAGCGGAAGCAAAAAGCGAGGTGAGAAGAAGGTGATGCGATGAGCATACCAGGTTGGCTGAACTCGGCGCTGCCGCTGGTCGGCGCGGTGCCGCTGCTGCTGCCGTTCGCCATAGCAGAGGTGCGTCGAGACATGGGAAGGGAGAAGGGAGAGCGGGTGATGAAGTGTACGATGCTAGAAGAGAAGGACGTGATTTCGAGGCAGCCAATCGTCGAGGTGGCGGCGGGACTGGGGAAAGGGCGATAGCGGAAGGCGCTGAGGAGGAGGCAGGAAGGAGAGATCGAGAGGTCGAGAGAATTGAGGATTAAACCGGAAGGAGGGAGGACTGAGAAGTGGAGCTGCCGATGCGGTTCGATAAAAGAAAGAGGGAAGGAGGTAAAACTGCCACAATTGCTCTCAGGATTGAGAGTGCGCGACTTCGAGGTTCAAAAGCTCGGGGTCGTTTTTGTGCGGGAGGAGAGTTCGGAGACACGATGCGAGGAGCTTGCAACAGGGCGAAAAGCAAGAACCGGTGAAGGGGGGAAATGATGCCACTACATCCCGTATTTTCTATTTTATTTTTGGTTGAGGACCCAAACTGTTGACGTCGATGAACGCACTATATTTTGCAGGTGCAGAAAAAAACAGCATAGGACGCTAACGCAGAGTAGCAAGGGCAAATAGTCAAAAGCTGGCAGGTGGTCAAGCGAAACGGGGAGAAGCTGCAGGCTGGGAGGCTGGGTAAATAAAGTTTACCATCGGACGCGGGTTTATTGCTCTTTCCTTGCATAGCTATGCAGCTTCCTGCCCCAACTTGCTTCTTGCGACACAGCACTGACGGTTGTTGAGAGGAAGGAGGTGGGGGGGTACTACATCGTAGAGACCTGGCCAGAACTCAGACTGCCTGACATCGGCCCCGTTTTGGCTTGTGATTTCACGCTCTACGACGCATGGTGCTAAAATCAGAGTCTCCATGCACCATTCTTTTTGCTGCACAGGCTCCGTCACAGCAAACAGGTGAATGGAGAGGGGCTTGTGCTGCAGTATTACAGCGATACAAAGGGGGAGAAAAGAGGTCTCCAACCAATTTGGAACCACTCCTGTCACGGCGCCCTGGCAGTAACCCCAAAAGAGTCAAGTGAGACCTATGATATCAGCGGTCTTCCCTTTGCCGTTTATTCCTCCGTTCCTTGCTAGCCACATATTAGCCTGCGTCATAATTACTCCGTACACATCCCGGTTTGCAAAAATGGCAGGTCGTCGAGCCCAGTAGGTGCTGCATCGTATGTCAAGCCGTAGGTCATGGATGCACCGTTTTATCGTTGTATCGTTTATCGCCTCACAAAACGAATACTAGGCACTCCACAGCACACAATACGTCAAAAAAGCTCGTTCGCCGAAAGTACAGGCGAAGAAATTATGACACATTACGAGTCTAGACAAACGAGAATAGAATACAGTTAAGATGCCCCAAGCCTGGTAATTGCTCGGCTGTTCAAATTCCGTCTACCAATTGATAACAACAAGACCAAGCAACCGTTGTTTGCCTTCCTGTATGACACGTGATTATGTGTAAATGTGTATGTGCAAGGAAAATAAGGTTTTGCAAGTGTGCATAAAAACGGAAAACAAAAGGAAAGAGAAAAGAGAACGAGGAACACGGAACAAAATGGATATACGATGCGACTGTTCGCAAAACGTTACAATATTAAAACCTTATTTCGTTATGAGGACAGCAAACGAATCGACCCATGAGCCACAGGAGCCAGACACGCCGCAGATGGTGTATCCTCTTGGTGGGATCAGAGTGTGTCTGCGATGTTAGTATATTGGGCTCTCGTTCGTCGAGCTCAAGTCGCAAGACGGAGGAGAAGTAGACCTACCCAGAGCCACCGTGAGCATTGCCGTACATGGGCGACCGTCGACCCAAACTTGTCAGGATCTGGATGCCGTCGATCCAGGCTCCTGCGCGGACAGCAAACCCGCTGATGTATTCACCTCGTCGAACATCTGCAAGTTGTTAGCTGATTGCTCGAAAACAGAGTGGGTTGTTGGGAGACGGAGTAGCTGCTGGCTTACCCATATCAAACGAGTCGCCGCCCGGCTTGCCGCCGCGCTTGCCAAAAAGTTGCCGCGAGTCATCGTCGTATACAAACTCCACGCCGTCCAGCGCCCGACCGTGGTAGAAGACGACCCGTGAGAGCACACGATTTTGCTGCTGTGCGCTCGTGAAGATGACCTCGTTTGCGTTTGTGCCTTGCATCTGGCCACGGCCCAGCTTGGCGCTCCGGTAGGCCGTCTTACCCATGAGGATACCACCGCTCAGTTTTGTAGACGATTCCTTGGACACGAGGTGGCGTACGTCGTCGATCACCAGAGTGCCGCCGCCCCAGGCCCGGACGGCAATCTTGATCGGGTCCTTCCGGCGCTTGGCTTCGGGCAGCCTGTTCCGAATGTCTTGCTCCGTCAGTACCACTTGCCGCTGGAGTGGCGCGCCGTTGTCCAGCGGGTATTCAATCCACGACTTGCACACGCTGTCACCCTCGGCGTGCAGCTCGATATAGGCCACGCCTGATGCCGCCGTGATGGCCACACAATTGCCTTCAATGGGCCAAGCTTGGACGCTGTCGTCGGCTTGCGAAGGTGGATCGTTGGGTAGGCGGAAGCAGGGGTGCGTCTTGAAGTGCAGGCAGTCGAGGCGGTGCCATGTGCACTCATCCTTCTCAAGTACCAGGCCGCCCTTGGACCTGGTGCGTGTCGAGTATGCCTCGCGTGTGAGGAAGCTGCGGTTCAACCGGACGTAGTCACGCAGCATGATGCCATTTTCGCGGTGGGGCAGGCCGAGCAAATGGCCTGTCTCGTGCAGGTGGGCGCCAATGCCAATGTTGGCCGCTTCCCACGAGCTGCCGGACTCGCCGGCATCGTTCCCAACGTAATTGAGATCCGTTGGCGTACAATCGCTAAACGCAGGGACCACCTCCTCGAAGCAGGTCGGGTAGCTCTGCACGGCATGTGATCCAAAGACACCCACGCGGAGATCACCTGCGCCGCCGCCGAGGGCTGCATGGCCGGTGATCATCTGGGCGCCCTTGTCCCAGTGGGCGTCGAGGAGCAGAACGGAGACGTACATGGTCTGGCCGGACTTGGGCTGGAAGTAGTTGCGGACGGCGTCGATTGCGATGCTGTACAGGGCGTCACGGTTCTTCGCCTTGGCGTTTTGCTGAGCGTTGTCGAGACTGCGCAGCTCGGCGATGGTCTTGTCGGTGCGGATAACGTGAATGCGCGCTTCAGAGCGCATCGTTCCGAATTCACGGTCCCGCAAATTGGCCGTGCCCTGTGTCCATTCCTCCTCGAACCGGAAGACACGGCGACCGAGACGGTTGCGCCACATTTGCTCGGCCGTGAAGCTCTGCCACAGGTACGCCGCCATGCGGAACTTTCGGATCGCCGTCTCCAGGCCGTTGCCCTCGCGCTCAACGCGGGCAGGCACAGCATCAAAGGTACCAGGGGAATCCCTAGCCAAGAGAATGGCCAACTGCAATGGCGGTGCGTTGGTCGGTGGAACCATGTGAAGAGTGATGAAGGAGGAGTGGATGGGGTTGGAGGTGCCGCTGTTGGCAAGTTTGGGGCTGGCAAAGTCGAAGCGCAGTTTGTTGGCGCCAGGCATAAGGTACACCAGGGCCTTGAAGTGCGACTCGGTCACGGGCCATTGTACGGGAGGGAAGCCATCGTCAAGGCGGCTGACCGTGACGACACCGTCGAGGGTCTGCAGATTGCCGTCGCCAATGGTACCGTTGATGATCAGGATCTTTTGGTAGGCCCAGGAATTGTCGGCGATGTTGGTGATGCGTGGGGAATAGGGCGAGACAGGCAGTGTACGGCTGCCGCCGTTTATCATGGGAGAACCGAGGCCAGCCATGCCGTTGACGCTGTATCTTTTCGTGTTGACGGACGTCGAGCTGACCGAGGGCGCAAGCGGGGGCAACGGCGGGACGAGGGGTGGTGTTGTGTTACCACGCTGCTGGAGATGCAGACTGGGGTCGGATTGGTGGCCGAGAGAGGGCGGCGTCAGCGAACCACTGGTAGGAGTTGTGCCGTGACTTCGACCACCGTCGCTAGAGGCATCTGTTGATTTGTCGGTCCTGAGGCTGGTTCTGGATTTCCTGCGAAGCTGTCGGATGTTGAGGAACGAAGGAGCCATGATGATGGACAGGACGAGGGAAGCACGCTCGCCAGCTGTTCCTGAACCTTTTTGCTTTCACTTTCCTGTCCTGCGTCCACCCCTGTATTTGTTCGCAACGTGTTCTGCTCTTTTCTCTTCCTTGTTCTCCCCACCTTTGTCTCGGCCTGTCTTTGTTGTTCCTCGCGTTGCAATGCGTTGTTTTGGTTTATTCTCTTGTCGCCAAAGCGAGGCTGCTTTGGTTTATTCTCTTGTCGCCAAAGCGAGGCTGCTGTTGCTGACTGACTCGTGGCGGAGGTGGTGCACCATGGAGGGTGAAAGTGCGCTGATCGCCGGCTTCGTCCAGGGCGTAGGCCACCTAAAGTAGCGGCAAAGCAAGGTCGATGGTCAATTGGGCACGAGGGAGGAAAGAGGCGTTGTTTGTGCGGCGCCACTCCAACAGCATGCTTTGTTTGAATTGAGGCGTTCCTGGCTGGCAAGTGTGCTTTAAAAGCAAACAAGGTCCGAGAGAGAGAAAGCAGGTATGTCTTCTCGAAATAAAGACGGAAAACACGAGCACCGCTGTGAGAGGAAATCAGCACAAGGATAGGGGCGAGCTAAGTCGGAGCTGAGACAAGAAACCAAGATGGAAAGGAGAAGAGAGAGGAAATGAAGTAGGGCAAATAGAGGGACACTAGCTGGAGGCTCGGAAAAAGGAGAAGAAAAAAGGTCTTACAGGAGCCGAAGTAGGTGAAAGCCACGATTGCGTTCAATAACAACAGTTGAAGTGCAAGAACGTTTTGTCAGGGGCTAGCAACGAACGAATGGCCCTTCTAACGACTGAAAGAGCAGCAGTGAAGTGAGAGGTGAGAGCAGCGAGTGCGCGTAACGCCTTCGAAGAGGCTGAGAAAACAACACAAAAGAAAAAGAAAAGAGCCCACGACAGGGATAGGTAGATACGAAGAGGGGGACAGTGGCGACAAAAGGAAAGAGAAAATAAAATCAAGAGATTTTGGAATTTGAAAATAAGGCAGGAGCAAATACAGCACGAGGATCGAAACAGGAAGGAAGGGCTGAGAAACGAAGTGACAGGGCACTCAGTGGTGGGAGCTGCCGACGCGAGTGCAATTGGGGAAGGGGCGGCTTCTACGGTAGTGAGATCTCACAAATAAACAGGAAATGGGCGGGGCAAAGTCAATTTACAACGATGCAAGATACGAAAGGAGGGAATTGCTGGTCAAATACGTCAAAGTGGGTAGGAATCTTTTCTTGGCAGCAGTTTATCGACAAGAAAACGGGCAGCCGCCGCCTTAGTTAAGGCTCGGAGAAGCACAGCGAGGAGAAAACGTGCAAGAAGCATGAGGCATCGACGGGGGATTGGTTTGGAGGCATTGTGGAGCGGAAAACCGATGACGTCGACCTGGCCATGCCAGAGGAGCAAATCACCTCTGGTCCACCGAAACACCGAGCCAGAAAACTGCCAGGAATCG
Organism: Sporothrix luriei; assembly: GCA_021398005.1. NCBI lineage: Eukaryota > Fungi > Ascomycota > Sordariomycetes > Ophiostomatales > Ophiostomataceae > Sporothrix > Sporothrix luriei. The sequence goes on along the minus strand of WNLO01000066.1, from coordinate 16,181 downwards.
CTTCTTGCTACTAGGCAGGGGGGACGGATTGACAGAATCAAAAGCATGCACAGTAATTTCTCCGACATATTCGTCGAGGAACGTTCCAGACAAGAGAAAAATAAGCAGCGGGTTGTCACAGGTGGGAGTACAGAGGTAACCACTGCTGTCATTAAAAAATCAAAATCAAATATAGAGCTGAGACACGATGTGAAGACTGAGACGTTGAACGATTATCGGAAGAAACGTTTGGCCAAGGTGGCAGATATCTCGAAGACACGAGGATACGAGGACACGACAGAATAAGCAAGAGTCCTAGCGATTTGGAGCAAGCCAATGGACAAGGGTGGGAAGGCACGATGAACTATTCGTATATTACGAGAAGGCGAAGACTTTCCAAAGCATGGGAAGGAACGACAAGACTCTGGCGTGCTCACCTCTTGCCGCTTTGCGCTTTGTGCGTTGCTGTCCCCATTGCTCCTTCCTGCCATTATTGCGGGGCCGGACGCCTCGCCAAGACGACGTTGTTCTCGCGAGACCTCAAACGACATGACGAAAAATACCACAGAATCCATGCCACGCCTAGGGGAGAGGAAAGTGGAATTGCTCGCTGGCTCTTTGACCGGGCTAATTCGATCTCCTCGATCTCTTCCACTAGTTGTATGTTGTTTGGTGTCCAGCTCGACGCCCTGCCGGAGCCTGGCCGTGTGGGTGGGGCGGCTGGTTCTTACCTGCTTTCGGAGTGGTTCGTGTTTGACATTGTGCTGAGAGGATCCAGGCCCTGGCTACTTGTGGTTGGCTGGACGAGCGACGATCCGATGTTCAGACATTCTCAACGCCCAACGTCTGGCATTCATCTGCTCGTGTGTCACGACACACGGTAGCCTTTCGTATCACGGCCTTCCGTTCGGCTGACAAAGTCGACATGTCGGCACGTGCCATGCCATCGCTCTTCGGCCGCTTATCCAGGACAGCCAGAGTGATCGTGCGCCATGTCCTTTGTGACAAGCAATATGGCTTGCAGGTGACACACTTTATTGCTGAAAATGACACCGTTGCCACCAGGAAAAGACACCTTGACAAAAGGCTGAGCGAGCCGTTTGTATCACTGCCAAGCCGGGGAACAATACAGGGCCAAATAGGGAGGAATGGACAGGGCGAACACGGGCAACAAGCTAGATTAACGAGTAAGAGGTTGATTCTGTGGTACGACGGGCATTGCATGGACCGGGTTGCAGCGTGGCGTGGCCGGCTGCTGTTTCCTGTCTCTGGTCTTTTGTTCCTTGTCTTGAAGCTACCCTGGATATACATCGTAGAATATGCGCCCATTAACTGCTGATAAAACGAATCGGCAGGGAACGGACAGCGTGGCAGACCGCAACTTGTCCGGTGAACGCCGGTCAAGCCACGTAATTTTACATGCAGCCTCGCCTTCTTGATGTACTGTCAGTTGGGGCCGTTTTCAGCAGCTTGGGCTCTGCAGCAAATATCTCCTTTCGTTTGAATCACTTTTCGAATGGAACTGTAATCTTACGACACATCAAGGCGTTTTGTAGTTGAGCACAGAGCCTACAAACTACAACGGTAGCATGTCAGACGGAGTAGCCCTCTTTGTTTGCCAAGGAAGCAATCGCCTCCTTGCCCTGTCGTATTCTGCGTGTCATAAAAATCAATACAGACGGTGCATTCTGCCTTTGGCTACATGCCACTGCGACAGAATACATGGCACGATATCTTCACAGACCGATCGAGGCTTTCGTACGTACTTAAGGAGATATCTCTATGCATGCGCATGGCCGACTTGTCAATGTTGGGTCTAAGGCGGCAAATTCGTGAAACCTGTCGTTTGCAATGTCTGAGCAAACAGGCAGCATCTGTGTCACACCGTGATTCTTTTGCAAGCCAATCGTGAGTCCGTGCTCTGAGCTCCCTCATTTTTAACGCCTGTGAGACCGTGAAGACGAATACTGGACAAACTAACCCCCATAACAGTACTTGACAAACGTGTTATCCTGCGAGGAAGGCAACAATCGGCGGTCAACTAGGACTTGCCAACACAAACAGTAGAATATGTTGTAAGATACGAGATACAAGTACGAGGCAGTCCGGTAGTACAATGGGTTACCTCGACCCTACAAAGTCAACCTGTTGTTTTGACAAGAAGTTTTGAGGCCAGGCCGTGTCAAGATATGGTACCTGGCTACGTTCAGGGGCATGGCATATCGCAAAATAGATTAAGTGTGGCCATTGACACAAACGCCATCAATTTAAGTCTGCTTACGACAGAGCGTGTCTTACTTCTGCGCGCCATGTATTTTGCGTGTAATCCATTGCGGATAGGGACAAAGAAAACATCTTTCGTAGTACCCAATGTGCATCATAGCAAAACATACGGAGTGCAATGAGGGAATACAATAGATCCACGGACACAGCGGGTAAAGCCACGGAGGCGGGACCACTACGGACCAGAGGCCAAATGCCATCTCGATCAGTGTTTTTAACGACGCCTTGCCTACTAAATATTTGGTGTCGCGAAACATGAACTGCCATGTCCCAACTGCCATTATTTCCTCTACGCCTTAGCTAGTATTTACTAGGCGCAATCGACTGGAGTAATGCTTTGCCCATGCCCGCCCTTTTGAGCACATCATTGATTGGTAGAAAATGTTTACGGAGTAGGTTTCTCTATGTAATTACATGCCTGTCCAAGGCTTGGAACATTTTTGCTGTAGGGCCTTTCCAGCTGTCTTGGTTTGCAGGGATTTAAATTGCTTCCCCCCACTGCTTCCCCTGGTCGCCCACATAGGACATTCGTTGATGGGGACACCGGGCGGCTGAAACTAGGCTTTAAAAAATGAATTTCTACATCGTACATGTACTCTTCCTCGAATCTCGATCGCTGTAATACTCCGTATCTGTATGGAGTTTGGGACAAGGAGCACATCATTACATACGCAATTTGCAAGTGCTATTTGAGATCACGATGAGTTCAAAGACTACATTTTAGTTCAGTTGTTTCACGTGGATTAGGTTCCCTCAAATCAGCCCTGTACCTCACTTTGGCATCAACGAATCCAGAATAAGGCACCTAAGCTGCGTTCCCCCAAGCTCAAGCAAAAAGAAACCATATCCTCCCTCTGTCTTGTATCACCCGTCTACTGACAAACACAGTTTTTGTTTTTCTGTGATGCCCAACCCTCCCGGCCGGCCTCGCGGGTAATAAGTTCTTTCCGGATGTTGACATTGTTTCAAAGACAAATACGGCCGAAAAAACATAGGATAGACAGTTTAAGTTTAATACACTGGTTAATACAAATGTCCCTTGCATACGAACTATTAAGATAAACCGATGCATGCTTCTTCTGGATATAGGCATGAAGGTGGTTTTCACACAGTGCGGCCAGCATCTTCTTCTCTGTATATCAACAATCGCTGTCTATAATTTCCCCAGTTGCCCCTATTCCGGGATTCCTTTGTTTTCTTTTGGGCACTCACGATGACAAGCACGTCGTTGTGCCTTTCCTTGTCAGCCTCCTGGTATTTTCATTTTCTTCTATTTTCCATACATCGCCTTGTTGGCTGACAATATAGCTCGCAGCCAACTTCACCCGGAGGCCACCTCAAATCGGCGCGTAAGTGAATGATGGTAAGATAGCAGAATACGTAGCAACAACCACCCAGGCCCTCTTGCACCCAAGACCTGGGAAACGAAATACTCCGCAAGGAGAGATGTCTCCCAATTGGCTCGTCATTCGTTCTCAAACGGGTGTGCAGGAACACAGTTATGCACAATGGCGCCTCCCTCGTTCCTCCATTTTCTCCGCTGCGCCAATGGTTCACCAGGGATGTAAATAGACCGCATTGGATGAGACCTGTGAGCCCCAGTGCGCCGCAGCCGCCCATCGCCCATTCCAAAGAGAGGCGACCGGCTGCTCTTCATGTAATTACCCTCTGTGCCCCGTCTGTATCTTACATATAGCTTCTGTACGTTGCGTCCCCGTCCTGTCCAATTCTTGCAGGGCAGGCCGTAACCATTCACCTGTTTTCTGTCGTCTTCCTGGTGCTCTGTAGGCTGAGTTCTTAAGTATGGAGTGGAGATGCTGTCACTGACACGAGCATCCGAGCCCACTGGTAGATTTCCTTCCTTATTTTGGCCGGATTTCTGACCTGCTTGTCGAGGCCAATCTTACATGCGTCTAAACGAGACCTACGCTCGCTCTTGCCAATTCTATCCCTTCTGTCGCCGACTGGCTGTGGCACTCGGCGCCGCACAACGGTTGTCAGGGTCGCCCGATCTGGCAGGAGTGGAGCTCGTCCGGAGCAATGTATCTATGATGTGCGCATGCTTGCCACCACCGGAAACCCCATATCCCTTACTCCTCCCTTCTACACTGAGAACAACTCTTCCCGTATAATACCTTCTGACAAGGAGGAAGGAGCGGGAAGTTGCAGGCTGTGCCTACCTTGCCCACGGCAACCAGCCTTACTGCATGTGCTATTACTACGGGGCCCGTCGCTGTGCTGGAGCGCTGTAATTTGGGTGGCTCATGCCACCCTGGAGATAGTTCACAGTGGATATCGCGAGGAAAGCAGCCCTGTCGCCCGCTGTAATACCACCCGTCTCTTGCCCCCGTCCGGCTCCACAAAAAAGTGGCCTGGGCGTCTGTTTTGCAGCAGCTGATTTGAGTGCTTCGTAACCTCATCTGCCGGTTTCCATGGAACTCTTTTTTTTTATTTTTCATATTCGTCGTCCTCGAATTCTTGGGCCCGGAAGCACCCCTGGCCTGGTGCTGGAAACTAGGCTGGAGTCCCCGTACTTTCGACCTACTCCGTACTCGTCTGTCAGCCGCTCGCAACTACATCGTATGCTCCTTCCCCATCGTCTGGGCCATTTGGTTGGCTAGCCGCCCTTGCCAAATCGAACAGGACACCAGCCTGTAAGACATAACGACTGGCTAGTAGCATTTTGTGCCGCTGTAGCTCCTTCCCATTCCTCGAATTTTCCCTCGTGCTATCGCTGGTCCTCATCCCTTCCTTCCGTTCCTGGGGCCATTCAACCTCCTTCCTTTCCCGCGCTCATGCTGTTCATAATTGCTCCTCGGTTGTTCTTGCACCCTCCTCTCCTTTTTCTTACTTTCGACATGCGTTTTGCTCTTTTTGCTCTCAATCGTACTTTCTTTTTTTCCTCGTTTACACACGCTCTTTTGAATCATCACAACACAGCGGAGTTTTGCAGACCGTCGTCTCTTTGCGTTCGGCCATCTCACCTGCTCCGTTCATCCCTCGCTCTTGGACTGGACTCTCCTCCCTTGCCCTTTTCAGACAAGCCCGAAGAGCTGGGGTCCTAGAGTGCTGGAAGGAGGTCAGAGTGACAACTACTCAACTAGACCCGGTCCATCTCGCCGCCGCCTCCTACTCCTCTTTTGCTGTCGTCTTTCCTTTTCTCTCCTCTTTCTAAATCTCTCACATTCGTTTTGTCTCTTCGGCTCTTCTTGTCCCCTGACATCCTGACATTACAAACAATCTCAAAAGCACGCATGCTTGGCCGTCGTGACGAGGCCGGCCTCATATCTCACAAGTACGCATAATACACGCCGTCCTGGATTTTACGAGACAAACCACGCCACACAACACCCCCTTCACACGCTCGTTTTGTTACAGCAGCCTCAGCAAGCGCCTTGCGGAACCTCGTCGTGCGTCTTGCGAGACCCCCCTTTGGCCTCGCATCCAGGTCCAGTTCGGGACCCAATCAACCTCGACTTGCAATTTCCGCCCACTTTACGGAGCACCAAAACTTTCTTGTAACGCCCCACTGAGCACTTGCACTTTCAACATCAATTTTTTTTTCTTTTCATATTTGGATCTCGCTTGGCTCCGACAGACAACGAGACTGGAATATATCAGAAACTGTCCAGACCAGGAGAACCATGATTACCTCGAACTCGATGCCGTCTGCAACAACGACACTCGCCAGTCGACCAGATGTCGTCGCCGACCGGGTCCTGCGGAGAGCAGAGCTGGGCAAGGTACGTCCTTTCAGTAACATCCTCGATACCATTCCTTCTTCCCTTTGCCGTTTCTCGTTTTGCTAATCGTCTCCCTGTTCTTCTTCGTTTTAGATGGCTCGCCGACTCCAAAACCGCCTTGCCCTTGCCCAGTTCAAAACCCGCCATGGCTGGGAAGACCTTTCCTTCGACGTGATCGAACCCAAGTACGAGGACGAGTTACGGCGGAAGCGGGGATCCGACGGAGACGTCCTGTCCGACTCGTCATCCAGCACATCCGAGATTGGATACCCTTCGGGCCGTACACTAATGAGCTCTCCCCTCAAAGCACCACTCTTCTCCGATGCCATCGGCTCCAGCAACGGCAGCACAGGCCACCGCAAGCGGACCTACGTGGCATCCTTTGACGACCTCAACCACGTCCCACACCACGGCGGCCGCCGCGCCAGCTATACCATGTCCAGCCCCAGCAAGCGCTATCGGTCATCGCCGCCTTCGAACAGACACGTTTCGGGCCCATTGACATCGTCCTACTTGCCTCCTGAAGCTGCTTCTTTCTCTGGCCATGCGTCCTGGAAGGACCATCACCAACTGTCGCACAGCTCGCCCATCAAACCGAAACGCCAGCAGCACTTCACGACAACAGCGGGGCCCGACGTGTCCTTGTTCCCGGGCACACGCCGCATTGCCGACGCTTTGTCGGTTGTGAACTACAATGCCAACCAGTCCAGCGACGACGACGAGCTGTTGCCGACACACTCGTTCCGCACCAGCAGCATGTCTCTGGGCCCTTCAGCCTCCGGTCTGACATCGACTGTCGCAGGCAGCCAGGCCACCCGTGCCGGTTCGCCACCCAGCACACCCCCGATGCGCCACCGAGGCCTGCCAAATGGCAATGGTCGCCGCAAGAAGAAGGCCGCTGGCAACGATATTCTAGAAGACGACGAGAACAACCACACCGGCCTGGGTATCGATCAGGTTGAAGGCGCGGGTGGCAAGTCTGGTGTCGAAGGCGCTGACCTCCTTCTCTTCCTTGCCGCCTCGCCTTCACCAGCCAACCCCAACGGTCGCAGCCGCATGGATCCGCCGTCGACACCGCCTTCCAAGTTCAACAACCTGGCCCTGCCGTCGTCGATGATGACTACGCCTGGTGGCGGCAGCATGTTCCCCAACACCCCCGGCCAGGCCTTTGACTTTGCCGATTTCGTCAACATTACGCCCAGCCCAGCACAAAAGCCTTGGAAGACGCCGAACCTGCTGGGATCCAAGACGCCGATGAGTGTCACCCGCCGGCGCCTAACGTTTGACGAGCCTCTTTGATCTACACAGCTCAGCGTTGTTCTTTTTGTTTAGGCGTTTTCCACATTCACTCGTCACATTAATGTCAGCTTGGATCGCCCATAATATTCCTCCCCCTTTCCTCCTCAAACCTCTACTTTACCCAACCTCTTTACCTGTCCGACTACCTCACACTACGTTTTCATTTATGTACATGATACCTCCCAGCGAGAACCTGGCTGGTTCTGGGTACTCTCTACGGAAAGCTTATGGTTTCCTTCCTTTTTGTTTCTTTTCACCGGACTGCATGTTGCGTCTCAATTTTCACCCCTGTTCATCAACGTATCTCACGATTGCCGCTCTCTAAGCCCTTTTTTTTTCATTCAGCTAGCTACCTGCACCATGTTATTTGTCGTTTCATGCCCCCTCTTCCCCTCTTTCCGCCTCTTTTACCTGGCGGGCATTAGCAATCACACTACCACCCACATCCGCGCTCGAACCCTTCCTCGATCCCGGCTCTTCTTTCTCATTTACCTCTATTCTTTTTTTCTGTCTCTTGTTTTTCTGTTATATACGAAATCCTGTTTCCCGTTTTGACGTGCTTGCTATGTGCATTTCTACCGGCCTGACAAAGGGGACCTAGTGCATGTCACTAGGTCTTTATCGCGACGTACTTGTACAATTTCGTGCATTTCCGCGTACGCTTCACGTCTGTTCAGATGGAGCAAACTAGATAATATACAGTCCGAAAGCAATTCGTCAAGAATATTCTTTGAAATACAAAAAAAGTCAAATCAAATTTTCTACATCGTACGATACATCAGTGAAATGCAGCGTGGTTTTGCACGACGCGAGCTGAAAGACCCTCTTTCTGGCATACATTACTAGAATGTTACCATCCCCTGCCAACCTCTGCCCTCTCGGTGGTCTCAAGCTGGACCCAATTGGCAGCGACAGGTTGAGAACACCCGTCCGGCAAAGACGGTATGGGAACAAACGGCAAAAAGAGGGTGTGTAGATGGTGCGCTGGCAAAATAATTTTAAACATGGATCATGAACATGCACGCGCACACAGTCGTGGACACATTAAACAAAAATGGCGGGGAGGTGACGCGGGTCGTGGGGTTTGAGACAGAAGATCGTGGCGAGAAAAGCCGAAAAAAAGATGGCAAGGTGAGGTTGGAAAATTAGCTGTGACGCGACTTTTCGCGTTTTTTGACGCGCGCGACACGCAAAGCTCTTTGAAAAGACGCGTTCTAATGGGCCTTACGGCCCCGCTTTTTGCGTGACCGATTGAACCGCTCAGCCTTTTTGGTGGGGCTCATTAAGTTAGCGCGATAGGGTGGGCCCCATCGTCACATTTTGTCCACTCTACGATGTACTTTGTACCAATACGGAGTAATCTGTTACTCCGTACGGAGTGATATCAGTGTGCAGAACGTGAGGCGGTGAGAATAAGATATGAAAAAGTCGAGAACAAAAATTTAAAGGCAATCGTCATCTGTCACCTAACATACAATGTAACCCAACGATACATAGCTGGCATACGATAGTAGGAATAAATGCACGTGTCATCATCAGTTCAAACCAGTCGTCTCCCCAGCTGATTTTCAGCCCAGTATTGCCTCTTCGAAGAATGTTCAGTTCGGGGGAGGGTTTTCTTTTTGTTGCACAGCCGACTTAACAGGCTGTGAGGGTGATATTCCTGCCTGCCAAGCAGCTTCTGGAAGTGGACATGGCTTTGATGAAGTGCATATTACAAGGGGGGCAACAAAGCGGCCAAGTAAATAACATGGCGGTTTGCGGCGGTCCAAGCAGACGTATATCATATGTCTGAGCGTAATCCATACTTTATTTAACACTACTAGAGGGTATCATCAATGGCTGCTATGCTGTTCCCCGTTAATCAAGTAAACAAATGTGAATACAAACGCTGACGAGGAGAAAATAAGCTGTTAATTCATACGCTGCACGATTTGCGATATCACCAGCCGAATAAGTCACTTTCCCCTGGACAAGCTTCTGCCAACAGTTTAGCAAGTAGACAAGATAATAAATTGAGAGGACATGCACCTCGGTATATAAACGAGTGTAGCTAGGGGAAGTTATTGCTTCTTATACCCCCTGGGATTGTTTTCGACCATCCTTTCCATAATGTCTGGGTATCCGTGTGATTCTCGTTACCATCGTTTCCCCGCCCCTCCCGAAAACTAGTTACCTGGAAGGTTGATTTCAAAGGGGTAACAAAAAACGAGGGAACGTGGCCACATGAAGACCTAAAACGACAAGAAAGGGAAATATAAGAAAAGAAATCGGGACATGACAAGAAAGAGGGACCAGATAAGGGCAATGTAAAACCAATACAAACAAAACCAAAAACATTAAGACATCGCTTTAAATTGAAAACGTAACATCAAAACAGGAAAAGAAAAAAAAGAAAAAAGTCGTCCATTTAGCATTTCCACCACAAATTTCCCCTACCCATCGACGGTTTCCTTTTTTTTATAAAGCTTTCCCAACGCTGCTGCTGCTGCTTTCGTCGCTGTTGCTCCTCTGTCGGCCTTTCGTTGGGCTATCTCGTCGTCGGTCACTGTTGCTGTCTCCCCACATCGGCGCTGACGGCCCAACATCTGGGCCAGGATCGCTCCATTCGCCCATGCTCACACCGCTGGAGTATTTGCTGGTGAAACTGTCACCGCGCTGGTGCGCAGTACGAGGACGTCGGATCTCCCCAGTGCCAACGCCACCGGAGAGGCGACTGCCTGACCCGTCGGACAGTCTTGGCGCGTTTGACGATCCGGCCACGCTCATGTTTGACGATGTCACCGTCCTGGGTGTCGAGCGGCCGAGCTGCAGCAGCTCTGGGCGCTCCAAGTCGAAGGGATCCGAGCGGAAGCGGTTACGTCTCGCCGATGTGTCAACTGTGTTGACCGTCTGCACCGAGTCCCGATACATGCTGAGGCCGGTCAAACGCTCGTTCTGGCCCCGGGAGCGCCGAATGTCGGCCACATACGTATTCAGCTTTGGGTTCGAATATTCGCCGCCGTTGCTGCGGATGGCGTTGGAGTCAGAGAAGGGGTTGTTCGTTTGGCTGACTGCCAACGGCGCGGGCTTAGCCGACTGGTGGGCAATGGCGTTGGTGTCGCTAAACGGGTCATCGAAGTCGATGTTGAGGCGGCCTAAGTAGTCATTGTTGCCGCTGCTGCCTGCGCGACCGCGGTCCATACTAGCCCGCTTCTTCTTGCTGTTCTTCTTGTTCTGGGCGGCTCTCTCGAGCTCGCGCTCGTCCATGCCCAGCAAGGTCAGGAAGTCAGGCTGGCCGCCCTTTTTGCTCGGCTGTGCATCCGTGACGCGCTTCTCATTCTGGCCGCCTGCATCCACGTTGCTTCCGCCACGGAGCTTCGAGGTCAGTCCGGCACCAGCACCTGCAATACGGCCAAACCAGCCTGCAACACGGTCCTTGGCTGCCGCGCCATAGCCCCCATTGCCAGGATCGGTGTTGTCCGTGTTGTTAGTAGTGTTGCTGTCGCGGCCGCCACTGACATTGTTGGCCGCCATGAACTGCGAGTTGCCCCGGTCCATGTTTACACTGCTATTGGAGGCACGGCTTGCCACCATATCTCCAAAACGCCCCTTGATTCTCCGGATGTTGTAATCCAAAGTTGCCTTAATGCGTTCCGTCTTCGGCGTCGGCCCAATGCTGCCGCGGTTGATGACATATTCACCCTTCTCGCCGTTCCGCATAGTTCCATCGCCGCCACCACGCCCCCCAAACGTGGCCGGGTCTGTCGACAGAGGTGTAAGCAGAGTGCTGCGGCGTCTCTTCCGCATCCGGCGGCGCCAGAACCAGACTAAAAATGCAACGAGGCACAGAAATGCCACTCCACCGATCACGCCCCCAGCAATAGCAATGGTCGCCTCGGGGTTCGTTCCGGGTGTGTTCGTAACAGCACCTATAGCTGCGTTGTTTCCGTCGCCGCCGGCGGCCGCTGCGGCCGCTGCCGTCGAAGATCCATCGTCCGTAGCTTCGGGGGGTGCGGCAATTGTCGAGAAAATTGCAGCACCGTTTCCGTTCGTAATGCTTAGAGGGCCACCTGCAGCCGGACTCGCTGCCGCGGCCGCACTGGCAACTGATGATACCGCCGCTGCGGCTCCAGCTGGTGTTCCTTGCGTCGCGGTCGTGGCCGATGCTGTGGCTAAAGTGGCTATTACGCCGGTATCAGCTTGACTGCGCTGTATTGTTACAGGAGTGGTCTGTGCTTGTGCTTGTGCTTGGGGAGAAGAGACACTGGGGACATTCTGGTTGGTAGGAAGCGCAGAGCTGGTTGTGCCAAGGGAAGAGTCGGTCGTGGTTTCTTGCACGTCTGGTGCAGGAGCCACATTCGCTTCTTGTGTAAAAGTGGAAATGCTTGTGGAAGTGGAAGTGGTAGATGTAGAGGTAGAGGTAGATGTAGATGTAGTTGATGTGGATGTCACCGAGGTAGAAGTGGTCGTCGTACTGTCAGAAGTAGCCGAGGACGAAGCCGCCTGCACCACGCTGAACGTGGCCTGTACAGTGCCTCCGTTGTGATTGCCATTGTTGGCTGCAGTGGTTGCGGCACTGCCGCCGCCTCCGCCCCCAGCCTTTGGAACGGCCGTGCATCTCTTGCCACTGATGGTTGTGATGAACTGGCCGGAGGCGAGGTTGGCGTTGGTCGCCATGGCGATATCGTCGATTGGCGTTCCTGTTTACGATGGCTATAGTCGTGGCGGAGCGGGAGGAGAAGGATCGTGAGCTGTCGATGTCTCCTGTGGCCGTGTCCAGACGAGCCGTGTGGTGAACAAAAAAACCGAGAACAATCGAAGTCCGGCGAATAAATGGTATACAATAAAGGTTGTCGACACCAGGCGAATCCAGTCGCACGACGAGAAAGAAAGAAAGAAAGAAGGAGAAAAGAAAGAAAGAAGGAGAAAAGGAAGCGGGCCTCGTAGGCCAAGTTCAGTTGAAAACGTTCATGAAAGCTGATCGTGAGAAAACTGTGTGGAGGAGGAAGAGAGGTGGGTACAGGCGTAGTTTTCTTTGGCGAGTAGACAAAAACTAGAAACGTCCAAGCAGACGGCTGGCTAGAAAGGCGATGGACAGAAGAGAGGACTGGAAGGCGGAACACGGGAGATGGAAACAGAAGGGTGATGGACAAAGTGACGGGGAGTGTGAGAGAGAGTGAGGACAGGGCGGGGGATGAGAGAGCGAGGAGGAGATTCGAGAAGGAGGGACGGGATCCAGAGTTGTCGGCAAAAAGATATCGAGGGACTGCGAGAGCGAGACAGTCCGGAATTGCAAATAGAATGGTTGAATAACAGAGATGATCGCCGGATGAGCAGGAGGCCACAATAGCGAAACGAGAGATATGGTGAGGTCGATGGCCAAGGAGAAGGCGAAAAGAGGCAAAGGAAAGAAAGCCGAAGATGCAGATAATAGATGGAAGCGGCCGAGAAGCTTGAATAGTGGGAGAGACGACGATCCAAACAGTTATGACGGCTAAAGTCGAAAGAGCAAATGCGAGATGAGAGACAGAGAATTAAGCGTTATGATGCAAGAGATCAGAGTCGCGAGGATGAAAACGGAGAATGCTAAAGTCGTTGCGAGTGACAATGATGCGGATGAATTGACGAGAATCAACACTTCAAGAAACAACGTGGTAGAAAGTTTCGAAAGAAGGAAAAGATGAGGGCGAAAAAGAGGATGCGAAAGAAAAGGGGCAGAATAGATCTGGAGAAGCACACACAGAGGGAAAGAGCGAGAGAAGACGCCAACAAACCGCCGGGAAGGAGGTCTGGGAGGAAGGCGTTTCGGAATCATCAAGGCTGCTCTTTCCTATGTTTCTATCGCTCATGTCACCCCTGCCTGTTCGCTCTTTCCTCTTGGGTTCTACGAAGCACTACGTACGAGGCAACGGAAGGAATACAGTTTCTACTTGAAGATCCTCATAGGAACATTTCGAGTACAGAACAGCCAACTGCGAACTGGTCCACACATGTGAGAGAAGAATGTGTGAAGCAAAGGGGGGACATCGCCAGGGAGAGAAGTTGGGAATGTTCGAATCTGTCAGAACGCACGATGCTGTGCAGGATTGATCGTTGTTTGATGCGAGGGCCAGACAACACGGGATTGGTCAGATCCTTGTCACAGACCCTCAGGAGGTAAAAGGTAGGAAGTGGGAAGCAGGAGGAGAGTCAGAGGACGCACACAATTGCGCCAAGCATTGCCGGGGCTTGGATCTCTGACGTCGTTGCTTGCTTGGACCCGTGAGCTGCGCTCGGGTGCGCGTGATCTATATCTGGCAGATGGTGCAGGTTGGCATATTGGCTATATTTGCTTCCAGATATGGATGAATTCGGTGCTGTATTCGTGGAAGCGCAGGACGCGGCTGTAAAAAGGACAAGGTCGCGCTTTGACACACGGGATTCGCAGCATCCCCTGTCCTGCGACACACCTGAGGCAAAGCCTCTGGCGGGGCGGGGATTAAAGCAATGGACGACAAAAGGAGGCATTGGGTCAAGTCGGTAACCAATCGTTGATTTGGCTCTTTTATCGATTCTCAATAGGCCTGGTGTTTTTTTTGGTGTTTTTTTTTTGTATGTTTTTTAAGTCAAGTCGTTGTTGACCACCGATGCCGAGATGCAAATTCATTTGACTGGAAAAGTAAGATACATCAAGTTAGAACGACAGAAAATCAACACAAAAAGCCCATATGAAGAAAGACTGAACACTGGCGAAGAAACGGCCGCACTTATGCAAGTCAATAACCAACGGCAGGAAGGATAATGGGCGCGCCCCTCTCGAAACTGTAACTCGCTCCTAGGGCCATGATGGTGATACACAAGATGCTTCACTGTTGAGGATGGCCCAAGTCAACATCCACGGCCAGAGCCGCACCATTAGAGCCTAGATATTTTTGCGCCCCGGCCAGTAAATGCATATGCAAAATGCCAAGCCAATTGCTGTTTCGACGTTTGGTCGCCTCCTCCCGTCAATACCGGTCTCTCTGTGGTGGACCTGGCCCGTCGATGTCAGTAATATGCGGTGCTGTCAAGACAGAGGGACTGGGAGATGCTACATAAAGACAAGGACCATGCCACCACATGTCGCCGAGCGGCCTCAATGACGACAGAGCTGCTGTACGATGTACGATGTCCTGCATAGCTGGCCGTGACATGGTTCACGTGGGCCATGATAATCAGCACCTCCTCATTTCCACAGCCAGCAGTACCAAAATTTTCCTCCAACCAACATTTGTTCCTTTTTATGTCGTTCTCGTCATACCACTTGTCCATAGACAGACAGAACAAGTTTCCCCAGGTGCTCTGTGCCACCGGGTGCGCTCCCTGCCGTACCAGGGCTGGTGTTGTTACTGTTTTCCCCTCTCTTTTCTGAATACCATCTTAGGGCCGTCAAGAATACCTGCCGTGTCGTTCTACTGGAGTCTCTTCCTTCCCTTGCGAGACGATCTGCGATCATCAAACAGTGCAACAAGATAAAATATGCATTAGCTGCTCCTGCCAGCAACCTTCGCACTGCTTAATTGATTGTTTGCCCATCGGCTTCTGGGTCGTAAACAGATACCGCCGGAAAGCCCTGGCGTGACCTAGCGGCCTGGCCACCTGACATCTTCCAGCAGCGGGACCTAAAGTTAGCTCCCGCGGAGGCGGACAGCAGGACCTTCGTTCCCGTCAAAAGTTACAGGTATTGTTCCGTTCACGGGGCGGGAAGTAGGTCTAATGTTTCTTTTTTTTGGTGGTGAGTTTTCTTACAAGATATATGCCACAGAGTAATAAGGGTAAGTGCCGCCGCTGTCTTGAGCAACCAAGCACCAGTCGTGCCTTCCTGTCTTTGTCCTATCTGCGAAACCGTTTTCGTTGCCGTTGAGCGCCACAACGTGACTACTTTTGTAAGAGCGCCACTCTACTCCGTACCTTCTGTGTAAAAGTGATAGAAGGCAGAAAGCGATACCTACTGCTGCTGGCCCTGGCTCGCAAAATGACATCTGGAAAGCAGCTTCCACTTGAGGACTTCCACTCCTTCTAATCCCCACAAAACAACCAAATGCCAGCAAACATGGAAGGCACTCAGGCACTCTTCTCCACACAGTGGGGTACGCTGGATTGCTTTCCTCGCTTTATTTGGGCGGTGAGCTGGCCAGCATGGTTGCATTCAGTACGGATTCCGTACGGAGTGCCAGCACAGCATCTGCGACATACGAGTATCTTTATCTTACTTGTGTGATTGGAAGAGGGCCACCTGCCTACAGAAAGAAAGAAAGAAAAACAAGAGTGGTGCGGAAAAGGGAAGTTGCAAAGCATGGAGAGGTACTGAGGGAAAGCGCCGCCGACAGCCTACGGCGTAGATGTGAAAAAGGGCGAGTGCATGGCAAGAGCGCCTTCACAACAAGATTAGACGACCGTCTGCACCTAGATAGAAACGGCGGGGGAGCCGGCGGGCAAGCGTGGCGTTAGCGGCGGCCACGCTTTTTCTGACTGGTGCCAACGGCTGCGAGCTGCACGCAACTGTTAGTGCTTCCCTGGAGAGGAAGGAGCAGCCCAAGAACGAGTCTCCTAAAACAGGCAGGAACGACCGGAGCCGAGCTCGCGACTTCCCATAATACTTCCCAGCTGCCATTTGCAGTCTGTATAGGCCTTTTTCCTTCGTGGCTCTACTCTTCGACGTCCAACATCACTTCTTCCCCAGTCAGATCGTCAGATCGTCTGCAAACCACGCAGCGACCGTCAACTTGTCAAAGAACCCGCCAACAGGGGCCCCTCACCCCACGAGGCCGCACTGGGTACCCCTACCGCAGTTTACCGTGGGGGGGGGGGGGGGGGGGGGGGGGGGGGGGGGGGGGGGGGGGGGGGGGGGGGGGGGGGGGGGGGGGGCGGGGGGGG
>WNLO01000065.1:0-161185 GCA_021398005.1 Sporothrix luriei | reverse complement strand
TCCCCTCTAATTTTTACATTTTTTTAACACTTTGGGGGCCCACAATTAACTTGGTTTCCGGCCACCCCATTTTAAAAAAAAAAAAAAAAAAAAAAAAAAAAAAAAAAAAAAAAAAAAAAAAAAAAAAAAAAAAAGAGAGAAAAAAAAATAGAAAACCCGTTTTGTTTGAGGACCCGGGATCGACACTTGGAAAAAATAAGAATGGTGCCGGAAAAGAACAGACAGCGGTCACCCTCGACACTCGCTGGCAACCACGGGTTCGTGGTCGACGTCTGTGAGGCGGTGTTGGCGTGATTGCCGGGAGCGTGATGGACAAAGCCGGCGTTTCAATGCGACCGTGGACCGTCGCCTGTCGACCGTCGCCTGTCGACCCGTCGCACTGCTTTGGCTGTCCGCTGGCACACTCGGGCCACTCTTTTCTCTCTTCAATATAGCCCTCCCTGTTGCGGTATTGCCTGTTTGCCTGATCATATGCCATGCATTATGGGTTAATCTATTTGACGTAGAGTGATGAGCCATCTGAAGGCGACGGATGGGAAAACACGAAACTTGTGTCTCTCGCTCTCTATTCTTCCCTCTATTCCCGGGCGAAAAAATGCCCTTCCATGCCAAGACCGTGCAGCATCCCGTCACCGACTGCATGCGAGAGGACACAGTATAGAAAGGGCGCGTGAGTTCCTAGGGAGCACTCTACTCGGTGCAGTATTTATGATCACGGCCTGCAGGTGTGGTATTCAGGCGCGGCGTGCAGATGTGGTATAAATTATGCTGTGTTTACGCCGTAAGCAATGCAGGACGTCCGATGCAGGTAGGGGAGGTCTAGAAGTCGTCACAGAAGGCTCGATGCAGCGTAATATGGCCGACATATCGTTGATAATCATCGACTGCTTTCCGTCTTGCCTTTGCTGTGCTGTCATTTGTTCATTTTCATTGCAGTGCCTTTTATGTGCATCGCCGTCGTTATGCCGTCTTATGGACGTTGCGTGTGGAATATCGCCGGCAGACATTATTTTCAAGCATCGAATCAACGCATAAAGTATCAATGGCGGTGAGCGTCAGCGTTCGGCAGTTTGCAAAGCCACCGCGTACGTCTGTAGAATGATTTTGAGAGTAACTTCGAGAATGATTTTGAGAATAATTTTGAATATACGAGCTTGTGTTTTTTGTGAGTATTCGTAAATAGTTTTCAATCTTGGTTTGTAAGAAAAAATTGAATATTCATCAAAATTCTTATCTTTCCATTATTGTTTTCAAAAAGGGCCCATAAGCAAGTAAACAAAACAATACAATACAGTTTCTTTATGCAGCATTATGTGCACAAAAGTACTGTGTCTTACCAATAAATACCGTGCATATAATTGCTTTGAACTGCCGTGCTTCTCATAGCGTTCTCTAGCTTTATGCCACGCCCCCGTACCATCCCAAACATGAATGTTTGAAACATGCCGTCCGCTATTCGAACTCCCCTTCGCCGTCCAGAACCGGCTTCTGCATTCCTCGAGTCGAGATTCGATTGTTTTCTGGGACTATTCCTTCATTCTTTCTTCTTGGCTTCTTCCTTCTTTTTCCATTCCCCATTTTTCATTCTCGGCTCGCGTCCGTTGGCTTCCAGAGGCAGAGGACCCGCAGGATGCCGAGATGCCATCCCTGAGGATGTCTCACACGTCCCAGCAAGGAATACAGCAACAAAGGGAGGGCAGCAGGGCAACAGGGCAGCAGGGAGCAGGTCTTTCCTCCCTTCGTCGCTCCACTGGAAAGGGCGCAACAGCACCGCTTTCCCGCCCTCACCGCCCGTTGACGGGACACAGAGAGCGACGTGCTACGCTGTGCAATAATTCCGGAGCGATCTTCGCTTGGTATGTGGGACGGTCTTTGTATGGCGGCCTGGCATGGCCGTGGCTGGGTGGCCGTCGCCTTGCGCGTCCCGTTTCACCTTTGCCATACGAAAGCAAGCAAAGGTATGAAACACACGCAAGACCCCAAGAAGGGTTCCCAAACATCGTGGCGATGCTGTGGCCCATGTTCTATCCCTGTCCTATTCCTTTGCAATGCACGTCATCCAGAGCAGAGCAGCGCTATTCTGGCTCGTCGTCTCGGCTGTGCAGAACGCGGTGACGTCGAGAGTGTGGCGCTGTTTCAAGCCACACGCGAACGTGGCTCGAGCCGAACGCGTATGAAGGGCCAAGAACGTGGCCCACAAGCCTCCCAAAACATAAACAACCAATATCCACATCCCTCCATTCATGGTACTCATTGCTCCAAGGCGCCCACTGTAATAATGCCCACTGTTGGAGGTTTCTATTGATTTTTTTGTCTCGTCCTCGCCATCTCCACAGCCAATATTTCCACACTGGAAATTCCGGTACCTAAAAATGGAGTCCATATCAGCGATCCATCTCATCCCATTGCAGAACATAGATGGCATTCTGGATCTCGCCATCGTTCTGCGAGCGTCAATACGTATGTTCTATGGCATGCCATGTGTACAGAGTACCTAGTTTGTTTATTTTTTTTTTGGTTTAAAGTCCCTCCTCGTACTTGTGAATTCCAGCACATCCGAAACAATGGCAAAGACCCGCTCCAGGCAGCCAGCATTAGGCCCTCCTGGAAGGAGGCCAAGTGTTGACAGAGCTGCGGCAGTGGGCGCAGGAAGTATCTTACAGCGGCTCGAGTGGATAACGACAGGAGGCAACCAGAGGGCAGTGGATGCCTCCTATTTTGCGAGCCACGAGAATCAAGCGGAGCTTGGCACAAACAAGAACCAGTGGACGAATACAAGAAAAAGAACAGGCTGTCATTTACGCCGTATTTTTACAGGCGACTTTGCTACGAGGCCTGGCGATGCTCGACGGGGTCCGGCATCGTCCGCATGACAGTTCGTATTTCTTTTTTTAGGCACAGCATGTCGTGACGTGGGTTTTGCCCCGAAATTTTGCCTCTTTTTCTTGCCATCATATGCTCGACAAAGTTTTCGCTTTTTTTTTTTTTTTTTTTTTTTTTTTTTTTTTTTCACTTGTCTGTGAGCGACGCCCCTTTCACGAAGCAATCCTGAGTCACCAGCCAGGACACTCCCATACGCATTCATGGCTACGTGTTGTTTGAGTTGATGCCCTGATATTGAACAGTGTGTCCTTCCAGATGTCGTTGTCTTGGCCTTTGAACAGAATCCGGATTAGGACTAGTCGTACTTGACAGGGGGTTGTTTTTTTCTTGTCTATTCTGTTTTTGTCGTGGAACAAAGATGACAGCCTCGACCAGGCAGCCACTCAGAGGCTGAAGAAACCGTAGGGAGCGCAGTCAAGGCAAAACCGGCCAACGACATCTCATGTCCGTCACCAGTCATCGTCACCTCAGAATGGGTCATTCAACGTAGGCAGGCAGGCAGGCAACCGGGGCGACTTTTTTTGCATCTGTTTCACCGTATCTATTTTTTTTTTTTTTTTTTGTTAAACGTGATGCCACAGGACTTTTGATGGCCACCATTTTTTCCCGTATTTTTTAATTAATAACAGCCCTGATATTGTCCCAACAAAAGTTCTTCATTAATGCAAGCGATGCAATATAGCAAAACAGTGGGTTTGCCGATATACCGTGTATATTCTTATCTCTTGTACATTTTAGTGTCTTGTGTTTCTCGTATATTGTTAATACGTGGCATATCAGTGTCCGGTCCCGGTAACCAAATGTGCGAATCGACCATGTTGAATGTATCACATTATTTTCATCACTAATGTTCCCAAAAGTCGCCATCGTGGCCGTCAGCAAACTCCAGACTCCGTAAACGGCCGAACTACGCGGAGGGGTGGGAGGAGGTGGGAGGCGACTGTGTATCATCAAACCATCTTCCCACATCCCCAACCAACAGACACCAAAAACTGACAACACGCACGGTCACCTCCGCCGTCAAAAGACAATTGCCTGACATAATGTCGACCGACAAAACGCGTGCTCGTCACGCCAGCCGCGACAACGGCACAATGTCGTGCGAGTAAGCCAAACAATGCACTGTGCGACCAATGTCACCTTGAATCTCAACGACGAGGATACGATAGAATCAATAGGTCATGACAAGAGTCGTCAACCAGCATCGTCATCATTGCGAGCATCTCAATCATCCCCATTTGTGGCCATATCCAAGGCAGAGAGGGATTTGCTGTTGTGACACGCGTGGTGCCAATAAGGAGGTATCTGCGGATGGGTCTCATGACAGTTTTGCTGTTACATTCTGCGTACGAGATCAAAACAAGCATGTACAAGTCGCGCATTTCGGGTCCATGTAGGTGCTGTGTGAAGTCGTAAAGCGTCGTCAGTGTGCGTATCTTGGGCGATGATGTGAGACCAGTTCGTATTGTTGATTTTGATACCAATTAGCCGAAGAAGAAAAACCGTTCGAGGGAGAATAGGGGGTCCCATCTCTCTTACAAATATTAAAGAGACATGGATAAAATAAGAATAAATCAAAACGATAAATATTGAATATCCCTGATAAAAAACAAAGACCGGATCAAGAACCTGGATAGACAAGAGCAAACAAAGAACTCGCATCGAGGGTTATCAAGGTATCGTCCAGTGACAAGGTCAGCCGCCGAGAAGCTTCATGTCTGCTAGCTTGGGCCGCCTGCATTTGGTCAGCGTTGGTCAGGGCTGGCCCGCACAACTCTCCGAGCCGACCAGAGCCGTGGCTTCGGTACTTTGGTAGTCTCGCTCTCGCTCTCGATGAACTCGGCCTTTACTCTCTTCTGGGGGGCAATCCACTGGGAAGGTCCGCTTTCTTTACTCATATCATCGTCCTGCATGGTCGATTTCACAAGGAGCGGAGACGTCCAGCCGTGTACGAACGTACGTCGTTTGGTTGATGGTCCACGGCAAATGGACTTGTTCGTCCGCAGCTTACGTTAGGGCTGGCGAATCTGCAGTAAAAAGAACGCCGTCGCCGATCACGCCGTCCTTGCCGGGCACGACGGTATTCGACGGCGTCAACGACGACATCCACGGGGGCCTTTGTGAAAGAGGCTTGTCGCCGCCGTCGCGTCTCCCTGGCGGCGCATCTTGCAACCCAAAAGGTGAAAGTTGGCGGGACGCATAGCTTTGACACTACAGGCGCGCCGGTGCAAAACTATCTATGAGACGGCCTCTGAGCTCAATCGTTGGTTGGGCTGTTCGATGCTATATCGAGCAAACGGGCAGCTCTTTGGCATCGTCTTGAGGGCAGCTCTTCGGGTTCTCATTGGCCGGTTGGATGGTGTAAGACAGGCAAACGAGATTGGGCTGCTTCAACTCGTGGGGTTGCAGCCAGGACTGACGTTGTGGTTAACGCAACCCGATTCGTTGGGCGATTTGATTTCTAGAGGCCATCTCGAGTCTGGTTTTTAATGACCTTCACACTGTCACACCTTCACATCTGCAAGTTCACCTTCTCTTCTTCTCTCTGCTTCTTCGCCCGCCGTCGCAACACGATAGGCGTCACACAGTGGCTCAGCCGCCGATCCAATCTGTTCGCTTTGTCTTTTGACTGGTCCTTTTTTGGTGCTGCACTACGTGAGCCTGGCCAGGCCCCCCTCAGAGCCTAGAGGTCAGAGGTCACCTGGATCAGCCACAAAGCCACCAACCACCTGCCCAGCACCTTCTCGCCTTCCTGCCGGTGCTTATATCGTAGAAGGTGCTCTCGAAAACACGCAAACACGCAAACACGCCATGTCGTTTCGTGTTCTGTTTGGCTGCGCGGCGTACGATGTAAAAAAAGACCAGTCCCAAGACAAAGGTCCAGGCCCCGTCCGTCGAGACGGTGCCAACCAGAAGGACTTTGTAGCGCGGTGGCAAAGGGATGTGCGGCCTTCTGGGAGGGGAGCAGGAGGAGGGGAAGGGGGGAGAAGAAGATGACAGAAGACTTGGCTACGGCTACCACACAAGAACACAAGATGGAGAAGCCAAAGAATGCCATCCTGGTAAGCTCGAAACGAAAGACGCGAAGATCGAAGAACGTAAGACAAACGAACGGAGTGGCTAGCGCGGATGATCTTGTCTGCTTTCTGTCGCGGAAAATGAAAAGTCATGACAAGGCCCGTGCGCTGTCAGCAAAAACAGGACAGCGGTGGACTGCGTCAAAACTTGCGTCGATCTATCCTTGATTTGTTCAGGGGTGGCTGCGGCCAACTGCTGGCGAAGACTGGTGTTCTCCTAGGTTGAGGCGATCCCCCAGCCATAATTCAGTACTTCGAAGTAGAGCCCGATATCTCTCGTAGCAATCGTTTCCTTTCTGGACCATCGTCCATGCCAAGCAAATCTGCATCGACACCGGACCCGCAGCACCCAGGTCGTCACTGCTCGTCTGTTTTGTGATTTGAAAAAGAAAAGAAAGGAAAAAAAAGAATGGGGACGGCAAAGCGAAATGGCAAGAGATTGGCTTAGCGAGCTGAGCAGTTTTGATATCAAGATGGGCAGGCATGACAAGGGTAAACGGCTGTGATAGTCAGGATGTTTGTGATATCGTGTTTGTCGTTCGAACAGGGAGGGGCCGTATGATGAAAACCAGTTTCGCCCAGTTTCTTCCAGTTTGGGCCACATTCCAGTTTGGAACCATGTCAGGGTGACGATCGAGGATGAGACGGCCATCACCGTCAGTAGACGGGGAATCGAACTGTCTGGAAGGCTTTGCCTTTGCCCAACAGAAGCGCTGCAAGGGAGACGACGTGACACATTGTGCCCACCACGCGACTACGAAGAACGAAGGCGAGGAGGCATTCTTCGTTCGTCGCCTCTTCATCGGCGGGGGCGTCGCTCAAACCCTTTGAGATGGGACCAACAGGTCAACCCCCAACACACCGAGACCCAAGACCCAGCTGGGACGAACAGACAGGGGAACCGGGAACAGAGGGCAACTGAGAAATCCCGAGAACAAAGCACGGGGACGGCCTAACGAACAGACGTCCCAAGAGCCCAGCAAACTAACTAACCCAAAGGACGAGGGGGCGCCAACTGTGATGAAAACGCCCAGACGCACGCCCTAAAAAGACCGCCCCCAAAAGGTTGAAAATGCCTGCCAAAAGGCAGAAGGAGGAGGCGGAGGAGGCGGAGGAGGCGAGGGAAGCAACGGGGAAGGCAATCACATTCGCAAGGGCGCTAACAGCCCTCTGTCCGCCTGCTGCCCCAGTGCCGTGTGCCCGGTGACTGTCTACAAAGTATGGTTAGACTGCCTACACAGTATGACAACCTGACTGCCTCACTACCTGTTGGTCCCGTCTGAATTGTCTCTTGGGAAGCGCTGACCACGCCGAGGCTCGCCTATCAGTATTTCCATCGGCCTGGGCGAGACAGCGTGCTGGGTTTGCAAAGTCCCATGTCCTGCAAACGTCTGTTGGCCCTTGTCCTGATCTGTCCATGTTGACAATTCCGCTTTGCCTTTTTCCTGGAGAAGAGAGGCAGAGGCAGATCTCTCTGCTTGACGAGTGATTCCTTCAGCCGCAGCCACCGATCAGCCTTTGTCGCCTTCCGTCTCGTCACGCCTGGTCGCCTCTGTCCGTCCGTTGCCCTAGAGCCGCAACTCGCGCTGTCGCCTGTTGGTTTGGGGCCCAGGACATTCCGGCAGCTTCGGTCGTCGTTTGAAATTACACTGCGTCGTAGTACAGACGTACGACGGAATACGGAGACTATGTGTACTTACATGCTGTCGTCAAAGAGGGGCCGCCCTCGAGCAACCCCTTTGACGTGCACAAGCGCCTTTTCTCGCCAATCGACGATGAATGCAAGGTCCGATGCCATGCATGGCAGTATTATGTACGGAGTATGCATCTTCCATGGCATCGTTTCCCACGCGGACGCACCCCGGCAGTGGTTTTGTTTCGAACATGGCACGATGGAACTTGATATGGCTTCCTCACTACGTCGTTGGCGAACGAGCGATGATACGTTGTGGGAGGGCTGGTTGTTCTCGCACGTTCTCTCAGTGTCTTCCCCTCTTTCGTATGCCAGGGCTGGCCCTGTTGGTGTGCACCAATCTGCATGATGCTCCTTCGTCACTGGTGTAATTACTATCTCGTGATTGACTGTTTCTCTGACGTCGAAGTGCAGAGGATGAACTGGAATCAACCTCGATGACTTGAATGTCCTGAAACTACCACAGTACCAGACTATCCGCTAAATGCCCTAAAATAGCGGCTCGTCAAGGGTGGCAGAGTGGCTTTGGTGCTTCAAGGATAGCCTGAAACTGGGCGCCGACTGTCCCGTCCATTTGCTTTCTATCGACAGACACAGTGGCCGCTGATCCTATTCTAGGAAACTGGCCGCGGCCACAATCCGCCAGCTCATTCCATCTACAAGTACGGGCTGCTGCGTGATCTCACCTGTCTGACGGCCTTTTGCGGCCAGCGGTTCTCTTGTTCTCCTGTGCTCTCCACACACACCCTTCACTCCAGCCTCTGTTCTCTTCTGCCGGCCAGCCTCCAGCCTTAGCAAGCGGAGCTTTTGCGCCTTTCCGATTTGTCTTTCTGCCTCTGCCCCCCGCATGTCGAATCGACATGCACGGACGGGGGCGAAAGCGAAAGGCGACGTGTGCTCGAAATCGGCACTGTCCATGGCCTGCCTTACGGTGGCAAATTATGCGGTCAGGTTCGGGCATGTCCCTCCTGCTGTCATCGGAATGCGCCATGGCCATGATCGACCAGTTCGGCCCTGTTCGACCTCATCGACCATATCGGTCATCGCATCGACGTCTTTCTGGAGACGACGCTCCGGTGTGTCAACGACGTCACGGCCTGCTTGCCCTGTCTGCCCTGTTTGCCGTCTGCAGTCGAGCCATGTACTTCGTAGAACCACGTTTCGCCGTTTGGTCGCTTTCTCTCCCTTTCTTTCAGGGACCTGGTCTTTGCAACAGGTTGAGACATGGAACAAGAATAGCGACGCGCCAGAAGCCACCATGAATCCACTCGACGGGCAAAATAGTTCTACGCCGTAAGACATTTGCCAGGGATGTGCTACAAGAACTACGAAATACACTGAAAGAGACCAAAACAACAGGCCAACAAAACAAGTTCGGTTGGACAGGGCGAGAGACAGGTCTTTGAACAGTGCGGGTCAATCTTCGACCGCCGTACACAATACAGTGGCGGACGTCGTACTGTGGCCTGAACCAAACGGTATGGAACAAGGGACGGGGGAAAAAGGGGAAAACGGGATGTTCGCCTCGTGTTTCGCCCTGTTCTTGACCACCCCTGCTCTGCCACTTTCACTTTCACCCGGCGTGGCCTTTTGGCCAATCAATTTGCACATACTGCCAAATAAAGACGGAGACGAACCCACACGGCCGCACGTCGCAATACATTTCATACCTTTGCAGCTTTCGCAACCAAATATGCCCATGCAACAAACGAGTGCAGAAACCTGGTCACGACCACCCCGGTACGATGCGGCCTCCCCTAAATTTTACAAGGCTGCAGGACGGGTCTCATCGGCACGCTATTTGTGGCTTCGTTCGGGGGACAAAAGGCAGAGTGAACAGGGGTCGTGTTTGTCAGTTGCCAGCTGAGATTTCGACGTTCGCCCGGTGCAGGCTGACAGCTGTTGAAGTAAGAGAAACAGATATGAAAAGAAATAACGTAAGAAAAGAAGAACTTCTTAAAAAAAAACAAGTAAAAATACAAACAAAATAAAATAAAAGCTCAAAGATCGTGTCATAAATTACAAGACGATGTACATCGTAGTTTTTCTTCTCTTTTCCTTTCTTTTTCTTAAAAAAGAAATAGTACGCGGACGGCAAACGACATGAGCACATACTATTCAGTACATTGCCTGCGGAAGAATGTCGCGCGGCCTGGAGTTGGGCTTCCATGGGAGAAGAAAGACAAGAAAAGAAAGAACGGAGCATTGCTTCCATACAACAGTACGACGTACATACGACGTCCAAGTATTGGCACGTTCATCTCCTCACACCGACTTTGGCTGCCAGGATTATGCACAGAATCACACTGGCGCTATCACATCTCGAATTTGGGTGTTCGTTCTGTAGTAGAATCCTTCTCAGAACCGTCATCAGGAAATCAAACAGCCCCTTGACGACACAGCAAAAGGTAGTTTGGAAAGTGGAGTTGGTTTGGGGAGCCTCTCTCTGGCGTTTCCTCTAGCCTCTCTCTGCTCTGCCGTGCGTTCCTTGCCCTGTTCCTTCCAGCCCTGTCTCTTCCTGTCCAACTTTTGACGGTCCTTTTCCACTTTCGACACCCAGTCCGCTCCGTCTTATTGGCCGACCGCTCCGCCTACAGAGCATGGGCCATGAACCACGGGCTGCCGCTGGATGCGCGTGGAGAACAAGAGAGCCCATTTGACAATAAAAGAGGAGCCCACGCACTACGCACGCATGCACGCTCGCACGCACGGAGACGACGGCTGGACCGTGCCCAGATCTAATTTTATTTTCGGCGTGCGGTCTGGTCCATCTGACAAAGGACAAAGTACGACACATACGCAGGACGTTCGGTATGGACTCCAGTGAGTAGGAAACACATCGTATTACGCTGCCGTCGATACGCCGTGCGTGTCTTTTCTGTTCTGACCACACCACCTTCCCCCAAGCCAAGGCCCATCCGGTCTTTTCTGGGAAGTGGGAGGGTGATAAAACGATGTAATTTCTCGACTGCAGCTCGTTTGAGCAGGGGCCTTTCAGATGGACATTTGTTTTTATGGGGATTCACTTGGTGTACGGAGTAAGCCGTAATAAGCTGTATTTTAAATTTCTGCCAGATTTGTTGACTTGTGAAGCGCCGGGCTTCAACAATTGTATCATGAAGAACAAGGCGGAACGGGACTTTGTATAGAAATTATGTATGCACGGGAAGAAACATGGGCATACTACGGAGTAAACCTTGCACAATTAATGAGAGTACCATCCACTGAAAGCAAATAGAATAAACAAAAATACGGCGTAGAACAGTCTGTGCCGCGTTGGTGCTGCTGAAACGAAATGACCAGCCCGTGGCGGCAAACCGTTAAGATGTTCACCAATACACAATTAATTAATGCAAGAAGAGTGCACGCCACAAGCCAATAGTGCGAGCGTGACTTGCCTGCTCGGGCGGATGTGCACCAAACGGCAAGTATCGTACGTCAAGGCACGGGTGCAGAAGAACGTGCGTCTTTCTGTGCATCAAAGTATGGTGTTGGCTTGCATGCAGTGCCTTTCTGCCTTTCTGCACTCTGCTGCACAGACCAGGCCGTTTAGCCAGTGAGATGTGCTGCTCGTGTGTGTGCTGCCCATTCTGCCTGCAGTTGACCACATTTTGCTGCAGTTGGCTACATTATGCTGCATTTTGCTGCGTTGGCTGCATTTACCTGCATTCGCAGGTGCATCTCGTCAGCTCGTCACCGCCCTTTGGGCACCGAGGCATGCCTCCCTGGCTTCCATGCCCCGTTTCCTTTGTGCCTGGCCTGTGCTTGTTCCTCGTCGCCGCTCGCCGTTTTGTTTGTTTGTCAAACACGCATCAAGACAAGGTGAAACGGGTTTCCAGTCTGCTGGCATTTTCTCCATTTCCCTCACCTCATCGCCCTTCCAAGGGCCTTCCCCGAACGACCGAGGCAGTTCGCCGGAAAACCATGGGCCCATGGGATCCGTATCGTACGTCGTACGTCGTAAGGTTTCCCCAAGGCTCGGAGAGGCCCCATACCAAGCCCTTTAGCACCACCGACGCAGCCAGTCCAGTCCGAGGCAGAGGGCATTGCCTGATCGAAACCACGCGAGGCAGTTCCTGAGGCAGTGTGGTGTTTCGAGCCCGCCCACCCAGGCCACGTCGTATCCGTATCAGATATCAGGTATCAGGTGTTTGTATTTTGCTCACCAAAAAGACCAAGACGTAAAAGACCCAAGACGTCTTATCAAGAGACCAGAAAGAAACTTGCCAAAGGGCTGCCAGCCCGCCAAACTGCTGGTCCTGGGGGCGATTACGTGTGATGGTGCTCAAACAGCGCCTGGTCAGAAATCGGCGCGCCAATCGGGCGCTGCCTTGAAAGGCGACGGCGCTGTTTTGGCGGGCGATGGGCATTTTTGAGAACGTTTCCTTTGTCCTGATGCACCTACGATGCACAACGCCGAGCCAGTGCGGACGCCGAGCAAAAGACGTGCGTCCCTGGCGCCCTTCAGCCCGAGCGCGAGAGCGACCGCCAACTCCGTAGTGGAAAATCCCGAGCACGACAACACAGGTCGCCCGCGGCCTAAAGCCCCCAACACCTTGGCGTATTGGCGGAGGCCTTGCTTGGAAGTCCTTTGAAGCCAGCTGGCTTTTTTACATAGTAGTAGTAGTCGTCATACTAGTACACCCGTAGGCTGCGGCGCTCGCGATGGTCAGGATGGCTTCTGGATCTGGCCCATGGGCCTTCGCCTTCTGCCAAAAATAAGACGGTCTCCATGGACGTCGGCGTGAGGACGAGGACGAGGACGCGCGAGGAGACCGGGAGCCGGGCAATACGGGGCCAAAATGGATAGCGCCTTCGCTGACACACGAAAGGCCACCTGGTCCTTGTGGTCCCCTACGAAGGACGTCGTAATGGCTTTGCACAAAGGAAACAGTGTCATGTGCCTGGTACAAGTTTATCGAGTCGAGAACGAGGGCAAGCGGAGGCGAAACGTTTGGCATGCATTTGTACCTCCCCGCGAGATGTTGCTGTATCTGTGGTTTTATTTTATTTTATTATTTATTCATTTTATTTGACTTTACAAGTCAGTGGCACATACGCCCGACGAGACATGCAAAGACATGCAAAGACATGCATAAGAGCAGGAACGCTATCACGACCTCAGGCAGCACTCCGAGACCCAGGACGGCCATCCTTTGCCTCTCCTGTGGCCGGCCCAGTGTGTGAGTGTTTGGAGTGCAGATGGTGAGTGGCTGTGGCACCGCCCATCCCTTCCTGTCTCTCGTCCTTGCTTTGCTTTTCTGCTTGGCTTCTTTGCTTGTCCGCTTGTCCCGTGTGTCAACAAATCCATGGGCGTCCGCTGACTCGCCCAACGGCGCCACCCCTGGGCCGGGGGCCCCTCTTTTTATTGTGCTCGTCACGTCCTATTCGTATCCTGGGCTGGTCCGTTTTCTGTCGTCTTCGTCACCCACCCACAATTCTGTGTGAAGGCGTGTCTGGGGCCGTTTGGTTCGCTGGTCTGGGCGTCTGGGCGTCTGGCACGTCTGGTTCTCCTCTTTTTTTCTTCTTTTTCTCTGTCTGCTGTTGGAACAGCTCCACTCACACAATTTCAAACAAGAGGCGCGTTGCCTGTTCAGTGCTAGGATCCTGTCTCGCCTCCACACGATGGGGCGGCTGTGACTGGATGCCTCGAAACAAAGAACAAGACAGCGTACTGAAGTGTCCCAAGCCTTGCTGTACATGTATTGGGAGAGAAAAAATCGATCAAATCCGAGACATGGCCGACTCAGAGGACGTCGCCTGCCACACCACGCCTCACATTCCCCCCTCTGTATGTCGTAGTGCTTGCGTTCCTTGCCTCGTTGTCGCCGATTTTGACCCGAAAAGGCTAGTTCAGTCATCTGGCCGCCTTTTTTCTTTTGCTGTTCTCTTCTTACTCTTCGTTGCTCGTATTTCCTCTATTTCTTTGACTTAATCTAATTCTATGCAGACGCAAAGCCACTCTCGACCCACCACTGCGTGCGTGCATCTGTCTTACCGGCGTCGACTGTCGCTCACCAGTCTCGGGCCGTGTCTGTGTATCTTCTGAGTCGTGTCTCAACGCCTCTCTTTTGTTGTGTTTTGTCGTCCTGTTTCTTTTTTTCTTTCTTTTTTGTGGTCTGTTTTACCCGTTATGTCTACCATTTTGACTGATGTGCGCCGTTTGTTGTCCTTTTCGTCGTGCTGATAATTTTGTGCCCATCTCTAACCCTGTGCCCGGCCTCCCCTGGCTGGTGGCAGGTATGCAGCTGCTGCAAGAAACGCCAGGCAGAGGCTGCAGAGGCTGCAGAAACGAGTCCCATACCCCGGCTCGAACCAGGCCTGGCTCCAGTCAAATTCGTCAAGGCGCAACCCACCCCTGTCCTGCTCCTCTGGCCACTTCCTGCCATCCGCCATTCTCTGTCCACCTGGTGGTATCCACTTTTATCTGTGCTCCTCTTTTTCTTTTTTCTTTTTTCTTTTTTTTTTTTTGTTCTTATTTTTGACCCCCCCCCCCTATGGGAGTACAAAACAACGCAACGCAACACGGCCTCCATGCCCACCCCCCCATAATAAACTACGACGCTTTCCTCCGTAGCTTACCACGCTAGCGAGAGCGGCAAGACGCCCAGCCCTGGTGCAGACGTTCACATCCTTCACGGTCATCGCTCAGACAAAGTCGCCCTCCTCGCCCGCGCCGTCCACGCCCCTCTCGCCAAGGTACCTTTGTACTCTTGCGCCCGCCCCAGTCTCCAGTCTCTCCCTCTGTCCCAGTCTATGAGGTATGGTATCTGGCATCCACACCCCCCAAAGTGCCACACCCCCAGATATATCCTCTGCGACCTGTGCCTGTTGCAAGCTCGATTTCTCCATTTGTTCGTTATCAATATCAACGACCTCATCCCCCCTTCCTCAACCTACATCTACTTCATCTCAAACATCCTCCCATCCACCTCAGCCGTTTGGGAAACCTCTTTTTTATTTTCATATTTCATATTTTCATATTTCCCTGTTTTGATAGTTTTCTATTTCTTATTTCTCTTCAATACCCTTGTTTCTTTCTTCGTCAACCCACGCTCTCTCATCCGGCTGTATCTTCTCTTCACTGCACCTCTTCGACATCTCAACGCATCTCCTCATCTCACCTCTGGACCACATATATTGACTCGTTAAATCGAAGCTCAATATATATCACATCTACGTTTCCCTGGTTTGCCTTGCCACTCTTGGATTTGACGACCCCAACGCCGTGAGCGAAACCTTGCTCTCCTTGACGAACGACTAGAAGGATATCAAAACGGACCCGACCCGACCTGAGGATTATTGTTCCTGTATTCTATATAGGAAGCTATTTTCTTTTCATCGTGCTCGCTCTCTTTTTTTCTCTTCTCGTCTTTTCAAAAGGCTTTCCTTGACTCTTCCTGGACAACGGCAACAAACAACGGAGCTGGTTCCTTCACACTGGACTTGTTTGATTTTCTGCTTCTCACGACACTTTCAGGAAATACACCATTAGAAGAACATCTTACATGTCCGCCCCTCTGGCTTAACGGATTCCGGACCGGTCTCGTCGTTTTCCCTCTGTCTTTCTCTCTCTCCCTCTCCCTCTTCTCCCTCCAATAACATGCATAATGTCCTGGCTCCGAGCGGCCTCCCGACACCACCATCGTCGCCCCTGTCCTTTGACTATCCCAAGTGCGCGCAGGCCACCATCTTTCAGCAACAACATCAACAGCAACAGCACCAGTCAATACGCACACAACAGCAGCAGCGCTACGTCCCGGTAGCGCCTGCGGACCGGATTGGCACCTACCTGGGCAACCTGCAGCTGACGGGCATCATCGGCACGGGCGCGTACGGCGTGGTCTACGAGGCCGTGGACGTCAAGACGCGCGCGCGCTATGCGGTCAAGGCGCTGAGCAAGCTCAACGCGGACGGCACGCCGCTGGAGGCGCGGCAGGTCGACTACCAGACGCGGGAGATCCGGCTGCACTACGAGGCGTCGGCGCACCCCAACGTGGTGTCGATGCACCGCATCATCGACGTGTACCCGGACTGCCTGTTTGTGGTGCTCGAGTACTGCGCGGAGGGCGACCTGTTCTACAACATCACCGAGTGCGGCCACTTTGTCGGCAAGGACGAGCTGGCGCGCAAGGTGTTCTGCCAGATCCTGGACGCGGTGCACTTCTTGCACAGCAAGGGCATCTACCACCGGGACCTGAAGCCGGAGAACATTCTGGTGGCGGACCGCGGCGAGACGCTGAAGCTGGCGGATTTCGGGCTGGCCACGGCCTCGGAGCGGTCGGAGGACTACGGCTGCGGCTCGACCTTTTACATGTCGCCTGGTATGTTGTGGAGGATGTTTCCCTGTATCCCTGTTTCCGTGTCGCCTTGACGTGCCATTGCTAACCTGTCAGAATGCCTGGGACAAAACTCAAAACGCCCCTACTACTACTGCGCGCCCAACGACGTCTGGAGCCTGGGCGTCATCCTCGTCAACCTGACGTGCGGCCGCAACCCCTGGAAGCAGGCCTCGACGGACGACTCGACGTACCGCGCCTACGCGCGCAACCCGCGCTTCCTCAAGACCATCCTGCCGCTCTCGGACGAGCTGGACGACATCCTGGCCCGCATCTTCGCCATCAACCCGGACCAGCGCATCACCCTGCCGGAGCTCAAGCAGCGCATCCTGGCGTGCCCGCGCTTCACCGTGTCGCCGCAGGAACAGGCCGCTGCCGCGGCGATCCAGCAGCAGCAGCAGCAACAGCAGCAGCAGCAGATCCCTGTGAACGTCTTCACACCCGCCGCCACCCCCCAGCACAACTTCCACGGGTATGAGCCGTCGGCTGCCTCGGACTACGCCATTGTCGACGACGAAGACGAGGAGGACGTGGCCTACGTCGAGGACGACGAGTACGACGAAGCCGCCTCCGAGGCGGACGGCAGCGTGTTCGACAAGGCCGACCGGCCGCTGACGCCTGCCTCGTCGGTCGACGAGATTGACGAGATCTTTGAGGACGTGGACGACAACACTATGGACAGCATCTGTACTGAGGTCACAGAGGTGGCCGAGGCCGACGTCGACGTCCAGGACTGCCCCTCGCCGACCGTCTCCGACGTGTCGCTCGTGGCCGACGACGACGAGGACAGCGAGCTCTTTGCCTGCCAGGACTTGCCCGAGATCGTGACCCCGCCGCCGCCCTCGGTGGCTGTGCGCCCGCCTCCCTTTGCCCAGCAGGTTGTCTTCCCGGCTCCTGGTGCGGGTGTCGATGCGGCCCAGTTCCAACCCATCCAGCAGTGCCTGCCGCCTACCCCCGTCTTCTTCGAGGCTGAGGATGCCGCCATGCTGGGTGTCGACACCGTCGGCACGCCGGCCGCCTTCCACCAGCAGTTCTTGCAGCAGCAGCACGCCCCCATCTACCACTTCCAGGCACCACCACCACCTACAGCATCAAGACCAGCAGCACCCGTGTCGCCCGCGGCGCAGCAGCAGCTGCCTCTGCCACCACCACCACCGCAGCAGGCACCCATGTCGCAGCAGCAGCAGCAGCAGCAACGACAGCAGGCCGCCGCCCTCGGCTCCAAGTTCTTCTTCCCGTCCATCTGGGACTGGGTCCTGAGCAAGAACGCCGCCGTCCAGGGTCAGGTGCAACCCCTACTGCAGCAGCAGCAACTGCACAACCACAACCACCCGCACTATCATCACCCCCATCACCAGCAGCACCAACACCAGTTGGCCGCCGCCATCCACCACAACCACCACGTCGCGGGTTTCCACAACCCCATGCCCATGTTTAACATGCAGGGCTGTTATTGAAAAAATACGTTTTTGTTCTTCACTTCCTGCGTCGACAAAACAGAACCAAAAAAAGGGATACAAAAAAACAACCTTTTTTTACCCATGAACGTCTCACGTCTTTTCCACTGTCGTCTCCATTCTCTTCCTGTCAGATATTTCTTTTGTTGTTTTACTGGTATTTTATTTCTAAACAAGCGTGGAGTTTATCGGAACAAAGGTGGGCTTTACAAGGATTACAAGGAAAGTGAGCCTTTTTGGAGAGGGAGGAGTGTCTTTATTTTTCGCTTCGTTTTCTGTTCCATTTTACTACCATTACTACTACCACATCCTTTTCTTACCACTTTTAGTACTGTCAAAAAAACATGCGGGATGGCCCAAGAGAAAATCCGCCTTGTTCTACTCTCATAGTCTTTTCCATTCATATCGAAACACTTTTTTATTCTCTTCAAAAACGCAAGTTCGTTTCTTATGCTCTGCTCTATGGACTCCCTTGGACTCTGGATGCGAGGTTGACCTGAGTCCGTTTGGGACCCGTGGACAATCGTTGCTCAACAGGGAAATGCAGTCGTCTATTTGTCTTGCCCGTTTTTGACTCTGGTTTGTTCATATTTTTTTTCTTTGACCTCATGAAGATCACCATCATAATTCTTTTTAAAATCCTTTCAAGACCTGGTTAATTCCTGTCTTACCTCACCCACTGCAAGAGTTGATACTTCACCCGTTTTCGGAGTCTGGTATTGGGTGATCTTTTTGTTTAAGAGTTTTTCAGGCCAGCAGCCTCCTGCAGCCCTCTGATGCCCTTTTTTCATTTTTCAGTCATCTTTCTTCACATCCACTTTCACTTGGGTTGGCCGTTTGCTTATTTGATAGACACCCTTCCCTACGGAAGTATAGCCAAAGGAAATCAAAAGAAAAGCAGTTCTTCTATTGTCACAACCACCCGTCAGTGACACACGTTTCATGGTGACCTGGAACTCCCAGTTTGCTGTAATATTTTAGGAACACGAGTAACAATTCCACGGCGGGCCAACACTTCGTACGGCGGCAACGGCAACGCAAAGCGATCACTGAGACTGGACAACACAGAAAGCACATACAATGTCATACGACGGTACTCCGTACACAAACACTCTACATGACGGAGCACAAAAAATAGAACAGCCCACATTTCGTCACCAACAGACAGACCGAACCGCGCACTCTGCAGTTCCTCGTCACGCCTTTCTTTCGTCCGCCAACGCCCAGCCGCGTTCCCTTTTCGTATCTCTCTATCCGGGTCTTGTGACGGGATGACAAAAACGAAAGACAATTGTGCAGAAACAGGTCACACCGCCGACGGAGAGAGGCAATATGCGATAATAGAAACAATATCCGAATATCATTTGTGTGGTTTTCCAATTTTCGAATCGTCTCAGCACACCCTTTTTTCAGGAAACACATCCCTGGCCAGGCCCAATCGGAGAGCCAGCAACAAGGGTTAGACAAAAGAGGGGGAAGGGGGAACACCAACAGATGAAGAACAAAGTATGGAAGAAGAAGGAAACGACGCGAAGAGAAGAGAAAACGAGGCGAGCCATCCATCCACACCACCCATCTCAGTATGATTATCGTTACAACATATTGAACACCAGAAAAAAGAAGATAGTGCGCCGTACGTGAACAGGCGAATGTGACGGCACCCTGCGGCATCTCTGTCACATATCAAATGGGGGACAGCGAGCGCACACGAGGCACACAAAAGAAATAAAAAGAAACCAAACAATAAAAGTGAGGCGGACAGGGCGGGCCCAGGGCGGGCAAGGCGGGCCATGCAAACATGTGGCTGCCCCTATCGACAGCCAATCGTTTGAGCGACAAAGGAGGTCGGGCTCACCTGCAGCACGACGCTGTGGTGGTGGGTGGTGATGATGGGAGGGCTGGAGGAAAATGGAGGTGGTCGGAGCTTGGCGCTAGGCCAGGTTTGGTGTGCAGTGCACATCCTACGTAAGTGCACATCCTACGTAAGGACCCACTATTCAAGGGCCAACTACGCACCTGGTTGGCTGTGCAATTGTCGGTGAGACATATGTGGGCTGTGATTGGCTGGCCAGTGTTCAACAAAAGTGGGAACACACAGTTCAGAATGTGTCGCACACACGGTGTGAAGACACTGTGTAATATTGCTCACAACACGGGCATCGTCGATCACTTGCATAAAAGAAGTACGACGTATGATAAGGAACGGTCGGTTGAAGAGCGTGCATGATAGGCCAGGAGCGGAGACTGCCGCTGGGGCAGGCTACAGACTGGCTGCAGAGGCATATGCTCCTGTTTCTCTTCGTCTTTGGCGTCTCCCTTTCTTGACATGACGAACTCTCTCCTTGTGAAGCAGGACATCAGCAAGCCGCGTTGGCAGGGCGGTCGTTCGGACAGCATGAAGCGGCCCCACCGGCGAGCGACACACACGGACAACGGTCCCGGACGTCCTGCCCATCAAGTTGTTTCCGCCGTGCGGGCTGGAAGACAAGCGCTTAGGATAGACAAGTTGAAACGGCATACGGAGTACGTACGATGTACTGTCGTACTGTCGTACGTCGTAAGATGAAAGGGAAGGCGGTTGTCGCCCTGTCTGTCTGGCAAACAGCATGCTGTGACGCCGATGCTGTGGGAGGGTGAAGGCAACGCAAAGTGTGGCGAAGACGGAAACGTGCAGGGGAGGAGAATGAAAAGAAAGGCAAGGAAAAGAAAGAAAAAAAAAATTAATATTAAATGACCAAAGAAAGCAGACATGCCGCGGGCCGTCCACAAGCTGGAAAACGAGGGAAGGATGCTGAGCTAGCGCTGTGTGCACCGCACAATGCACGCAGTTTCGCATTTTCGGGCGCGAGCAGAAGAGCAGAAACGACGACGCACGACGCGGACACGACCGTAGGATAGGCTGGGCCGTGTGGTCTGTTCGGTCCCTTGTGTGCAGAGGACGCGTCCAATGACAAACGGGCGAGCACAAAAGGACGCGAGACACGAGGATACGACGACACGACGAAACGACAAAACGACAAAACGACGACACGACGACAGCGTCTTACTCGTTTATGGCATATTGCATGATGCATATGCAGCTGCGTTGCATTGCAGAAACGGATAACAGCAGTGTGATAAGGGAGCGGAGGATCGCGACGGACATGAGCAACGAGGGAACAAATGTCGGAAGGCACAGCGCACAGAGGGCGGGAAACGACCGCTAGGGAGGCCCGTCGGTTTGCATGCGGCTGGCCGGGCAACCACCTCTGAATCGGCAAAGAGGTTGGGTCAACAGTCGACTTCATGACCTTTCTGTTAAGTGCGTGCATGATGCCTACAGAAGGTACTGTACGAGGAAAGGATGCACAGCCGTGGGGCGCGCGCCTTGGACGAAAAGACCACCTTGCCAGGCTGATCCGGCAAATATGACGGCGAGGTAGGAAAGGGAAGACCAACGTTTTCAACAGAAACAAAGAACGCCGGCTGACGAGGCAGTGTGATGGGCGCTCTGAGGCACATCGCGCTGGTCAACACACTGACGGACTTGCGTTTTGCGTCGATCGGGTAGTGTTGGCGTATCTCATTGGTGCGCATCGTGGAGGAAGTGTTTGGCAACTTGGCGGTGAAGAAGAGACATGCTGAGCTTCTGAGCTGCTGACTTGTTGCCGACCACAAAAGACAGCAGAGACATGTATGGAGTCGCTGGGTTTGAGTTGCCACTGACCGTTGATTGTTTGTTTCTGCAGGGAGGAAGGCAGGGAGACAGAAACAAACAAATACGGAGTGTGGAATACAGAATCAAAGAACTACAGAGCTACAGAGCCACAGACAGAGTGGCTCGGTCTGCGCTGGATATCCACCGACGATATACTGGCAAGACGTCCGGACGATCACTCTGATGTCTCCTTCCGACCGATGCAGAGAATGGCATGAAGCCCATGTCAGCCCACGGAGCCGATGTAAATTGAGACGCTTTACGACGAGACTGGGATAGCCATAGTCTCGGCAAAGCCAACAGTGACGACTTTTTATGTGAAATGGTTGTCGTCAAGTCCAGTCCTTTCATCTCTCGAAGCTACGGACTGTTGGGCGGCGCGGCCAACAGATTCTCCACTCTCGTCAAGAACATGGAGTTCGGGTAGAGACGAGAAGCGGCGCGAGACAAGGAGAAACGTGCCTAGTCTGGCTGGGGTCTTTTGAGCAGCGTGGAGGAAAATGCACCTTGCCTCTTGGTTATAGACATGCGCCACCATAAGCACCATATGCACCATATGCACCATATGCACCATATGCACCATATGCACCATATGCACCATATGCACCATATGCACGCACTTTAACGTAATGACTGACACGAACAGAAGGCAACAACTGCATGTCGGTGGAGCATCGACACCCATCGGCGCAGATATGTCGACCTAACTTGCACCAGCACTACTGTAGCCAAGGCCTGGCCGTCCCGAAATGGCAAAGTGCCAACATGAGAACTATTGCGTCGCTCTGTCCTTGGGTACCTTGGGCTAGCCGGAGTCGTGCATTAGTTACTCCGTACAAGGTCAATAGATAGTCATGGACCGCCCGGCATCGTGGCTGGAAACCCAAAGCCAGGCCAGCAGCGAGTCGACTCATGTACTCTGTCGTAGCTCACCATTGGCAGTGTGACATCGCTAGGCCCCGAACGGGACGCCCACCCGGGCCGTTTGTAGTGGTTTGTGATTTGGACCTGGACTGGCCTCGGAGCAACGCGTTCGCCAACAGCCGAACGTGGGTTGTCACCAACAGGGGCGCGGCCGTTGCGAAGCGAGCGACGACGATGAATCTGCTGCAACGTCAAGGGAGCGCTAGAAAGCGAAGCGAGGCCGAAGAAGGAAAAGGAAAAATACCGAGTCGACAGCCATCGCTTCCGAGCACGACGGCGCACACATCTTGACCGCCCATCTCGCTCGCCACGGCGCGCGAATCCGGGCAACCTCTGGTCCTGCGCATCCCTTGCGTTGTACGTTCCGAATTTCTGGTCGTATGGTTTACGGTGGTCTTTCTTTGTTTCTCTTTGTTTCTCGATTTTAGCTTTGCCTGCCGAGAAAAGCGCGAGATTCAGGTCGAGGAGCCAGTCGGACTAGTCATCACGCAAGGGATGGAGCACATCGTATCCTCGAATGAGACGGAAGGATAAACGAGAACAAAGACATCAACAGACAGTGTAACAAGAAACGAAGAGAAGCCCACGATCGTGGCACTCTTTTGCTGCCGACGGTGCTGTCGTGGTCCCATGGAAAAACGGTCCATCATCGTTTCTGCTGTTCGCTGTCCTCGTCATCGTACGTCTCGAGGCGAGACATCGCCGCCAGCTTCGAGCACACATCCGTCAAGCGACGGGCCCAGACGAGTGTCTAGACGCAGTCGCCATACCTTTCCTGGGGAGAACGATTGGAGGATACGATGCCGAGGTTTCGGCGTTCTTGACAGAGACGGAAGCCGTTGCCGTCCTGGGCGACACGATCTCGGCTCCAACGGCAAAGACGGTGACGGCAAGGCAGACACTGGTCGTACCATGCGGCTGACCGACGCCAACAACAAATGGCACAGAAACTGTGACGAGGTAAGGGATCGAGTGCGTTTTACGTCTCTGGAATTTATGAGAGATTTTCCCTCCGCCGCCAACCATCGTCAGCCGTCGGTCCTTGTTTGTGTCACCTTCTTGTTGTCCTGTGCCAGGACATGACCGGTCAACGGTCTCGATGGTGCCGTTTTGCATCCCTCTCGAATGTCTCCCAGTCCTGTCTCACTTTGACGGTGATGGAGGCACCGTCAAGAAACAGCACATCAAAACATCAAAACGGACGGCGCCATGCACGTCACACACGGGACGCAAGGGAGACTTGTCTGACGGTCGGCCGAGACAGAAGCGTGGAAGATCCAGACGATCCAGACGATTCAGACTCGGCACATGCAAAATACAATACGTCGTCCAAACGGGGGCAGGACACGCCGTTTGGTCCCAGTCGGAGTTCGGTGGGCTTGGTGATAAGCGAACACGGTTATCAGCCCCGTCCTTTGATGTATTGATTGTCACCGTCGACGATCGAGTCTCAATCAAACAACGTGAGACAGCAAAGGGACAGTCGAGAGACAGGAGGCGGTGAGGATGATAAGAAACGGACAGAATGCACGAGAACGCCATGCATCGCCTTGCGGATCGTCTTGCGGAAGACGCGGATACGCGACCTGAAGAGACCGTGTTCTGACGTTCCATTTTATGTGAAGTTGAAGGGTTTCCGGGCCCATCAGTTGCTGCGGCCTTAGCATTGAAGCTGCAAAAGTCGTCCTTGTCGACGTCGTGGAGTGTACGACAAGTATTAGCCGTTGAGACGTGCGGCTGTTTTCCTTTGAGAGTCGTGACGATGCATTCTCTAGCAGTTTATCGAGACATGTTGGCAGCAGGGGCGCATCTCATGAAGAAGAGAGGAGGCAGAAACATTTCCCACCAACGACGTGTCAGGACCAGTTATTTCGAAGAAAGTGGCGAAGCAACAATGAGACCAGCGACCTGTCACTATCGCGTTGAAAATCGTGCTGAAGTATCTATATCCCAGGCCGAGTTTTGGCAAGGTGCACAAGTCATCGATGTCGACGGAAAGGACGCGTTGGCCGCACATCTGTAGACATGTGTAGACATGTTGACCGGTGGGCGTCCTAAACTTTGGTAACGCAAACATCTTGGACGGCAATAAAGTCATGACCAACAGAGGCATTGGCAACATGTCCCGCAAATGTGGCAGCACGGTCCGGTAGATGATTGTCTTTATCCATCTTCCATACGGCACACCAGGTTAACGTAGAGAGACCTCTTTAGGTGGAGTGGCCATCTTCACCATATGCGCACTCATGGCATTAAACATTATTGATTGTAGTCTAAGTGTATCGTATCAGAAACCACAGAGCTCCAGTTGAACCGTGACGAAATGGAAAGCAGCGCTAATACGACGAGGAAATGCAGGACGGCACCATGGTCGAATGAATTAAGGCCATGAGAAGAAAGGGCCTGGTAGCTGTCTCGTCGTATGGATCGAACGTATGAGATGGCCAGTATCATGGGTAAGTCCATGGCCAAAGCACGCGTGTCATCACGGCTTCGCCGCGACTGCCGTGGTCGCCGCCGCCGGTGCTTGTGCCCTAGGCTGCATCTTGCGGATCACGACCGCCTTGTCGTCCAGCTCCCACCCGACATGGTACTGCGTCTGCAGCGCGGCCCAGCCGAGCCCCGCCGACGCCTCCAGGAACCCGACGTCCTCGAGCCGCAGGTACGCCCGCCCAAAGCACTTGAGCGTGTGCACGCGCACGTCATGGACGGCGTACTCGAGCAGCTTGATCAGGTGTCCGTCGGCACTCCCGCCGCGGGCGCCGCCCGACGCGCCGTCGCCCACCAGCCGCCGCAGCGCCACCCAGTCGTCGTGGGCGAGCGCGCGCAGGGCCGTGTCGACGGTGGCGCTGCGCAGCCTGTAGAGGCAGCGCAGGTGGTAGGCCTCGGCGAGGTCGCCGCGGCGGCAGGCGGCGTCGAGGACGCGGTAGGCGGCGACCTCGTGCAGCTCGACGGTGCTGAGGGGCCGGCGGCGGTGGATGCTGCGGAGGAGGTGGAGGATGGCCGGGTGGTAGGACTGGGGGTGCTTGGCGAGGATGGCGAGGCGGATGCAGAACAGGTACACCTGCGTGGAAAAGTCGTCGACGCGGCCGGTCGCCACAATGGCCTCGCGGAGCTTGCGCAGGGCGGCCAAGACCAGCATCAGGTCGCGGGTGGCGGCTGCGAGGGCGGCCGTCGTCGCGGCCGTGGGCACCACCGCGAGGGGATCGGACGGCAGCGCGAGCGACGGACCGGTGGCCGTGCCGCTCAGCTCCAGCGACGCGAAGCGGGCCAGCAGCCCGTTCCGGTCATTGGCATCGTTGCAGAACTGGAGGTAGCGCTGGACAATTGTGGCGTAGTACCGCTCCTGGAGCTTGAAATCAGAGAGTCTGCAGAGACGTCAGTAGGGGGTTCCATGGTGTCTGACAGCCGCAAACCAGAGCACAGACCTTGTTTCGCCCTTGGAGGGCAGGCCGTAGACCTCGAGAGGGTCGACATTGACCGGCCGCAGTCGGCCCCACCCGCCACTTGTTGGTCCGCGGAGGGATGGTGGCATGGTGAAACTATGATGCCATTCTAGACGGGAAGAGGAGCTGTGAGAGTGCAACGAGTTGTAGGGAACCAATTCTCGTAGCTAACCGTGGCGTTACGGTGGCCAAAAACTGAATTTTGTAAGGGGACGAGGCGTGTTTTGATACTTTCGTCGACGTCGCGATCGGCTCATGATGTTTGCTCTCACGCGGGAAGGTGCAAACGACGCTAGCCGCCGAAAATGCACCGCCACAGCGGCACATCAAACTGTGGCGTTGATCACAACTGCAATGGAAGCGACGAATGGCTCGTCTTGAATGTTTGGAATATAATTTAATAAATTCAGTAGAACATTGAAGCGAATCTGAGTATCATGATTGTATCATAAGGATGATTTGAATTAAAGTAAACCCCGTAAGCCACCCCATGCTATCACTGAACAATAAGCAATCCCAGTAACTCCTTACCCAGCCTGATATCCCATAAGAACCCAACGCAATGCCATGCCATCTTCGTTTGACTCTCTTCGTTCCTCAACGGAAGAGTGGTCCATGCTTCTTCTCGTCTCCCCACGGGCCGAGGGCCTTGCTCGGTGACTGTGGGTCGTACGGCGGCCCAAACGCGGCGTCCAGCCGCCGGATCGTCTCCGTCTTGACCTTGCGCAGCCACTCGCCCGTGATGCGCTCCATGTACACCGTGTGCAGCTGTGGCAGGTACCGGATGCCGTTGGCGCAGAACGCGACCGTGTCATCGTCGAGCGGTCGCAGGCGGAACGCCGTCAACGGCAGCCGGCTCGCCATGACGCGCCGAAGCCGGGCAAGGTACTCGCATTCCGCGGGCGACACGTACAGATCCCGGCGGATGGCCGCATCGAGGTCCTGGACATAGGTCTGCGAGCGGCCACGCGCGCCGCCATGGCCTCGGCTGCTACCTCGACCGCCACTACCTCTACCCCCACCTGTCGCACCGCGACTGCGGCGCTCCGGGCCCTCACCGGCCGACGGGTTCCAGCGACTTGCGTTCTCGAGCAGCTGCAGGTCCACAACGCCTTGGATGCGTACGCCGTGGTGGCCCCAGAGCGCGTCGGCGGCGTCGCGGACGTCCCAAAAGACCTTGCGGAGGCCCGGGTTCTCGAGGACCGCTTGCAGCGTGAGGCCAAAGACGGAGCGCGCCGTGAACGCGTCGTGGCCGAGCGACTGGATGTCGATGACGTAGATGCCGGGGTGCGGGTACGCGCGCACCGTCATGAGAGTCAGGTCGCCCTGGCGGCTGAGGCGATGGCCGTGCAGGTCAATGTAGAGGCGGGCCGAGGAGCAGACCGTAGCGAGAAACGAGCGCAGGGATCCGACTTTGGTGATGAGTTCCGGCTGTGGGGGCGGTGCAAAGGTACCGCGCGTAGCAGACTGTGCCCGTGCCATCTTTGCGCTCCAAATACATAGGCATCACACACTTGTGTCTAGGCCCATTTGTCCAGCTTTGGTTTTTGATCGAGAGAAGGCGGCTGAGATAATATTGTGGAAAGAAAGAAAGTGTATATCGGAGAGCTGCGTTGGAAACAAGTAGGGTCTTCCAGAGAGGACACATCGCAGCGCAACCTCACGGCGTTCGCTTGAATGCTAGATAAGGTGTAAGTGAGATGATTGTCATGAGACGCTCAGAAAGTCTTCTTGCAGAGTTTCTCATGAAAAGGTGAACAGTGAATGATGCGATGGTCTCGAAATACAAGGCCTCAAAAGCAAAACCACAAAACTGTCCTGTATTCCGTCGACTGGGCTTGCTGGTGGCAGCGTCGTCGTGAGAGTTGTACGAAAAATATATGGATGCCTATAGAAACTGTTGTTGAGAGTGTAGGATG
Organism: Sporothrix luriei; assembly: GCA_021398005.1. Lineage (NCBI taxonomy): Eukaryota > Fungi > Ascomycota > Sordariomycetes > Ophiostomatales > Ophiostomataceae > Sporothrix > Sporothrix luriei. The sequence goes on along the minus strand of WNLO01000065.1, from coordinate 133,750 downwards.
GCATTGTTGGCATTGTGCGATAAGTCTGCTGCACAGCATATTGTTCGAGATGTCGAGGCCTGGGCCTGCAGCAAGGCTGCACACTAGCTCTATTGTGCCATGGCGCGCTGGGAGAGTGGAGCACTGAGTATGGGGGATGGTCGCAGTGCGGGGGCTGGTCCTTATTGCCTAAGGAGCGCCTCGTACCTCGGCAGAATGCAGTAGCGGGAGTGCGCATCGGCAGCAAAAAAGCACTGAATTGCGCTGGGCAGGTCGTATTGGCCCGTCTGCCAGGCTTCGCAATGCAGTGCTGAAAGCAGGCAATAGCGGGGACGCGGATTTTCTTCATCGACGGCAAGAGATTGCGAAACGAATAGGAAAGAGCGTTTGGACTGCCTCGGTCTTGGAAGCGAACGCCGAGAAGGAGCTATCCTTTGAAACTTGCGACGTACGGAGTACAATCTCTCTATTTCCCTTCCCTCCTTCCTCCTTCATTTATTGTTTCTCTCTTTATTTGACCTCGTTCCCTGTGTTTTCTTCCATCTCTTTCCTCGTTTCCGCTTTTCCTCCATTTGCTCTTTCATCTCAAAAAGCTCCAGCAAACCCCACGACATCCTTTCTCCTCGAAGCTCAACTCCCACACGTCACACACAATGGCCGACCGTCTGTCCCAGATCGCAGGCCACCTGAAGAGCGGCAAGCTCCTCCAGAACCAGGTCGCCATCATCACCGGCTCTGCCCAGGGCATCGGTGCCGAGACCGCCCGCCTCTTCGCCGAGGAGGGCGCCAAGGTCGTCATCTCCGACATTGACGCCGCCAAGTCCAAGGCCACTGCCGACGCCATCAACGCCGCCGGCGGCAAGGCCATCGCCGTGCCCGGCGACCTGCTGAAGCAGGAGTACATTGACGAGCTCGTCAAGAAGGCCGCCGAGTTTGGCAATGGCAAGATCCACATCCTCGTCAACAACGCCGGCTACACCTGGGACGGCGTCATCCACAAGATGAGCGACAAGCAGTGGGACAACATCCTCGACCTGCACACCAAGGCGCCCTTCCGCCTGATCCGCGCCGCCGCGCCCTATTTCCGCGTCACCGACGGCGAGCGCCGCAACATCATCAACATCTCCTCGACCTCGGGCATCAACGGCAACGCCGGCCAGGCCAACTACTCGCTGGCCAAGGCCGGCGTCACCGGCCTCAGCAAGACCCTGGCCAAGGAGTGGGGGCCCAAGTTCGGCGTCCGCGTCAACACCGTCGCCTTTGGCCACATCCTGACCCGCCTGACCCAGGCCAAGGAGAAGGGCGCGTTCGTGGTCGGCCCCGGCGGCGAGAAGATCGCCCTGGGCATCCCGACCGCGCCCGCGGCCGTCCAGGAGGCGGCCAACGCCGACATTCCCCTGCGCCGGCCAGGCAGCGCCACCGAGGCCGCCAGCGCCGTCCTGGCCGTGGCGAGCCCGCTGTTCGACTACGTTACTGGCCAGACAATCATGGTTACCGGTGGCCGCAACTGCTAATGGAGGTACCATAGGCGGTAGAACGTGGCGTCCCCGAACGAGGCGTGGGTGTTGTATAAAAATTTTCATTTGAGACGTATTTTTTGTATATAAGTAAGCCTTTTTGGATAATTCTATTGGCTGTGCCATGTCTACCAATGCTGCCGTTGAGAAAGCCGTGCATACGCGCCATGCGCATAAAAAAGATCAGAATCACTCATCCGAAAGTATCTGGGTCATCATCGGGTCTTCTCCAAAGCTCCTATCCATAACCTGTCGAAAATCCTGTCTCGCGAGTGGTGGATCGTCAGGCACTGGCTTCGTTAAAACGTTTGCACCTAAGCAGTTCCGTCCATCTGTCGGATCATCACCAGGCCAGATGCGAAGCCAATGGCGAAATAGGTGCCAAATGCGAAATCCGGGTTCCAAGCAAGGGCCGTGACGGAAGCCGCCTTCTCGTGGACAACCGGCCCCAGTGCCTCCTGCCCAGGTAGCGCGGGCGGCCCTAGGCCGGACAAGTCGTCTGGGTCCGCCGTTTCGTCCTCTAGAATGTCGGCTTTCGACTCGGTTTCCCGCTTGAAAGTGAAGTAGAACAGTATGCCACCGCGGAGAGAACTGGCAATGTGGGGGTACCGGTTCACTTTTTGGAATTCGCTCACAAGAATCAACGTGGAGGACGGCACATGCGACTCCCAGTGCGTAGGGAAAACTGTGTCAAGTATGTTGCACGCCCACACTTTTCCGTCGGCCGTGCCGACGAGGGCAAACGGGTGCGTCTTGCCAACGGCCAGGCACGTCGGAGGCGATTCACGCCGAGAAGGGTAAAACTTGCGAGGGCACGGGAAGTGCCGGTGGTGCAAGAAGTCAAGCTTGTAGCTCACTGGGCTGTTGGCGGGCGCAGACGTAGCAAAGCCCTGCATAAGCTCTACCCATTCCAGCATGTTGCCTTGAATGCCGGCGATTGGGCTCGGGTGGAAGGTGTGTTCGCTGCTGGGGCGTGTGAGATCGAGGAGCCGAAGGACGCCTTCCACCGGGCGTACAGACACCAGGTACGGTTTGGATGGATAGCCGGAGCGGATGTCTCGTATGGGGGACATGTGTGTTGGGAAGCGGAGAAGCACCAGCTGTGGGAACACGGACCACAGTGCGATGGTGCCGTCGGTGTAGCCAACCACGATCCGGTTGATGCCTACCCACGACATGCAAGTAGCAAGAACGCCTTTCTCACCCGGAAAGTCTAGCGACGCCAACGCGTGCAGGAGTTTTCCTGAGCGCAACTGTTAGCAGACATGGCATGGCAGGTTGCGTTGTTACAAGGACACGGGCGGACTCTTACCGTATCGAGGTTGCTCTTTCATGCCCTTTTCGGCTTTGATGATGCGTACAATGCCGTCCTCGGTGAGCACGGCAAGCAAGCCCGGCCACGAGCCGCCCATGAGCGGCTGGACAGGGCACCACTCCAGCCGCTTCGGCCAACCCCAATCGAAGCAGCTCACCCAGTCTAGCCGGGCCCCGTCGCCAAACAGACTTGGGTCGCCGGACTTGCCGCCTCGCAGCGTGACTCTCCAAAATTGAATGCTAGCCGGCGGCTTGGCGGCCTTGGCTTTCTCTTCCTTTGTTGTGGCGCTTGAGTGACTGTCGACAGTGTCGCGGTCTTCGTCGTGTTTGTGCGGGACAACGGCAACGGCGAGTAAGGAGCCTTCCATCCGGCCAGCCTTGGGCATGGGCGCCCACGCCAGGGAGAGGACCTTGCCTCCCGAGTTAAAGTAGACTACTGGACTCGGTGAGGTGTCCACAGGAACTTGGCCCTCGTCGTTGGTCTCTGTGGGTGGCTTGGTGGCGCTGGCAACGCGGCTCGGCGAGGTTCTAGGGGTGGGCTGTACCCTGGCGGCGTTTGCGTCTGCGTCCAAGGTGATTCTGTACGCCGATGGTTCGCCTGCCCGCAGATGGTTTATGCTGTTCGAATAGTTATCGAAAACGTCCAAGTCCGCCTCCGTAGAGACATTCCACGGGAGGTACGGTTTGGCCTCCTCCTCCCCGATTTCATCTGCCTCGTGCAAGGGCGCTCTGCCCTGGGCACGCATGGCTGCGGCATACTTGTTCCACCAAGAGCCGTATGCGGTCTGCTGCTCGGACTCCAGATTGTTCGGCAGCCAAGGGCTGACAAGAACCACGCCCCGGGTTGCTTCAGGCCCCACCTCGTTCTGACGCAGGTGTTTTGGGTACATGCAGCGCTGCCAGCGGACTTGCAGGTCCCAGAACAGTCTGATGTTATCGGCCCGAGGGCCGTACACGGTATTGACAAGAGCCTGTCGGCGGTCCCATTTGCGAAGCGGGCCGGCGTATAATCGCATGGTGCGATTTTCGTGTGTGTAGGCCGGGATCTTGTACGCGGACCGTGGCGGAGGGCTCACAACGGGCGGCCGCTCGGCACCCCGAGCAGAGGACGGAGTGCCCTCTGCGTCGTCGCCGTCGTTTCCGTCTTCTCCGCCCTCCCCATCCTCCTCATCTTCCCCATCTTCTCCGTCAAGCTTAGCATCTTGACTCGCTTCAGGTGCAGGTGTGCTCTCCTTGTCAGGTTCATCTGGTTTGTGATGCTTTTTCTGCACACCGTCGAGCAAAGTGGGAGACCTAGTTCTCTTGCGCATTGTGCCGTGGATAAGGAGCAATGTACTAACTAACGTTGCATGTGGTATCGATATGACGAGTAATGGTTTGCGAAGACTGTAAAATGCGAGTGGTTGATATGGCGTAAGGCTGGCTCGCTGGGAGTGAGGCTAGGTTTGTTGCTGTTGTGCTTTCACTGGCGTGTTTTTTGATTGGATGGAAATTTTTGGCTGGTTGTTTATGCCGGTAACGTGGGCAGGTGCGATCGATGTTGTATCAGCCATTCTTGTCTCACAATCCCGATCGCAGCTTCCGTTGAAACCATTTACATTTAATTCAAGCTCGAAATGCAGTTACGTCCATTAATGCCATAAGTACACTGCCTGGGCAGTTTCTTTGAGAAGAAAGCTCCGACAAAGTCTTCACTCGCTGAATACCAAGTGGATCTTGCTCAACCTTTTGTGCACATCAAAAGGAACGAATCTTTTAGAGGGAAAAATAACGGCAAAAACTATGTGTACAATGTTGTTAACTGGAGATGGCAGGGTCATCATGGACCTGGCTTCGTCGACTTTTTGGATGAGAAAACTGCCGACTCAGCCAATCGCTGCGGCCTGTCCCAAAGATCCAAGTGACTTGCAGGCTGCAGATATTGTCCCACATGCCATTGTACATATACACCGGTTTTTCCATGCCAAGAATGGGAGCTACCTTTCCTCGTTGCTGTCTATCACCCTTGTTGCCGGGACGAGTCGAGCTTATCGAGCTTGCCATAATGTCGTCAAAATTACTTCATATTGACAAACACCTCCCCCCACGGCATTAAGTGCATGGAGGCAAAAATAGCTCATGAGTAGCCGATCTTGTCTCCAAAAAAGTAGTATAAGTACATCGTAACAAATAGTTAAGAGATTCAAGGATTGCAATGCCCGTCCGAGACCCTATTTTCCCTTATTCTCCCGCTTTAACAGAACACATCCATCTCGCCCACATTCTCTCGCCACGCAACGTCTGCCGTTCTTACAGCAGGGCCAGAGCAGCGACGACGCCACCGATCAGGCCAGCACCGACACCGGCCGACTCGCGGGGCGCGTAGTTGGTCGAGGACTTGGAAGAGGTCGTGCCAGCAGCGCCCGTCGTCGCCGGGGACGTGGTGGCGCCCGTGCCGGTGGCGCTGGTGGAATCGGTCTTGGTAGCAGCGGCGCCGCTGGTCTCGGTGGGGGCACCGGAGCCCTTGGTGGTGGTGGCCGTGGCGGCGGTGCCGCTGCCGCCGCCGGTCGACGTGCAGGTGACGGCCGAGGGGACGGTGACGCCCTGGGCGGCGCACAGCTGCGAGGCGAAGACGACGGCAGAGCTCTGGTCGGCGGCGTCGCAGGCACCGGGGGCCGCCAGACAGCAGGCGATGTCCGACAGGAAACTCTTGTCGGAGCAGATGCACTTGGCGTCGGAGCCACAGTTGCCGATGCCGCCCGTCAGGAACTTGTTGGCGCACGATTGCTAGAGGAGAGTCAGTCAACGTGTTTCAGGTTTTGGGGCGCCGTTCCGTACTTCTGTACGACAGTCGGACAAAGACCAGTCAACGAAACGGGACCACCAACGTCCGATGTCTCCGTCTTCCGCCTCGACTGCTATTCGGGTAAACGTACAGCGCAGGTGGGCAGCTGCTGGAACTGGGCGGCGGCCAGACCGGCCAGGGCGAGGATCGTGAAGGACTTCATTGTGCGTTTGGTTATGAAGGCCGCGCGGGCGAGAAACAGTTCTAAGGCAATTGGGTGAGTTTGAGGTGAACGGTAAAACAGACGACGATGAGCGCAAAGTCAACCAACACACACGAAAAAAAAAAAGAATCATAGTCAACCAGAGAGGAAATACAAAGGGGCGGCGGGAAACGATGCGCGTTTATTAGACAATTTTACAAGTTTGCTGCCAAGGGAGTCAGCAATGCAACAGCAGCCAGCGCACGGCAGACAAACAAACAGACACAGAGGGCTCGCAGCGACGGCAGGGGCTAGGAAATTCGGCTTACAAGGGCTGAAATTAGGACCACTCCTAGCCTTCCTACCAAGCAAAAAAGCACACGGTTAACGGCCAAGCGGGTCCATAATAGTAAGATACGGACAAGCAGCACGCTGGCACGAGACGCGCTTTCTGGAGCAGTTGCTCTGGTTTCCACTGTAATAGCTCGCCTTACGGAGGACGGGAATGAACCGTTGGCTCGCTGCCATCTGGTGTCTTTCTCCTTGCGCCGCCACCAGTCCGTTCCCCAGTGATTGGCAGTGGATCTTCTTGCCATCAGACCAGGGGGTGCAGTGGGCTGGGATAGGAGATGGACAGAAAAAGAGGGGAAAGTGCGACCCGGGAAAGGCTACGGAGTATTGCTGGGCAAACGCGTGCATCAAAAGAGGAAAGAAGGTCACTGTAACCAAAAAAGGGCCGGCTCCTGGGGGCCAGCACGACTCGCGCCAGCATTTTCCTCTGCTAGTTTTGGATGAACGACGATGCCTTCTTACTTGAGACAACTAGGGCGCTTTCCCCGTACTTTCGTCCCGTCCATCCCTCTTTCCGTGCTTTTACCAGCGACGCCCCTGGAGCCTCCCCCCTCTTTCCTTCGTTCTTGCCTCTTGGTTCTTCTCCCTTCTGTTACTAGCATTACCTGTTGAGTTCGGCGTTACATCGTAGTTGGCGGAGGAATTGACATGCTTTGGATGCACATCGAAAAATGTGGTTACGACGTAAACTGGCAATATCTCACCTCACGGTCAGAGACACACGTCACCCACGCCCACTTTTGCTCCTTCGGCCAATGGAAGGTGTCCGAAGTGGATAGATTCGGCCGCAGTATCGGGTTTGCATTTTCGGGTCTCAGCGTTCAGTGGTTATTTGGCTTTGGTCGTGGGTTCTTCCACCTGCAACAAACCGCATGGCTTGCGGCTGAGCTCCGTTGGCCTGGAATCCTTTCGTGGCCTGCCCTTCGTGCCAAGTACGGGAGATCAATGACGCTGCAACGATCACTAATAGAGACTATCGAAAGCCAGGTTTCCCGTTCTTATGTTGGATCCGTTCTCACCACGCGGTATAGGAGGCAGCCCTGTGTATACGAAGTAGACTGTGCAGTGTGCCGGGTATTGCAACATATTTTAGTGTCCACAAGTACAGCGTATCCGTACAAGCCTTCGTATTCGCATATCTTAATACAAGAATACGAAGTAGGCGCGGTGGAAACGAAAAGTAGTTCGTGATAATGGGCTCCATAGTTACGCAGAAAAAGCCTTCGGCATACACTGTCCCGTTGGGTCGCCTCGAGGATGCGCTTCTCTCAATTTCATTTTTGCAGCTCATCGCGTATTTTCGCTTGTCTGTTCAGTGACAATCAGGAGTCGTTCAAAAGGCTCCGACCCAATCTGACCTAATCTGTCAGCAACCTGGTGCCAACCTGTGCTGTTTGCTCCTTCCATCTACTGAAAAGTGTAAATGTCGGTCTCGGCAGTCTCGCACCTCCCAAATGTCCATGCCGGGGCCTTGCACTTTCCGTTCTAATTCTTAATCACTCGAAAGTTGGCGTAATCTTACATCGGCAGGTGCACACACCACTTTCCATCGTAGTTGCCGATTTTGTTGGTTTAGTTTGCTGCCCCTCCTATGTCCTTCTTCTCTTTCTCCTACTCCCCCCCTTTTTACATCTTCCTCCCATTAACTTCACTGTTGCTATCACCATCTTTACACCTGGCCTAGACTGTCCGACCATCATCAACCACAACTCGCCGATCGTCCATCAATCGCGCAACTGGCTCGTGACCAACAGAGCCTGGCCCCCACAAACCCTTTTCGCAATACGGGCCCAGTGTTCCACAATGGACACTCGGGCCAAGTCTACTCCGTACTAACGGAGTATTCCGACCTTGGTCGAGTTGGCTGTATTCTCCGTCCAGCCCACTATTCATCTTGGACGACCTCCATTCGCCCACTGCTCGTCCCCTGTCAGGCTGTCACTTTCACAGCCACGCCATCTGAACCCATCTGAGACCCCCAAAAGGTGGCCCCCCTGGTCGGGATTGGAGCAGAGCTAGCACGTCTTACAGGCGCTCCCAGACCATGCGACAGAGGCTGTCTGTTTATTATCACTAGCATCCCGGGTCTTGGCTGTTTTCCTTGTCGGGTTTCTCGTTTCTCACTCATCCCGCCCCGGTCATCGCATTTCCTTGAATCGCGGTCCAGTCGCCGGCTCCTTGGTTTCTACTCCTGGCCACCGTCCGATAGCCGACATCATTTTCATCCTTTCTCGACCTGGTCCATCGCAGGCTCGGGCTCAGACCGTCGCACTGGCTGGGCCGACCGGATCTGACTTCGCACGGAATTCACCTTCGCACAACCAGGTCCCCCTCTCTTCACCATGGGGTTAGGTATTCTCGAAGACTCGGTCATGGAACATGTTCCTGGTACGTTACCTCATCCATGATAAACACCACGGGGCGGCCTTGCCAGCTGTGCAGCGTCGCTGTCCCTTACTCTTTTTTTCGTGTTTTGCTTTTGTTTTGTCGTGGCGCACATACAGCCCTGTGTCCAACCTCAATGTCGCTAATGCTCGTGCTGCACCACCGTAGGCACGACCCGGTACTTCGACGATCCCCTCCGACCACAGATTGCACACGACGGCCTCGCCGGCCTCAAGTGCGACAACAGCGGCCCCGAGCCCATCATCCTCGTCCCGCAGCCATCTGACGACCCGAATGACCCCCTCAACTGGCCGCTCTGGAAGCGCGACCTCATCACCACCACTTTGTCCATCACCGCCATCTTCGGCACCGCCCTCGGCCCCATCCTCGCTGCCAACACCATCACGCTGTCGCTCTGGTTCACGCGTGACTTCACCAAGGTTGCCTTGCTGACAGGCTACTACCTGCTCGGCGTCGGTTTCGCTGGCACCTTCTTCGTACCCTCCAGTCGCATATGGGGCAAGCGCCACGCCTTTGTCATTGGCACATGCATTCTCATCGGCAGCAGCGCCTGGGGCGGCGCCGTCAACACCAACTACACGAGCATGCTGTGGGCGCGCATCGTCCAGGGCGTCGGCACGGCGCCGTTTGAGGCCCTCGTCAACGCCGCCATCGGCGATCTGTACTTTGTCCACCAGCGCGGAAAGCGCATGGCCTTCACCAACCTGGCCGTGTTTGGCGGCTCGTTCTTTACCCCGATTGTCGTTGGCAAGATTACGCACACGATCAAGTGGTGGTGGACATTCAACCTGATTGCCATTTTCTGCGCCGTGTGCCTGCCCCTGATCATCTTCCTTTGCCCGGAGACAGCCTACCGCCGCGACAGCACACTGAACCTGGACCTGCTCGCCACAGACGACAACGCCGCCATCCGCCAGGGCGCGGAACCCATTGGCAAGCGGGACTCGTCGGGCAACGACGAGGAGCAGACGACCGGCGCTGCTGAACCGGCGATCGCGACAGCACCCGAGGGCGAGGCCAGTGCCGCTGTTGCTGTTGCTGATCCCCCTGCTGCCGCGCCGGCCGACGTTGAGGGGACCGCGCGTGCGCAGCAAAACATCCCCGAGAAGGTGTCGTACGTCAAGAGCCTGGCGCTCTTCAACGGGCGCAAATCGGACGAAAATTTCTTCAAGCTGTTCCTCCGCCCGTTCCCTCTGTTCCTGCAGCCGGCGTTCCTCTGGGCGAGCCTGACGCAGGGCACGCTGATCGGCTGGACGGTGTTTATCGGCGTGGTCATGGCCGAGTTTTTCTTGGGCTACCCGCTGTGGTGGGACGAGGTCAAGACGGGCTACGCCTACACGGGTGCTTTCGTTGGCGCCATTTTCGGTTTCCTGATTGCCGGCCTGCTGGCCGACTGGAGCGCCAAGAAGCTGACGCGCATGAACAACGGCATCTACGAGCCCGAGTTTCGCCTGGTGCTCGTCATCCCGCAGCTTGTGTTTGGTGTCATGGGCCTCTACGGCTTCGGCATCACGATTGACGGCATGATGAAGCAACAGTACCACTGGGCGGTGCCGCTGACGTTCTTCGGGTTCGAGGTGTGCGGCATGGTGATTGGCGCCGTGGCGAGCAGCCTGTACATTGTGGACGCGTACCGCGACCTGTCGATTGAGGGCTTCACATGTCTGTTGATTTTCAAAAATTTCTTCAGCTACGGCCTGACGTACAAGGCGTACGACTGGCTGGTGGCCAACGGCACCAAGGCGCGGCCGGTGTTCAATGCGCTGGGCACCGTGCAGCTTGTGGTCTGCCTGTTGGCAATCCCCATGTACGTGCTTGGCAAGCGCAATCGCAGCTTCTTTTATCGCCACGACATTCTCAAGATGGTCGGTCTGAGATGAGCGGGGGCCAGGATGCTCTCACGGTTTGCCATTTTGCCATTCTCCGGTATGCGCTTCTCCTTCTCTTTGAGCCTCTGTCTCTTCGCCTCTCTCTCCTTGACAACACCCACCATTTTCATACATACGTTTTGCATATGCCTTTCCTATATCAGCCATCACTAGACCTGCCCGCTGTTTTTTTCGTTTTTGGATATATCTCAGAAGCCCAGACTTCTTCTCGTCTTCCTTTTAGTGTTTCTTTCTCTTTTGTTTACCGACATTCAGATGTCTTCTTAATATAATTGGGCCGGCGTCATCGGGATAATATCACACAGCTACTCTATTGACGACTTCGGACCTTTTCGGATTTCTATTTTTTTATACCGCTTTTGAATTCACAAAATTTAGCTTCCATCGTTGCACGTTACTTTTTTTTTCATTAACAGTACTCAAACGAGCACAGTTTTGCTATAATGGGTTATCATCCAGCCTTCACTTTTTGATTACTGGGTGTTCGTTCTGATAGGTGTCTGTCCCATCGCCCCCCAATGCTCAAGCACTGGGCGCGGGCTTGCCAGCGACAGCAACGCTCTTCTTCACAAGCCGCAGACCGCCCACCAGCATGACCAGGGCCTCGAGACCGAGAATGACGGCCAGCGTAACGAGGGCGCCAATGACACCTGCGACCGCCTTGGACATACCGCTACTACCGTTGTTGTTGGTGTTGCCCTGAGAGGTGGCGCTGCCGGAGGACGAGCCGGTGCCGAGCGCGGCGGGGTCGCAGACGCCCGTGGTGTTGCCGCAGGCGCTGCACCAGGCGGCCGTGTCGCCAATGGCAATCTTGTTCATCTCGGCGGTGAAGGTGGTCCAGGGCAGGACCAGCTCGGACTGGCCAAAGAGCGGGTAGGGCGTGAGGCCGCCGGTGAGGCCGGCGGAGCCGTTGGAGAAGAGGAAGCGCACGGAGAGGTCGGCCGGGTCGAGGGGGGCGTCGTCGGCGATGCTGGCGTTGGTGACGACCTCAAAGACCATGGCCGAGGCGTAGTTGACGATGCCGTAAAAGTCGGGGCTGGCGGCGGGCAGGTTGGCGAGGCCGAAGAAGCTCATAAAGGTGCCGTAGGCGCCGAACTGGAAGTTGAGGCGGGGGGCGGCCTTGGCGGTGGGCGCGGCGCGGGCGGTCGCGTTGAGGGCCTGCAGGATCTCGCCGGCCAGGACGGCGCCGGCAATGGCACGCACGGGCTCGGACGCGTTGTAGGCGAGCCCCCACTCGTGCTCGTCGGCGCGGGTCTGCAGCTGCAGGAGGGTGTCGCGGGTGAGCAGGTCCGCCGACGGGATGGACGCGTTGTGGATCTCAGCGACGTGGATCAAGTCGAAGATGGTGTAGGCGTTCTTGAACGAGGTCTGGTCGCTCGTGAACGTGGCGTTGATGACGGGCGCCAGGCCGGCGTAAAAGGCCTTGGTGCTGTCGAGGGTGTCGAGGTAGCTGGCGCTCGTCAGGTAGCTGTTGCTGCTGATGATGGCGTTGTTGCAGCCGCTGTTGCCCTGCAGCCAGCCGCTGTCCTCGCTGCCGGCGGCGCTCGACGCGCTCGACACGACGTTCACGGGGATGTACTGGTAGCCGCCAAAGGGCGCCTCCACGACGGTGCCGTTGGCCAGCGTCTGCTGCGCGGCGGTGCCGGCGGGCGGGTACAGGCTCTGGGTGAAGACGTTGGCGGAGCTCTGCAGGACGTTGTCGACGGGGGCGGTCACGCTGAGCTGCGAGAGCACGGCAACGTCGCTGGCGACATTGACGATGCGGGACGACGCGTTGGCGGACACGTAGCGGTTGCGGAAGTAGTTGCCCGACGCAAAGACCTCGTCGGCGCCGAGGGCCGTCAGCATGGTGGGGGCCAAGGCCTTGGGGGTGCGGTCGCCATGGCGGTGGAACACGTAGATGCCGAGGACGGACTCGTCGGCCACGACAGAGGCGGGGGCCGTGGCCAGGGCGAGCAGCAGGGCCGAGGAGGCCAGGCTGGAGCGGAGGGAGGACGGCATTGTGGGGAGGATGTAAGTGGTGAGGGGTGTTGAAGACGGTGGTCTGCCGGCTCAGAACACTTGTGATGTGGCGTGAAAAGACGAAACGAAACAAAGGAAGAGAGGTAAAGGGACAACAAGAAGAGAAAAAGAAAAGGAGAAAAATTAAAAAGAAACACAACCAAAATCAAACATAAAAACACGACGAGGACACGAGAAGCGGAAACATAAATGGTAGACGAGATAGATAGCTTGAGCTAAGATAAAAAGACAGGATGGGAGGGGAAGCTTTGCGCTAAAGAGAGCGATCGGCAAAGGGCGGTTTTTTTCTTCTGGCCCTTTCTTTCTACTATTGACATCTTTTCCACTCTCGCCCGCACCTCGTCCCATGTTTACCGCCGACTCCTGGAGAAGTCCTGAACGCGGAGATGCAGGCACTTCATGCCTCCCCGCACACTGGCTCGTGCCAGTATGTTATCTCACGGGACGGGCCTGCATCGGAGCCCAACGCGGATATGTCACCAATACGGCTGCTCTACGGGAGTAGTTGAACGTTCAGGACGTTGAAGCCGTATTTTCATGCGGTTTATTTGTACGACGGATGTATGCATGCCCTGAGTGGGGAAGTGATAAGGCATGAGTATTCTGTGCCCTCCGTAGCTCGTTGTCGTCTTGGTGCTCCCCACTCTCGGTCGAGTCATGTGCAGCCAGCGCGCAGGCCAGCAGTTGGTCGACGGAAGACGCTGCGGAGGTTTTCCCCAAAGTACGTCTGAGAGCGGCTGTTGTCCGACGGAAAGAAGTGCGGGAAGGGCCGGACAGCGCAGGGCAGTGGCAGAGCAGAGAGGGAAGGAGCCTGGAGAGCAGCGGGAGAGGGCAGGGAAGCTGCAATGGTGGGTGGTGGGTGGTGGCCAGGTGCACACAAAACGGCCTAAGAGGGCCGTAACAGGAAACTGCAACGGTCGGCTCCGGCCATACAAGCGCGAGTCATGCATGCCTTTCATTTTTTGGTCACTACAGAGCTCAAGGCTGGGCAGGGAGGGTCGTTATCCGTCATGGTATTGTTCAATCAGCCATTTTACATGTCTTAAAAAGAAGACGAGGGGTTTGATTCAACACCAACGCAATGCCACAAAGAGAAGTAAACGTGCTGAACACAAAAAAAATGTAGCTGGAAAAGAGAAGACTGTCATTTTTACTCTTCATCGTTTTTCACTTTATTCTCCTTACTTCCTCCTCTCAGACCACTTTACGACATACGACATACTTCCCCTCTTTTTGCCACTACAAACCCACGCAGCCAAGGCCCGAAGAGGAAGGCTTTGTCGCTGGCCGTTGCATGTAGTGTGACCGTACGTCGACCAAGGACAGCATTTCTCGTATCCGCTCAGGTCAAAAAAGCCAGCCACTGCCGCCACAGAAGAGCCGACGAGGATCGTCTGGGTGCTCCATCGGCCGACATTAGCGCAGGTCGTCACCAACGTGGCGCCCACGATGGCAAATACAGTGAAAATCATGGACACCGGTGATCCTGTCATGTCGGCATCAAGGCTTCCCTTCTTGTGAGTCTGATTTTAATACAGCCTACTCGTAGCTGACAGACCAATGTACTCGTTATGCACAATTATTATTCTTACAATGCAAACCCATGCCTATGTCCAAGAACGCGTGGATGAAGTGCAGTTGTCCCCTCCAGCACCATGGCACGCCCTCGACCTACAGCTTGCTCGGCTGCTTTCGCCCGTCCTTGACCTTTGTTGACACGTCGCCCGACAGCAAGAACGTCGGGTACTGCATGCCCGGGTCCAGGCCGACACCCAGCGACCCGCCCTGCCGCCGCCACGCACCGCCGTCGACCACCAGCACGTGGCCGTTGACGTTGTCGCCCGACGCGCTGAACAGGTACACCGTGGCGTCGGCAATGTCGCGCACCGTGCCCCAGCGGCCGCTCGGGATGCCGGGCGAGCCGCCGCGCAGGCCCGGCCGCAGCTGCAGCGCGTCGGCCTGCTTGGCGTCCTCGGCCAGGGCGTCCGTGCTGGCCAGGCGGTTCATGCCCTCGGTGCCCTCAATGGGGCCCGGCGCGATCACGTTGGCCATGACGCCGCGCGGGCCGTACTCGAGCGCCACGGACCCGACAATCGAGTCCACGCCGGCCTTGGCCGCCGACACGTGCGACTGCAGCGGCAGGCCCGTGTAGTGGAAGGTGGCCGAGATGGCCAGGAAGCGGCCGCCCGGCGGCGTGTTCTGCGGGTTCGGGCTCAGGTGCTGGCCGGCGGACGCGACCAGGTGGTCGATGGTGGCCTTCATGGTGTTGAAGGTGCCCAGCGTGTCAATGTCGATGACCGCCTTGAAGGCGTTGGGCGACAGCCCCGCCAGCGGCGCCACAAAGTTGCCGGCCGCGCCCGCAATCACAAAGTCGATGCTGCCCAGCTCGCGCACGCACCGGTCCGCCGCCGCCTTGAGGCTGTCGTAGCTGCGCACGTCGACGTTGCCGATGCCGATGACGCGCGCGCCGCGCCGCACCTTGGCAATGTCGAGCGCGGCGGCCTCGGTCTTTTGCGCGTTGCGGCCGATGATGCAGGCGTCGGCGCCGAGGTAGACGAGCGCGCGGGTCTGGGCACTGCAGATGTCGCCGGCGCCGCCCGTCACGAATACGACGCGGCCGTCTGCAGAGCGTTAGAATGGTGGAGGGGAGGAGGAGCAGGAGGAGGAGGAACAGTGCTGGGAGAACAGAGGAGCACGGCAGACGCACTGAAGATGCCTTCACGCCACACGGGGCTGATAAACTCATGCGGCTGCTTGCTGCCCATGGTGGACGTTGGATGAGCAAGGCGGAATCGTAGAAATCGTAAAGGAGCGTCGACGGGTGGTCTGTCGACTGCCAACTGTCGAGATGTCGTCGCTCTATCTATGGGATGCGCCCGAAGACTGGAATGGAGAGTCTGCGGAACCGAGTGCGCCGGGGACAAAGATACTGGTGATCTGCTTCAACCACGCTGTGATCTATTGTGTTGTTGTGTTTGTGTTTCTCAATGCGCCTCTCGCTTCACTTTACTGTTCCAGCGTTGGATTCGTCTCCTGCTGACAAGGCCATGCCGAGGCACTGGGGTAGTCAATCCGCCTTGTAATCAGCGCTGCACGCCCTCGGCTCTTTCCCCATTTTCTCCATCTTCTCCGCGCAATTCGCTAAGCGGCCCCGCAAAAAAGCGCTTATGTCAGACAACAATCTCTGCACGCTATTGTCGCGCGCTGTAGCGCATGCTTACGTACGCTGGCTTCCTGCTACAGCAGTTCCATTAACACATTCGCGCCAGTGAAGTTCAGCGCGTGTCAAACAGCAAAAGGCTAGACCCGTAGCGGCGTATTTTGGATCGTGACATTTTTATTTTGAACTCGCCAGATTCACGTCAAATCTGCGCCGCAGATCACCTCTCACAACATTCTCCGCCACACGTCGCTCCCGAGCACATACACAAACCTGCCGGCTGCTCACCATGGAACCCCCGGCCCCGGAGCAGGCCTCGAAGCCGCCGCACCGCGTCGCCGCCGATCGCAACAGCAAACTCTCCGCTCTGCTCGCCAGCATCGACGCCGACCTGGACCTGGAGCTCACCGCCAAGGCCGCCGCGCCCGCCCCGGACGACTCCGGCGTCAACGCGTTCCGCCGCGCCAAGTTCTTCTTCCCCAAAGTCCTTGAGGAGCAGCGCAAGGCCAAAGAAGCAAGGGAAGCGGCAGCAGCCACGAAAAAACAGAAGGCGAAGGGCAGCGAGGCACTGCCGCCGACGGTCCGCTCCTCCTCGAGTCCCGATCGAGTCCGCGGCACAGACCACGTGCCAAAACGGCGCAAAGTCTCGCACGAGGACGCAGGCGGCAAGGCGAAGGTGCTGCCCGGCAGCAGATCACCCGCGGGGTCGCCCACAGGATCGTCACAAGTAGACAGCCCCAGCCGACACGACAGACGGACGGGAGCACGGCATGCGCGCTCTGTATCCCTGTCATCGAGAAGCCCGTCACCACCGCCGCCCTCGCGGCTGGACAAGGGCAAGGGCAAGGCGACATCTCACTCCGTCAACGCGGACATTGTCTACGCAGATAACACCAACACGTCACCGCCACCCTCGACGCGAAAACAGACGGCCGAGGGTGGAGCCGACAAGGATGTCTCGGTCGTGCTTATCGAGTCGACCGACGACTCCGACTCGGAGGACGATGTCCAGCCCTACCGGCCGCCTGACAGAAAGGCGCCTGTCGCTTCCAGGCTAGACCGGGACGAAGGAGACGTCGTGGACGAGGTGACGGACCCAGAGTTCAGGGAGTACATTGAGCGGGCCCGGGACAAGGCCGCCAAGGCTAGAAGGGAGGCAGAACTGGACGCCGTCTTTGGCGACGAGCTGAGCCAAGGGCCCAAGGCAGGCGCCACGTCTTCGTCCAACACGACCGCTACGACAAACGCCACCACCTCAGCATCGCAAGCAACGACAGCTTCCGTGGACCGGTCGGGCTCGAACCTCTCGAACCTCGCGCCGTCTGGTGAGACAGGAACCGCAACTGCGATACCAAAGACAACACCGCCACCACCACAACTACAACGACAACCATCACAACCACGCACGACGACCATCTCCTCTTCGCAACCCACGTCCAGCGACCAGCAGTACCGTGTCTTCATCACCTCCCACCTGCCCCAAGAGGTCCCGCCCCTGCTGGCCACCATGCGCATGGACCAGGAAATGCGCTACGCCCGCAACGCCTACCTGCACCACGCCGCCAAGCACAACGTCCATCTCTCCGACGAGGCCGCCCAGCGCACCCTGCTCACCTGGAAGGGCAGCAAAATCTACAACTTCACGACGGGCGCGTCCCTCGGCGTCCAGCCCGACGCCAAGGGCCGCTTCCGCGACGTCGACAGCATCGGCATGGCCGCGCCCGATGCCGGCAAGCCGGCCGCCGGCTTCCAGTCGGGCGGCCTGCACCTCGAGATCTGGACCGAGGAGCTGTATGCCGCCTACCTGCAGGCCGAAGAGCGCCGCCGCCGCCGCAACCTGGGCGAGCTCGCCGAGGGAGACCTTGACAGCGATGGGGAGGACGACGTCGTCGAGGACGATATGGGTGTCCGTGGTGCAACCCGAGGACCGAGTGGGCGACCCAGCCAAGGCCCCGAATCCGCCTCCACCAACAGCACGCGCATCCGCCTGGTGCTCACGTCGCGCGAGCACGAGAAACTCAAAATCACCGCGCACGGCGACACGACCATCGAGACGCTGGCCACGGCGTTCCGGCTGCAGCGCGGCATTGCGCCGGACAAGACGGTGGCCATTATGTGGGACGGGGACGAGCTGGAGGGCAGCATGACGGTCGGCGAGGCCGAGATGGAGGACATGGACAGCGTGGAAGTGTACATTCGGTGAGAGGGGAGGGGCGACTTTGGCTGCAGTGTAACAGTGTAACGAATGAACGAATGAACATGGTGTTGGGCATGGTGATGACCTTTTTATAATGATATCCCACATGTTTATGCCATATGAAAGTAGTTGCTGATTGGTTGATTGGATTTCGTACCAGGTCGTTAAAGATAACTTTTGTAACCAAGAAATGGGACGTAAAAGAGCAACAAACGATGAAACGCGCAGAAAGAGATGAAAAAAGAAGGGGTAAAAAAAAAAAAATTGAAATGAAATGAAATGGAAACACAACGCCGGCCCTCTAATGCGAGCTCCCAAAAGCCCCAAAAGCCCAGAAAACAATGCTACAAAATCCCATGTCTCCTTAGAACCGCTCTTTGAGACGTGCGCTGATCGACCGCAGGTTGCCGTACACCTTGCCCGGTGGTTTGCCGAGACTGATTTGTTAGTAGGGAGCAACGAAATTTGGGGGAGAAAACAACAACACGAGGAAAGAGAACGGGACGACATACATCAGGCTGACCACGCTCTCTCGCGCCATGCCAATCTCCTTGAAGCCGCCCAGGATGTGGATCTTGGAGCCGCCCGCCACCACAATGCGCGTCTTGGTCGTGTTCTCAATGGCGTACTTGGTCCGGCCGTCCTTGCCAACAATCCGGCCCACCGCGCGCGCCAGGTGGTCGCCCTCGAGCGTCTTGACGTCCTTGATCTCAAACGACTGGATGTAGATGCCGTCGAGCCGCAGGATGGCCACGGCGTCCTCGACCTCGAAGCCCATGGCGTACGCCCGCACAAAGTCCTCGCCCTTTTGGATCGCGCCCGTCTCGGTCGTGCTCTTGGACGTGCGCAGCTCGACCGCCTTGGTCTTGATGTTCATCCGCACCTGCAGCTTCAGGTTTTCCACGAGGGGTGTGTAGCTGTTTGGCCGGTGTTAGTGCCGCTTGCCCTTTGCCCATGCTGCTGTAGCTGCCCGACATATTGACCTACATCTTGCTCCACGACGCCTTCAAGGGCGACATGCGGTGGGGTGGAATCGGAATCTTGCGCACTTCGCGGCGCACGGCCGTCTCGGCGTCCTTGGCCGCCGCAAACTTGGGCCGCGACTCCTCGTCAATGTCCATGCCGGCCGCAAAGTCGTCGCTGCCGGGGTCGCTGGCGCCGAGCACGATCGGCGTCGATGTCTCGGCGGGGATTTCGGTCAGGGTCAGCGTGTTGGCGGCCGCCGCCGCGTCGAGCAGAGTCTCGACGTCGTCCTGGGAGACTGCTCCTGTTAGTCTGGCACGCTCTCTCCACCGCCCCATGACATGAAATGCGACATACTCGGCTGGGCCTCCGGGGCCACCGGCACATCCGCCTTTTTGGCGGCGGTCGGCGCAGGCATATTGACACAGTGTGTTGCACGCTGTATCGGGTTGAATTGACTGTGAATGTATGTCTGTCGTGTGTGGTGCACGTTGTGCCGCTGGTCGTCGGTTGTCGGTCGTCGTCAAGGCGGTATCTCAAAGCATCGACACTTGTCATCCATCTACATTACACCAAATTTTCGCGGCGATAGCCCACTGCCCATTAAACTTTTTTTCTGCCTTGGTGGGGAACGATTTAGCGACTGCCCTTCCTTATCGGGGCTTATCGGCTTGACCGCCAACTGTAGCCCCCAGCATGCCCCAGCCTCCACTTTTTTTTACCTGGTGCTTTTGCCCCTCGCCTTCCTCCTTCCCTTTGGGCATTCAGAAAGGCACCTAAAAGAGAGCGCGTCATTCGTAGGGAAGGTGTGGTCTTGGCTTCACACCGTCTGGCAGGAACGAGGGGAAGCAACGCAGAAGCAGGGAAAGAACGAATGGGAAACCAGCCAATATTATTGTCGCTTGCTGCTTCGAAGCACAATTTGCATCATAACCAATTCCCCCTCTTCGCCCACCGCCAGCCATATCGAAAAGAGCGGCGACACAGGAGACATTCGCCAATGGGCGACGTATAAGCAGCCACGAACCAACGACAAAGACAAAAAGTCTTCAATCGCCGTGCTAGCCCATTTCTGCCCGGCGTATCCTAGAGCGAGCTTTATACTGACTAGCCGGAATTCTGCTCGACGTCGTCCGATATTCGATCTCCTTTTGTCCATCTTCCAGCTCGCCTTTTCTTTTTCTTTTTCTTTTTCTTTTTTGGACTCGACAGCCCGCCCGCGCCTCGACTCGTCCGCCCGAAAATGCAAAATGCCGTCTAGCTCTGCATCGACCCATCAACTGGGCCGCCGCTTCTGGGCCTCCGTCCGGGACTCCGTGGACTCGTGGGCTTGGCAAGCACCGTCAGTCGGCCGCCGAAATGGCCAGCGGTCCTTGACAGGACTGGGCATTGCCCACTCCGTCTTTTCCGCCCACGCCGTGGCATCAGCGACAGCAGCAGAAGCGGTTGGCGGCCGCGGCGGTAGCAAAACCGCACGACGCTCGTTCTCGTTCCTCTCGGGCCGCCAGCTCTTGTTTTCCGGACGGCCGCGGCGCTTCCACTTCGGCTCGCCTGTGGCAGCCAGCCCCAAGATCTCGCCCAACCATGTCCGCCGGAGCTGCACGTCCGGCGGCCTGCTCCTCCTCGGCCTCAGCTCGCCCTCCACACCGCCCTCGACCGTCGTCGCAACGTGCACCGCCGCCGCCGACACAGCGCTCTCGGGACAGAATGCCGCACAGAAGACAGGCATCAGCCGCATCGCCCGGCAGGCATGGCAGCACCAGCAACGGCAGCAGCACCAGCTCTGCAGCGGGCCACAACCACAGCAGAGAAAGCAGCACCAAAGCGGCATGCTTCTCCTGTCTATATTGGGAAGCAGACGACAGGAACAAGCTCTGCCTGTTTGGGCCACAGGGTCGGGACGATACAAGAGCACCGACAGCCGCGGCGGCAGCAACACACCCTCCTCACGGCCGTCGCAGCCACCCGGCGGCGGCGACAAGAGCAAACAACAGATCGAGGCGGCGTCGGCACGAAAAGCACCGGCCTCTGACGAGAACAGGGGCGTGGCAGGACGACAGCACCAGCGGCCACCCCAACCACACCCTCCGGAAGGCGATGACGCCGAGACGATCGCCAGCTCCGTGTCCAAATACCTGCAGTCCCATCTCCCCAAAATCCCACATCGCCCCACCAAGGAGGAGCTCCTGGCGGCTGCCAACGGCTTCACGGAGCGGCTCAAGGTCCGCTTCAAGTGGCTGACCATCCGCAGCATGCGGCCGTGGAACGCCGACGAATGGGGTGCTTTCCTGTCGTGGTTCATGCTGGGGCACATCGTCTGGATCCTGGTCGGCACAACCACCTTTATGTCGCTTGTGATTTTGACCATCAACACCGTGTTCGCACAAGGTACGCTTTGTCTTTGCTTTTCTTTTTTATTGTCATAGCTTGACATCTATCCAATGCATATGCTAATATCCACAGAAAAATTGGCCAAGTGGGTTGGAGACTACCTGACCCAGTCGGCCGGTGTGACTGTCGTTTTCGAGTCCGCCATTGTTCCCAAGTGGAAGAATGGCGTCATCACCTTCCGCAACGTCTTCGTCTCGCGCCGCCCAGGCCAGATCAAGTCCTCCGTGACCAAGGGCTCCTCGTCCAACGCGGCCGCCATTGCTGCGGCGCGCCATACGCACGACCCGGTCAGCGGCGTGGCCGACGCCGACGCCGACGCCGACGCCGACGCCGACACCGACGCTGCCAACAGCGAAGTCTACGCGGTCGACGACGGCAACTACACGCAGTTCGACGTGACCATCAACAACGTCGACGTCACTCTCTCCTTTTACAAGTGGTGGAACGGCAAGGGCATGCTCAAGGACGTGGAGGTGCGCGGCGTGCGCGGCGTCATCGACCGCACGCACGTGAAATGGTCCCCCGGCCCGCTTGACCCCTTCTCCTTCCGCCACGAGCACCAGCCGGGCGACTTTGAGATTGAGCGCTTCAAGCTCGAGGACCTCATGGTGACCGTGCACCAGCCCAACGGCTTCCGCCCCTTTTCCGCCTCCATCTTCTCGTGCGAGCTGCCGCAGCTGCGCAAGCAGTGGCTCTTTTACGACTTCCTCTGCGCCAACCACGTGTCCGGCGCCTACGACGGCTCCCTCTTCACCATCCACCCGCGCCAGATCCAGCACGCCAACGGCATCCCCGGCGTCGTCGACAACAGCCACCACAACATCAACAACCCCGTCATCGAACCCATGGCGCCCGAGGCGGCCGTCGCATGGAAGAAGTTCTCCCGTCTGCGGATCGACGGTCTCAAGATTGACCACCTCAACCGTGGCGATCCCGGACCGTTTGGCTGGATCTACGAGGGCAATGTCGACATTGTCGCCGACGTGATGCTCCCCGCCGAGGCCGACGAGAGCCTAGCCAAGGCCATGATTGACTTTTACGACAAGATGGAAGAGGCCGTGACCAGCAACCGGTACATTCGCATCCTGGACGGCAACTACGGCAGCCGCAAAGAGGACGAGGCGGCCGCCGAGGTCGAGGTGGACGAGTCGTTTGGTGAGCAGCGTGGCCACCTAGGCTGGGAAACGGACGGTGCGCAGCCGGCCTCGACAGCCGCTGTCTCACCACCTTCGGTCTCGTCCACCCCCACCCCCACCCCCACTCCCACCGTCATCAAGCCTCCGACCTTCCCCGACGACCCCGTGCCGCAGTACGTCGTCATGGACCTGCGCCTGCATCTCAACGACGTCCGCGCCGCCGTGCCCTTCTTCCCCACCGCCACCGCCCTCGGCCAGACCCGCGCCCAGTCCTACGTCAACGCCGCCCTCATCCGCCCCATCGTCGCCTACATCAACGCCAAGCGCACCTACATCCCCATCAGCTGCCGCGTCGTCAAGCACCTGTCCGACTTCGACGGCAGCTGGACCACCTACGACTGCGGCCTGCTCGACGACACCTCCGCCGAGGTGTATGCGGCGTTTGCCCACGACGTCGAGGACCAGCAGTCGCGCGTGCGGCGCCTGAAAAAGGTCGGCTTCTGGACGCTGAGCATGGTGGTGCATGCTCTGCTGGCCGGTGTCGCGGGTGACCTTATGTAGGTGGGGGGCACTTGCATTTTCTGAGAGTGGGTGCCGTCGACAAATACCACGAAACTTCTTTTTGCTTTTGCCGGGCACCTGTTTGGAGTACAGCTTCGGTTGGGTGCGTCTTTTTTGTCTTTTTGCTTTTGGATTTTGCTGGATTCTATGATATAGATGGCCATTTACTTGGGGCGTGAGCGACGTGCTTTTCGTAACGGCGTTTTTTAAACTTGTCAAGGTGGAAGGGACACATATACGGCTGGTGGTACACCACGGCAAGGCTACGGAAGACCAAAACCAAAGGAAAGTGATAAAACGTACGTACATATGTGACATCACTTCTCTCTTATATTTTTACGTGCAACATTTTGGTATCGAAGAATGATAGACATGCAATCAGTATATGTATTTGTTCCCCTGTAGGCCGCGGTGACGTTAAAAAACAGGAGAAAAAAAGAAAGAAGAAGGAATTGTGATATAAGCATATACTGTGTGCGATCTAGACTGTATTTAAAACAAAGGGTGCAGGAAGGATATTGCAGAGTAGACGTGAAGCGAGGTAAAGGAAAACGAAATCAAATCGACGGTGACGATCCACTCTCACATCCTCTCCGTTCTCACGTTTCACCCCTTTCCGTCGTGTTCACATAGCCTCGTTTCCATTTCTGTCCATGCCTTCTCCCGTATGCCATGCAAATGCGTGATTCCTCTCTCTCGCTCAGCCTCTTTTAGACCGTCAACAAAAGAAAGGAAAGAAAGGAAAACATATGAAAGGAAAGCAAAGCGTGAAAGCGTAAAAATGATAACCTAAAAGACACATGATGGATGACAAAAAGAGACCGAAGGTGTGCATTCCTCTCTCCACTCAAACTAGTAAACAAAGGCCGTACAATGTTGATCCTACAAGAAAACAGACAAGGAAAGGAATGACGGAAAGAAATGCTCGCCTTTACATGAAATCGTCACTGGAAAATTGTTAGCAAAAATCAATTTTGCAATCAAGGCGGACGCGTGGAAAAGGACAAACTCACTCTCCGTAGGCGTCGTCATCGTATGCGCCCGTGTCGACCGTGTTGGGCCGCGCTATGGCCAGCGTCGTCTTGGTCTTGGCGGCCTTGGTCTTCTTGCCGCCCTTCTCCGAGGCCTTCTCCTCCCGCAGGCGGTCGTTGGCGAGCGCCGTCAGCGAGCTGTTGATCTTCTTGATCTGGTCGCTCGGCAGGCCGCGGCAGAGCTCGCGAATAAAGTTCTGGGCGAACACGACGTAGGGGCCCTTTTGCGCGTGCGCGCTGATAATGGGGCCCAGCGTCTGCTGCAGCTTGTCAAACTGGGCCTTGGTGACGGGGTTGAGCAGCGGCAGCGAGCCCAGATCGACCGTCTTGGACGGGTCCGACGCGTCGACGGACACGGCCGACGCCTTGAGGGCGGCGGCCGACTTGCGCGCGCCGCTGCCCGTGCCCGCCGACAGGCCCGCATCGCCAAACAGGTCGGCGGCGTGCTGCAGATCGGCCTCCTGCTCGCTGCGGCGCATGCGCTCGCGGCGCTCCGCCTCGGTCTCGCCTTCCCGCAGCGCCGAGTCGGCGTCGGCCCGGGCCTGGGCACGGGCGCGTTCGGAAATGTGATCGGCGATGCGCTGGTTCTTAGACTTCTTGCTAGCGGCCGCGGCCGCGGCAGCGGCTTTTGCCTTGGCCTGGGCCTCGGCCTCCTTCTTGGCCTTCTCGCGCTCGGCGTCGGAATCGTCGGCGTCCCAGGAGTCGAGAACGTCGCTATCTTCGTCCTCCTCGTCTTCGAACTTGTTGGCGCGGCGGAGCAAAGGCGGGGGCGGGGCGGCAACAGCGCTGCCAGCCTCAGAGCCGGAACTGGAGGACTCTTCCTCGTCGTCTATGTCGGCATGGAGGGTTAGCAAATGCGTATCTTGGTAGGGTGTTGCTCGCAGCCACAACCACGGGCCTCCCATCTCCCTCTCCCGTTATCTCGTCCCCAAGACAGGCCACGCGAGAAATGAAACGAGGGGCAAGAGAGGTGAGGGTGAGGCGAGGCAAGACGCGGAGAGAGGTTGTGGTCGAGCAGGAGTATTGTCAAAGGTTTTCTTCACGGCACACGTACCCCACTTGCCAGGCATGATGGGCAGATTCGAAGGTTTTTGCGCGGGTGTCGAAATCGAGGGGTTGTCGTCGAGAGAGAAGGGATGTGTCGTGTCTGTGATGTTTGTTATTGCAGTGACGACGTCCCGAGCGTGGGTGGCGCGTTGGTGATAATAGATTGTGTTGTGAGAAGAAGAAAAAGAAAGAAGAAAGGGAGGCGAAAACAAAGCACAACACAGAGTTGAGGCAGGAGTATACTACGAGCCTGGGAGGGCAGGCGCGAATGTGGGAGCACGAAATTGTGGGCTCCCGTAACTGAAAAATTGTTTCCTTGCGCCTACAGGCAGAAAAGGCGCCTAAGGGAAGGGCCAGTTGGGTGGAAAGTGGCCGTCGAGTTGGGCAGGCACGGCTCGCAAAGGGGCAGAAGGGGCTGATAGACAGGGAGACAGGGTGAAAAGGCTGCCCAAGCGTGCAAAAACGTAGTAAACTAGAGGCAGCCAAAGACTGAAAATTGTTCCAGAATAAAAAAATTAAAAAATAAAATAAAATAAAATAAAAAGAATGGCGTCGACTTCGACGAATCAAAACCAAAACGGCAGCGGCCGTCGATGGTTCTTGCTAAATTAGAACAGGCTGGCCAGAAATGCTCGTTTTTCTCTTTAGCCGCCGTCGCGTCAAGAACAGAGAGGGAAGCTACGAAGAAGCATTCTACATGGCAGGCGCGACTGAAGAGGCCGGGTGAACACTGGATGAAATGCAGGCATCAAGTTTGTATCTTACAATGACATGACAATGCCTACGAACAATTATCTTTCCAGCGGTTCAGAATGTACGTCATGCCAGCGAAGCTGCTCTTTGGCGGGACATGGCAATGCGCCAGACGCTGACTTACAGCATCCGCATCCGGGTCGTGCCTTTGGATCGCCAGTGCATGGTCGGGAGACGAGATGAGAGGCCGAAGCGGGCCAGGAGACCAGAAGATGTGAAACAGAGGCCACGGGGGGAAAAGGACATACTTCGTGTGAAGTAATAATAATACTTCGTAATAATACTACATAATTGTGGAAAACATCCTACCCCTTAATGCTGTGCGCAGTGCTGTGCGCGCCTTCCGTCTCAGACTGCGCGTCGTTTTACAGCCTTTCCGTCGCGATTTCCTATTCCGGCCACATTCGTCCCACGCAAAATCTCCAAATCCCCTCTTATCTCCCCCTCCCCTTGCCTTCATACACAGCGCAAAACTCAACAACCTACTGCAAGCAGCCCAGGCCCTATGCCCCTCGTTCAGTGTGGATGCGCAGGGATGATGTCATCCACAGGCAGGGGGTTGCCCGCCAACCGTCCCAGCGTCCCAGAAACCAGGCCAGGCACTTGCCCCAGCGCGCCGCATTTGGCACTGCAGGGCTGCAGGACTTGCAGGTCAGACTGCATGAGGGAGGCACGAAGTAAGATAAGGAGGTAAGATAAATACGATAAAAGAAATCTGAAGAGGACCGAAAGGATACGAGCGACAAATGAGTCAGAGGGCAAACGTATTTACTCTGGATTGCAGGATCTGTGTTTATTTTTACTGATTATGCATCCCTCTTCGGATCCCGCGGTCTCGCCGATATGAACAAAATAATAAGGATGCGAAAACATATAACTGACCGCCTTGAAATACGACATTGATACGAGCCAAAAGGTGACGTTGTAGTCAGCACTCTATACACTATTTTGTAACTCGGAGATTCACACTGGAAGGATGGGTGATCCTGACCATCGGGGTGTCAGGCCATTGCATTTACTGTCGTTCTGCTCGGCTTTGTCTGACGGTCGTGACATGGTTCATTGTGAGCAGGAGGGCGTGGGAATGGGTCCATTGGAAGGGTAAACATTTGGAGCATCGTGACAATGTAACCTCTTCTTTGTTGATGGCTGTCTGACGAAGAGGGCGGTCATGAGAAGCGCTCGTGGAAAGACGTGAAAGGCTAGAAACGTAAGAGACAAAAGATGCGGAACAAAAAATCTGGCGATAATAAAATAATAGAAAAAAATAGTACAGTATATAGATTCAAATAAAATAAAATATCAAATAAAAAGCAACAAAAAGACGAAGCAAGTATCAGATGTCAGGCACGGCACTGTCAAATGTCAAACACAACAATGTCAAATGCCAATCCCATCGCAACAGCGGAGCCGTGGCATCTCCGGATGCAAGTCGACAGCAGTCGTTTCCACTTCTTAGTTTCGGACTCTCGATCTCGCTCCATTTTTTCATGTGCGTGTGACGCCTGTCAAAACTCTCTCGTCGTTCGTAGTGCCGGGGGCAGCATGCTGAAGCCGGGCACGAAAACGATGCGGAATAAATTTCGCTGAGATTTTGAGAGACGCTTCGCCGTCCGAAAGCCTCCGATTATTGTGCGCATCACCTGACGTGCAGTGCTTGCGCCCCTAGAAATTGGTACCTGAGCCAAACATCCCAGCGGCCCAACAGACCCCACTAAAACGAGAACATCCGCGCAAGTGCAAAACCAGATGAGGCTGTTCCCTGTTCCAGCTGGCACGAGGCTGACGGCGACAATTATTGTTATTTTTTTATTCCTTTTTTATTCCTTTTTTGATGCCGCTGCCGGGTTGTTTTCTTTCACCTTTGGGTATCATCGTCTCCGTCCCACTGCTTCGATGATTGCCCGACGAAAACCAGCCGGTACTCGGTGTTTCCGAGGACAGCGCCCGTCTTTGGTCCTGGGTTGCTGCTTCCCACGTATACATGCAGATTGTTCGAACTCTCTAGGAAGGAACGCTGTCCTGTTTACCACGTGTAGTCGCTGTTGCCGTTTCTGCTGGGCGAGAGCGGGTTGCATAGACTCGCGGCAAGCCGTTCGCAGCAGCAAAACTCGTTAGTAGGTGTAAAGGATCAGTTGTTGAAGAGCGCCAACAAGTAGTGAATGAGGACTGGCCTAATGTCAGGACAGGGGCGAGAGGGGATGCGACAGATGCCCCGTGACTCTAGGGAGTATGTGTAATACGCCGTACTAGGTCCTCAGGATACGAACAAAATAAGTCCTTGCGCTGTTTGTTCCTTCCCCGCCGTTCGTTTCTTCCCGCTTTCAAGAGACTATAGCGTAGTGCGCCTACCCTGTTCGGAGAACGGCTGCCATGCGTCCTTTCTCCGGATGTACTCTCCTCAGCCCTGTTCCTGTATCTTTTCGCGCTCGTCCCGGTAGTCTTTCTGCCTTAGCAAGCTTGCTTCGATGGCCCAGTCTTGGCATGTGGCCGCCTTTGTTTGGCACATGGGGGATGTCTAAGAACGCCATACCAACGCAGACGCATATATAAGCTGACCTGCAACAGCAAGCAGAAGGCGAGTTGTGTGCCTGGCCCCCTTTCGTGCCGCATCTAGATAACTGAATATCGACAACATTGATCAGGCTTCAAGCCATCCATCCCAACATCCATCTCTCATACAACTCGTATTACTCTCATATAACACTCTACCTCATTGTCTCCCCTCACAATGACTTCCGTGCGCATCACATCGTCCGCTCTGGGCCAGTCTCAGCTGGTCAGTCGGTACATCGCCCGAGCCGCCGTCCCCATCTTCTGCTCGTCGTCTGTACAGACGCCGTTCCATAAGCTGTCCCCTTCTTCGTCGTCGTCGTCCGCCAGCCGCCGTCCAGGCTCGGCTGCTGCTCCCTTCTCCACAACCACGGCCGCCCGCATGCGTGACTTCTTTCCCGCCCGCGAGACGGAGCACATCCGCCAGACGCCGCCCGCCTGGCCCCATCACGGCTACACCGAGGCCGAGATGCTCTCCGTCGTCCCCGGCCACCGCGCCCCCGTGACCTGGGGCGACCGCTTCGCCTGGTACCTGATGCGCCTCTGCCGCTGGGGCATGGACACGGCCACGGGCATGCGCCGCGACCAGCGGTCTGACAAGGCGCATCCCACGGTGGCCGTGGCCGCCGACATGCCCTTGAGCGAGGCCCAGTGGATGACCCGGTTCATCTTCTTGGAGTCGATTGCCGGCGTGCCCGGCATGGTCGCCGGCATGCTGCGCCACCTGCACTCCATCCGCCGCCTGCGGCGCGACAACGGCTGGATCGAGACGCTGCTCGAGGAGTCGTACAACGAGCGCATGCACCTCCTGACCTTTATGAAGATGTGCGAGCCCGGCTGGTTCATGAAGCTCATGATCCTCGGCGCCCAGGGCGTCTACTTCAACGCCATGTTCGTCTCCTACCTCCTGAGCCCGCGCATCTGCCACCGCTTCGTCGGCTACCTCGAGGAGGAGGCCGTCCACACCTACACGCGCTGCCTCGCCGAGATCGACGCCGGCCAGACGCCGGCCTGGTCCGACCCCAGCTTCCAGGTCCCCGAAATCGCCATCCGCTACTGGAACATGCCCGAGGACAAGCGCACCATGCGCGACCTGATCCTCTACATCCGCGCCGACGAGGCCAGCCACCGCGGCGTCAACCACACCCTGGGCAACCTCGACCAGAAGGCCGACCCCAACCCCTTTGTCAGCGAGTACAAGGCCGGCCGGCAACCGCCCAAGCCGCTGGCCCGCGCGGAGGGCTACGAGCGTAACGAGGTTTTGTAAAGAAAAAAAAAAAAAAAAAAATTACAGGCTCGCACTCGCTCCCTTTCTTTCCTTTGTTTTGATGCATTTTCGTCTGCATGGCGTTCTTTGGCTCCGGCCACGGCGTTGGAGAGCGATGAGCCGGGGCGGGCGTCTCCCCACTCTGATGGCTTTTGTGGTTTTGGGACTATTTGGGCATTTTCTTCTTCGTCTTCTCCTTTGTCTTTACTGTTTAGTAAATGGTTGATAGCACAAAACCTGGTGGTTAGCATATAGCCTTGTTTCATAGATACAGTCCAGAGATGACGGTGTAGTCTAAAGGAAATTTTATTCAAAAATGAAATGAAGTAGAAAGACCCTCGTTCGGGGCCTTTTGTTCAAAGAACTTTCCTATAGAAATATAGATATCTCAAGGGCTCAAGGGGTTGGCGGTGATGTGGGGGGACGGGTGAAGTGATACAAACATCAAAGGTAACCTGGAGGGAATAAAAAAGTGGTTTGTGAATGGTAGAAAAAAACAACGGACAAATAACCCCCCCCACAATTCTCACCACACCAGAATAAAAGCACGTTTAGGAACGTCTTTTTGTTTGAACAAAAAAAGAAGCGTCCTTTGGGGTATCCTTCGTAGCGGGACACACCGCCCAAAACATGTAATGAAAAGAAAAAGGGCAAGAAGAGAAAAAAAATAAATCAAGTGAAATAGGTTCGTTTGGGAGAAAAGCGAGAGGTGGAGGGGAAGGGAGGTAAGAAGGGGGAAGGGAAGAGGAGGTTTGATATGTAGTGGGAGGGAAAAACAACCGCCAGAAAAGACAAGGAGGAACCGGAGTACACTATATGAAAACACCTGAATTATAAACACCCCCGTTGGCCATCCTGGCCACCGACATTCTCTGCGCCCTCGGCCGAATTCGCCCTTCCCCGTTTTTGTAACGTCCACCGCCCCAAGTGTATCGAAACGCGCCACAGAAAAGATCAAAGTAGAAAAACAAAGGAAATGGGGAAAGGACACCGGCAGCACAATCAAGAGAGCATTATTTGTGTTTTTCGTTCTCCTCGGCAACACGGCCAAGATCCAGGCTTTTGCCGCGGATGGCGCCCGACAACGTGGAGGAGGACGCCGCAGAAGGGTCGGTCGGCGACGGGGACTTGTTCCGGCGCTGCTCTGCCGTTTCCTTGGCCTCGCGGTACTTGCTCTTCAACCAGCCGGAAATCTTGCCCTTGCTGTGCTCGTCACCACCCTTGCCCGGATCTTGGCCTTCCGCATACGCTAGAGCTGGGTCCGAGGACCCGCTGGCGCCCGACAGGGTCAGCGAGGCGACTCCGGCCAGAGACGGGCCGCCACTGCCGACTGAGCTGGTGCTGATGCCGGCGTGCACGTTGGAGCCGAGGCTCGAGCCCTGGGCCGCTGCCGTGGAGACAGAGCTAACGTTGCTCGTGGACGGTGGGGGCGCGCCCGGCACTACCTGTGGCGCACCCGCAGCCGGTGCTGCTGGTGCTGATAACTGCATGTCATCACGCCGTCTTGACAGCCGCCAGAGGCGTTTTTTCGTCTTCTCGGCGGGTTCCGCGTGCGTCTCTTGCAGCTGCGCAGCGGCGGCAGTGGCAGCGGCGGATTCGTCGACCTGGTCAATATCAGATCCTTCGTTAAAGGAGCTGTGGAGGGACCCGGACGGCGAGTTTCTCGATGGGCGGAGCTTAGACTCGGACGAAGCTGGACCAGCGGTGCTTCCAGAGGCGCTTCCAGCGGCGGGGCCGCTGGCCGGTGTAGGGGTTGTCGTCGCTGTGGTCGCAGCCGACGGGACTTGAGACACACGCGGTGTCGAGTCGTTGGCAGCGTCCGGGCCCGTCGGTGCAGTGGCTTCCCGACGGTGATTCATAGACTCGTCGTGCCACTGGCCACCAGCAGTTGCTGTGGTTAACTGGTTCGCATGCTCTTCTAGCGGGTTCACGGCTGGCTCGTAGTTAGGCGACGCGTAGGCAGATGACGACGGCAAGGACGCTGTTGAGCTCTGTGCGCTCGGGTTCGCGCTGCTGGGCAGCCTCTTCTTCTTCAGCTTGTTCGGTTGTGGTCGCAGTTCACCGGCACCACTTTCACTGGTGCTGGAGCGCTGGAACAGCTGGAACCGGCGATCCTTGGACGGTGTGCTTGTTCCCGCTTCGGCAACGGGCGAGATGGGTGTGGCTGGCGAGACACCCAGACCCGGCACGTCCCGGGGTGGGGCCACATGCGTGGCGCCTTCGATCATGGCCGTTGTGAACGGGTCAGGAGAATTGGCGTCTTCGGCAGGTGTGGCAACTTCGGCGACGGGATCGAAAGCGGGCGCGGCCTGTGCCGTCGGGTGGGGGTTTATGGGCGTCAAAGGAGTTACTGGGCTGCCGGGCACATCCGTTCGCTTTGTGAATCGGCCAGGGCCAATGCCTGGCGATCGTGCTGGCAATGTGTTGCTGCGCGAGAGCCCGCCAGTGTTGCCGCTTCCGGCGGTCGTGGGTGTTGTAGCAATCGCAGGACTGTTGCTGCGGGGACTTGATGCATGGCCGACGTGGTTGTTGCCGTCGCTACCGGGGCCACCGAGGTTGCCGCCGCCGCCTTCGCCAACATGGTTACCGCCGACGACGACGTGGGCGCTCGAGTGTCGTGAGTGCCGCGAGTTACGGGACGAGGTCGACCGGTTGCGACGAATCTTACCGTCTCGGGCTACGCTCTCAGCACCGGCGCTTGCATTGGAAGCCGTGCGCGACACGCCCACGACACCGGCGCCCTCCATCTGCACACCGGGCGTCACAGGTGGTGTGCCTCGAGAGACCTCCTGGACAGTCTGCTCGTCGGCAGCGGTGCCGCGCATGCCAATCAAAAAGTGGTCTTGGTTTTCGATTAAGAATATCAGTACTGTCTGATTGAGGCGGTATTCTTCGGGCGCCATAGCATGCGCGGGGTGCGACAGAATACCCGGCTGGAAAATGGCAGCCAGGTTCTGCGAGTTCATGCGGTTCACGTCTGCTTTGGCGGCGAAAACGGCAAGTAGGTCGAGGATGTAGAGCAGGAGCTGGCGGTTCAGTGGAGGCAGCTCGGTGATCAGGGCCTGATAATTGTGAATGGCACCGGCCATGTCAAAGTTCTCCATGAACTGCGGGCCGTCGGCGTCGCTGGGACCTTGTTTGACGGCATGGCGCAGAGGGTCCCGGAAACGGTCGTAGAGGGCAAGGGGGACAACAGGCTCGGGGAGGTCGTTCAAGTACCGACGCAAGACGTTGGCAGCATCGTGTACTGTGTAACCGGCCCAGGACAGCCCCTTACCGTACCGGTCGGGCGAGTCGAAAGCGAGTTTGAGCTCCTTGATCCGCTTTTCTGAGCCACTCAACCGGAAAATGCCCTCAACGTCGGTTGCCTTCTCTTTCAAGAAAACACCGCACTTGGCAACGACTATGGGGACGTAGCCGTAGATATAGCTTTTCCCGTTCTCGTCGACGAGGGAGATGGCGACATTTGCGTACGCGATACTCTGCCGTAAGGGTACGCCGAAGATGCCCCGCGAAGCTTGTTCTATTGGAGAGTTATTGTCAGCAGGCTGTCGTTGGATTCCAAGAAAAGTGCAGTCGCCTCACGTTCCACACGCAGGGACGAGTCAGTCCGTATCGCTGCACGCTGTCCGCCCCATATGTTCCTTGTAACGTCTCCCTTGCTTCTCGGCAGTGGCCATGACAATGAGATGCTGTGCAACAGTTCCAGCCTTATCGCATCGATCTTCTATAGTGGCACAAAGAGCGTGGCGCATGCTTAGTGGTACCGTATGCCGCACGTCTTATTTCCCATCGGATGACAAGAAAAAGATCGGTAAGGAACGAAAGAGCCAGGCAGACACAAAACTGCACACTGCAAGCCGTTGCCCGAGTGTGTCGCGGTCGCAGGGACAGTCGCAGATTTGCAAACCCGCACTCGAAAATGTCCCACGTCGAATAGCAAAACGGTGGGCACAAGGTGACCAGTACCGGCACGGGGGCCAAGAGACTGCAACTGCGCCCAGGCTCTCGTTTAAGCGGTTGCGCAATTTCGGTAGATGTCGGCCGCGCCGTCCAGGGCCAAGAAACCAAAAGTACCATTGTTGGACGAATAGGCCATAGCAGCAGGCAAAGAAAGCGCCTGTGCAACAGGCAACTAGGGCAACACATTGGGGGACGAAGGGTAAAAAAGAGGGAAGAGGGAAGAATAGAGAAAGAACGCAGTTTATTTACCTTGAACATCGTGGTTTCGTGATTGGAGCTTGAAGCCCTTCCACCACGATTTGAGGTCGCGTTTTGTGGGCGGCGAGGCAGCGGGGGCTTGTAGTGGTGGCATCGTCACGGGCGGCGGCGAAGCAGGTGATTTCGGCTGGCGGCTTTGATGCGCATTCGGAGCAAGAGCCTGTGCTGGGTTCAGGGACGCCGGAATATGGTGCGATCGTTGTTGGTGTGGTTGGGACTGTGCCTGACCCTGTGCCTGTGCCTGTGCCTGTGCCTGTGCCTGTGCCTGCGCCTGCGCTTGTGCCCGCAGCAACTGCTGCTTCTGCTGTTGCTGAATCTGTTGTTGACGCTGTATATGCTGGGTTTGTTGGGCTTGTGTGCTCTCCCGAGACGGCTGTGGCTGCTGTTGCTGTTGTTGCTGTTGAGAAGGCTGTTGAGGCTCCCGCTGCTGATTTGGTTGCTCCGATTGGGAGGGAACGCCCGCCGGTTGAGCT
Organism: Sporothrix luriei; assembly: GCA_021398005.1. Taxonomy (NCBI): domain Eukaryota; kingdom Fungi; phylum Ascomycota; class Sordariomycetes; order Ophiostomatales; family Ophiostomataceae; genus Sporothrix; species Sporothrix luriei. The sequence continues at coordinate 99,553 of WNLO01000065.1, read as the reverse complement.
GGTGCCGTCCCTGGTGGATTGGCTGAGGGAGGACTGGAATCTGTCATCGTTACAGACGGCGACGATGGCGACGAACGCGACGCGACGGGGACCCACGCAAGTGTCTGTCAGCACTTCGAATTGACTGCTCGAATGTAAGAGGCGGCCACTGCAAAATGTCTGGAACCGCGGCTCGCGAGTTCAATGGCGATGTGTCCCAGGCGACGGAGGCCAGCTTGGCAGCGACGCGACCGTCAAGGACGTGGCGGGGACGGCGGTGTGGAGCACGGAGGCGGCCGAGAAAGCTGGGAAGGCGGTGGACACTGGCGCAGAGGGGCCGCGTGGTATATGCGGTATGCAAAGGGGAGACACAATCGTTGACTACGGTCGGCGGCGGCATAGACGGACGGTTCGCTAAGAACGGTGGCACGTAGGAAGCAGGTCGACGCGAAGACGAGTCGTGTCGAGGCGGTCTGTCGAGAAACGAGCGCGTATTTGGGGCGAGACCGGGGCGGGAGGAACTGCGCGGACGTCGTGATGCGAAAAGACGAGAAAAATCGAAAGTCGCTATGCTGGTTGAGTAAAAGAAAAGGCGGCGCTGCTATGAAATGAAAGAGGATGCGTTTGAACAGATTGAAGAGGGTCTCTGAGAGAGTGGTCGAGTCGGGCAACGTCGAGCGCAGAAACAGAAACGAGAGAATTGATTGAAGAAACAAATGTTGGCAAAACGCGGCCGGCAAAAGAGAGACAGCAGTCCCTGTATGACGGCTGCGAGGAGTGAAGGGGTAGGGGGGCGTGAGGAACGGAGTATGTACGGCCTGCGACGACTATGTACTCCGTACGTTCGAGGCAAATAAAAACGTCGAAGCGCGCGCGACCGAGCGCAAGGAGACGAAACGTTGGGAGGTGACCAAGACGACCAGAAACGGGTGTGAGAAAGGAGGAGAACGGGTGGAGGAGGGGGGGACAGTCAGCAAAATGCCAAAAGCATAGAGCCGACACGGTTAAGGCGTGGGAAAGGACCACTTTTGGTCGCGGTCGATTTAGTAGAGGGCGCGTCGACGATGGCGAAGAGGAACAGAAGAGGGAGATGAGGGAGGGAAATCACATAAGAGAATGGATGCAAATAAGTTGACGAGAGCTGCAGGGGGAGGGAGGGGGGGGACGAAAGCAACCAAAGAGATATGGGCAGTTGGGAACGACTACGAGCTCGAAGTAGGAAAGAGCAAGACTGCGAAGCAGAAGAGAACAGAAAGAGCGACCAGAAAGCGGGAAGGTGCCTGAAAAGCAGCGACAGGGATAAGAAGGAGCTACTGAGGCTAACGCCACGCCACTGTTGGCGGTGGGTACGAGAACACTGTCAGGCGGGAAAGAAGGACGTGCAGGGAGTTGTTTATGGGGAAGGAAGCAAAAGGGAAGCTGGGAAGGAACGAGTGGTGGGTAGGGGAACTAAGAGGGAGGAGAGTGGCGGGAGAGTATGAGCGACTCGTACGTCGTAATACTCCGTCCTCCATACATAAGACTTGGCCAGGGCAGGGGGAAAAGTCTGGGAAGGTGGTGGCTGTTTTGCCCTGTGCTATTGCCTGCCCTGTCCTGGCGGGTTTTGGCTGTCTATTAGTATCGTAGTCCTGATCCTGCTTCTATTCCAGGCAGCTGACAGGCAATGGCGATTGCGTGGGAACGGGCCCTTAGTGTGCATGTGCCCTTCAGAAGCGAGAGGGGCATTCGGGAGGAGACGTGCTGAAGCGGTGAGGATAAGCAGTGTTCCTAGTGTTCCAGAGCGCTAGGTGGTGTGGTGTCTTTTGTTTTTCTTTAGTGAAATTGCTGCTTCTAAAAAAAGGTAAAACGGTGGTTCTGGACGTACGACCAGCCCCGGCCAATCGTTCTTTCCCGTTTTGTTGCTGCTATTCTCTATTCTGCATTTCTTGTGGGTTCTTTTGTCCTTCCTTATTTGCCGTACGCCGTGCATGCTCTTTCCTCATCGACTCAGCACGCCACGATGTCTTTCGTCCTTTGTTCCCGCCTAAGCACCCACAAAGCACCGTAGCTTCCCACGGCCCTCCCACTAGCCACCGGTACACCCGCGCCTACGGGGCCCAGTCAAAACAAACGTTCCTGCCCATCCGATCTAGGCACGCGCCAAACGGCACAAGAGCCAAGCCGCGTGGAATCTCCAATTGTCCTTGGTGGCGCCTGCCCGTTGGAGAACTCTCGTAGCAGACCGGCCCCTTTGATAGTCTATGACTGGGCGCGCTGCTCTTTCCCTTAGTATTTATTACAGAGTGGAAGGGTATTTCTATTTGCCGCCTATTAAAGGAAAGAACCGGCAGGAAGGCCAAGCCTTGTGGAAAACGGAAACGAAAACGGGGGGTTTCCTCTGTACGGAGTACGGTGCGTTGGCTGTTTTGCTGTATGCACGACTACTCCATAGTTGTTCTCCGTTAATTGTCCCCGGTTTTATTTCTCTGCGTTTTCCACGCTTGTTTTTGGCTGGCAAGTTGGGCAGCATCTACGGAGCGAATAGTCCATAAACCAAGCCAAGAAAAAAAAGGAGCTAAAACAGGGACCAAAGGCTAGATGATGGCTCTCAGGAAGGAATGCCGGAAGGTGAAAAGCGGACAACGAAAAGCAGTCAATGGCGAAACGGAGCTACAGAGTACTAGGAGTCAGGCCGGGCCTGGCTCGATCTGGGGGCGTTAGGACCGCAACAAGTAAAATTGGTGGTCTGGAGAAGGTTGTCTTGTCGACATCACGCCGGTTCAGCGATATTGGTATGATGCAAGGGCGGGACGAAACGAGGTTCTGAATCTTGAAATATCAAACGATAAACCAATTTCTGTCGATCAGAAGGGAAATTCATATGTCGATCGCATCGGATGAGTGGAGGAGACAGAGACGGCAACCGACAAAGGACCAGAGCAGTGCCCAAGGCGGAATACATCGTAGACGGAGAGGACTGCCAACCAGTCACCGTTCAGACGGCAGAAAGCCACAACCGGGTTTCTCGCGCCGATCTTTTTTAAAGTACAGAAAGTGAGGGACAAAACACACACACACACACACACACATACAAAAAAAACAGCAAGTCTGCGATTGTGGCTTGGAGACAGGAGACACCTGGCCAAGATCCTGCATCAGACCTCAGCTGCCAATGAGCCATAGCTACTGCAGCTAGCAGAAATAGACGCAAAATCCCATCTCTCTCGTCCACTCATGCAAGCAATTTTCTCGTGTTGCTCTTTGGTTCATGCAGCTCAAGCTCCAGCTCCCGCTCCCGTTCGAACCTGCAGCTGACAGCTCTTCCGTAACGCTCGTAACCTGTCGACGGTGAGCATGGGAGGCTGTACTGATACGTTGCGCGTTATCTGCAACTTTATGATGTCGACTTGTCAACGTCCAGTGCCCCCAGGTGCCCCCAGCCTCAATCCTTTTGTTGGTACGATCCGTACGATGCAGGAAAATGCAACGCCGCGCACACGGTGGGATGGCCGTGAGAAACCAGACTGAACTAGAATACTGCCTTTTCGTGCCAGCCTGCCTACTACGGAGTATTGCCTCTATTTTGGCCTTCCAATTTATGTTTGGCTGCGCCCAACAGGACGACGTCACAAAAGCCTGCATGCGTGCCCGCCCTGCCGCCTTTTCTCCCAGCCACGGCTAGTCACGGCAGGCCAACAACAACATCGAACAAGAAGGACGAGGAGGCCGACAAAAAGAGGCGACAGGGGTGCAATGCAGGATGGCTCTGTGCTTCGCCTCGTTCGTTTCTGGATTGCCATTTTGTGTTTGTCTGCGATGCATGTCAAGTGTTGTGAAAGACGGCATTGGAGCTCAGACAGCGTCCACAGGTCCACAAATCAAAACCGGAGTAAGATACAAACTCATGACATCAAACTGCGGCATGTTCTTCCCGACGGACTTGTGGGACTTCACACAGAGGACAGTTTAGCTTCTCGTACACAGCGTATGAGGATCTGTACACGCTTGGAAAATGTTTGAAGAGACTGGCCACAGACGGTCAAGAACAAATCGTAGTCGGTGTCACCCCACTCCAGAAAAACGCCCTCACAGGGAACGGTGAGATCGCCGCGCCTGTTTCCATAATTAGACGTGCTCCTCTGACCTGTTTCTGGCCTTCTCGCGCCCGGTCGTGCCTCCAGCCTTGCCTCCTGGTCTGCATTCTGGAATCAGTGGTCTCAGCGGCCTGCTTGTCTAGCCCAACTGGGGCGCATGGAGCACTTGGTGTGCATGCGCATGGTCTTGTGAGCAGTGCACATGGAGGGGGAGGGGCATCTGGAAAAGGACAGAGGCTAGCTGGCCAGGACAAATGAAGAATGCGATGTGGGTGAGTGAGAGAGAGAGCAGATTCTGAACTGAAGGCGAGAGAGGGCATCGACTATCCAGCGGCCGTCGGTGAGGCGCCTATCGGGCGCACAAGGACCGTCCGGAGTTTTCTGCCGAACACTCTTTCCCCCTGTTGGCTCTATGTAGATGTCGTACCTTCCATGCAGATGTTGTGGACTGCACATGGAGGCAAGCGCGAGGCGCACGACAGGAATGCGGAGAATAGGCAAGAGCACGGAGGAATACAGGAAAGGCGTGCATCCTACCCGCGCGCCTGCCCGCGCAGAAATTGAGAAAAATGGTAGCCCAAGCTATTTTCGCATTTCGCATCCTTACGTCGAACCTACTCTCCAACATCGCATGGTCTCACGGTGAGGATTTAAAGGTGAGCACAAAGGTTTTAGGTAAGAAGCTGAATATGGTCCCAGACGCATTTCCAGTGACGCATAGGTTCCGGCTTCAGGCCAGCTTCTTGCCTGCCATTGCGTTGCATGTGCTGTGATTGGCTGAAATGATGACTAATACTTGAGGAAGCGCTGGAGCTGCGGACGGGGCCCCGCTTTTGTACAGAAAGTCGGTCGTCAAGGAATTTTCTTGGTTGCCCCATCTTGACGTATTTCGAGATATTCGATTTGACGACTGCAGACCACGGGCTTACCACAAGACGAAGACACTTCTACCTCGACGAATTCCTTACCTTCCACACGCACACAACCGTTAACCGTACACGAGCTGACACAATGGAAGGGTATGTGTTCCTCCCTCGGCTCTACGCTGCGGCTCGTTCGGGCCTCGTTTCGATCTCGCGGCCGACGGCCCCCTCGTGACCTCTACCAACACAATCGCTAACCCACTGTCTTTCTTTTCTGTCGCACAGCCTCACTGCTGCCGAGACCCGCGAGCTGGAGCAGCGCATGCAGAAGCGCCAGGTGAAGGAGTTTATTGGGGTACGCGCCCCTTCTCCCCCATGTCCGGGCGGCTGGCCGACGATCCGTTGATGGATGCCCTACTGACACATGGACATTGTGACGACAGGTCTTCTCCAACCTTGTCGACCACTGCTTCGCTTCGTGCATCGACGACTTCACCTCCAAGTCCGTGTCCACCCGCGAGAGCGGCTGCGTCACCCGCTGCGTGCAAAAGTACCTCGCCACGCAACAGCGCCTGTCGGAGCGTTTCCAGGAGAACACGGCCGAGATGAACCAGCAGCAGCAGCAGCGATAAGCGGGCGGGTGCGGCGCGCAAAGGACGCTTATGGCGATGAGGACAAAAAATGAAGCAAAAACGAAACAGTACAGCGCATAACCGGGTCCGATAGACGGTGCGAGGCGGCCACAAACCGGTATATGACATAAGAAACCGGCATTTATGGCGAGACGCCTCCTTGTATTATAGCTACGTGAAACATGGGACATTGGCTTTGGACAGTGGCATGGCCGTGGACATGAACGGTCCATGTATTTTGGGCAACGGATGACAGAAACGCAGGGGACGGCTCTCATGACAGTGCAGTTGCAGTACATAGACAGCCCTTGGATGGACGAATCGCATCTTTTTTACACATGAGAAAAGTGGCGTACCGGCTGCTCGTCTCTCTATGCTGCGTTCTGTCGCTCATTTGACGCACTCTCTGTACGCCGGAATGTCGTCTCTTTTCCTCAGAGGTACAATATAAACAAAATGTAGGTACATAGCGCGTCCATGCCCACGCCAACGCAGCAGCCAGCATCAAAATCGCAAAAGACAGTGGCAAAGAACAAAAACACAAAAAATGCTAAATAGAACCCCCCCCCCCCCCCCCTTTCCTTCTCCCCCGCTACTCCGTCTCGTCGTCGCTCAAAATCATCTTGACAACGCCCATCAGCTGGAACACCTTCTCCTCCAGCCGGTTCTCCGCCAGCCCCTTGTAGTGCTGCGCCTCGGCAGACCGCCACTCGCCCTCGCGCGGCCCCAGCGGCACCAGGCGCTCCCGCAGCAGCCGCGGCCGCGACAGCCAAAAGTCAACGCTCTCGACCACCAGCGCGCCGTCCCAGGCCACGGGCGCCATGTCGCGCGCGTGGTTGACCCGCAGCACCTCGAGCACGCGGGTCAGCAGAGCCAGCGAGTGCACCTCGTTGACGGCCAGCAGTGTGAGCGGCGCGTCGCCGTAGCCCTTGCCCTTGCTTGTGTTGTTGTCCCGGAGGGTCGCGGCCGACGTGCGGCTGAGGCCCGGCGCCTCGAGCCGCTGCACGCTCGCCTCCAGCAGGTTGGGGAACTGGTTGAGCACATAGGCAATCTCGGGCGCGATGCTCGTGCCCAGCGCAATCAGCATGTTGAGCAGCAGCGGCAGCACGGCCTTGGCCCAGATGCTGTAGCAGCGCTGCGCCACCGCCACGTCCGAAAACGGCGACACGCCGGGCCGCCGCATGTGCGCCGCGAGCCCCGCCGACGTGAGGTGGCTCAGGAACCCGTCGCACGCCAGCTGCTCGGCCACCACCGGCAGCGCCGACAGCTCCAGCAAGAAGAGCAGGCTCAGCTCGCCGTACACGGGGTCGCGGTCGCCGACCAGCAGCTTGTCCGACCACGAAAAGAGCGACGTCGCCACGTGCAGCACGTCGTGGGACGCCATAATGTTGAGCACCTGCGACTGGCACTCGCTCATGCCCGGCGTGCTGAGGCACGCCTGCAGGACGGCCGTCAGCAGCGCGAGGTCCTCGGGGCGCGACTCGGTCTCGTCGTCGTGTACCATGGTCACCAGCGCGCGGAAGCCGTGCGCCACCACGCGATCGAGGACGTTCAGCACGGTCTGCGTGGTGGACACCACCATGGCACCGTTCTCGGGCGCCGTCCCAGCTTGCGTCGCTGTGCCGTCTCCTTCGACACTACCGATAGGAGCATTTGCACCGCCGCCGGCACCGGCACCGGCACCAGCACCGCCGCCGCTCTCCCTCTGGCCGCGCCGCGACCCGCGCAGCACAATGTAGAGGATGCGCAGCAGCGTGCGGAAGTAGGGCGTCCGCTCGGCCGACCACGGATTCTCCACGCTGTGGATGCTCGTCCACACGGTCAACAGCAGCGGCGACACGTCCTTGGGCAGCAGCGCGTATTCGGCGAGCCGCTGCAGCAGCAGCAGCGCCAGGTTGGCCCGGCTCTGGGCCACCTTCACAAAGACGAGCTCGGGGCCCTGGCTGTTCTGGTTCGCCGCCAGGCACTGCTCGGCGAGCTGCAGCATGACCACCGGCAGCCGGCGGTTCTTGGGCAGCAGGCAGACGCTCAGCTCCAGCAGCAGGACCTCCCAGGCGTGGAAGAGCGCAATCTGCGCGTCGACGAGCCACAGGTTGACGTTGGCCGTCTGCATCTCCTTCTGGAAGCCCTTGCTGCTCGACCAGGCCGCGTCAAACGACAGCATGCGGTCCGCGAGGTCGAGCGCGTAGTAAAACTGCGGGCCGAGGTCGCGGCGCTGCAGCACGGACCGCTTGAACTGGTCGAGCGAGCAGCCCGCATACCGGTTGCCAAAGTTGCGCTGGAAGTTGGCATGCAGCGACGCGTTGTAGCCGCCGACGGCCACGCCGTCGCGAATGTAGTAGTCAATGTCCTGCACGACGTCGCGCGCAAACACTTCTTCGGTGCCCATCTGCCGCATGTGGTAGAGCTGCATGGCAAAGCTCTCGGCAATGTACGCCGCAATGCGCGCCTCGTTGCACGCCGCCAGCGCGTCTGTCTTGGCAGTCGTCGCGGCTGGCTGCAGGTCGCGCACGTACGCGCGCATGCTGTCGAGGTAGTCGTTCTCGCCGCGGATCGCAAAGATGGTCCACGGCCAGTAGTTTTGTGCGGCGGCGAAAAAGTCGAGGACGGCAAGCGACTCGACGTGCGGCAGGGTCGCGATCGATTTGAGGGCCTCCTTAGCCTTGGCCAGGGCGGAGTCGGACGACAGCTTGGTCACCTTGCCGTCCGTCTGCAGCGCCTCGCGCGGCGTCTTGCCCGTCAGGAGGCAGTTGGCCATCCACTGCTGCCGGTGCCGCAGAATAGTCGAGAAGAACTGCCAGATGCGCGCGGACGCCGCCGGCCGCTTGAATGGCTTGTCCATGGCGAGAAGCACGCCCAAAAAGGAGCGGGAAATGTGAGGCCCCAGGTAACCGAGCAGCGACGGCGGCTCGCTAGCCCGCGCGGCTGCTGTGGTGACGAGGTCCGTCAGGAGATCGAGGGCCGGCCGCAGCGTGTTGTCGTTGAGCGCGCACAGGCGGGCCGGTAGCGAGGCGATCTGGAAGATTTGTGTCTCCAGCTCGGGCGCCTTGCCGGTGGTATCGACGTGGTTGGTCACCTTGAGCAGGGCGGCCGACAGCTCGAGGGCGGCCACCACGCGGTCCACTGCCAGCTTGTACCGCTGGGGGTATAACGTAGCCTGCGGAAGCTCGAGGCCAAGGAGGAGGGAGGTGAGGAGGGGCTGGAAGCGCAGCGACGAGGATGAGGACGACAGGAAACTCTTGATGATAAACTGGGCGGCCGGCTCGAAGCAGGCGACCAGGCTGTCTTGCCCGGTCGGGGACTCGAGACTCGACGCGTTGACGACAATGTCACGCAGGATGCCGATGACGCCAGACACGAGGCTGGCACGCTGCACCTCGGACGCGAACTTCCAGGTGCTGGTGTTCTCGTACACGTCGACCACCGTCTGCGCAATGGAGAGGCTCACCTGCGTCAGCGTCTTGTCCGACGTGCCCAGCCAGATGCTGTCGTCGTTGCTCTTGTGCTGGTTGCCGCGGCCGTTCGGCTTGGTGGCCACTTTGCGCTGGACGGCGCTGCTCAGGGCATTCTGCACGAGACCGGAGAGGAAGCGGATGGACACGTTCAAAAAGGTAAAGCGCTCGGACACGACGTCCGAGGCGCCTGTCAGAATGCACAGGCGGCCGGCACTGGACTCGGTGTTGAGCAGCTGGCACCGCGCCATGTAGGACCAGACGCGGCCAGGGCAAAGGGGCAGGATGGTAAGCAAGAAGTCGAGGCAGACCGCGAGCACGGCCATGCGCGACTCGTCGGTCTCGGCCGGCCCATCCTGGATGAGGTTGTCGAGCGTGTCGCAGACGACAGACACGATGTCCTTGGCCTGTTCCAGGTCGCGGCTGGCCTCCTGGACAATGGCCAGTCCAGCCTCGGATGCGCGCGCCGCGTCTGCTGGCTGCCCGTTCTTGGACGCTTTGCGAACCTCGGAGCGCACCAGTGCTGTCAGCAAGCCAATGGCCTCGGCGACTTCCGACTGCTGTAGAAAGCCGAGGGCAGGGTCGTACATGTCTTCGGATAAGTTTGCGTCGAGGCGCTTGCCGAGGAGTGCGATCGTCGAGTGCTCGTAGTCCATGTTGACGATGCCGCTGCCATCAATCATGAAGCGCCCGTACGAGCCTGTGGGGATAACGGCGACCGGCTTCTCGTTGTAGTACGCCAACCGCTTCCGCGACGCGCCGGTTGGGAACAGGGGGATGTCCTCAGTCAGCTGCATCGTAGCAGTCGCATGGTCAACGTCGTCGATCATGGCATAGCCCTCGAAGCCTTCCGGCAGCGTAAATGTGAGGCTCGGTGTCTGGAGCAGCGACTCAACGACAATGTCCGAGAGCCCGGGTGTTGATGTGCATGCTGCGAGGAGGCGTGAGAGGGAGACAAAGGGTGTGAATTCGTAGGGGAAGCGGTTCAGCGCGTTCTGCACATAGAACTGCATGAGACGGCTGTCCTTCAAAACAGCCTGGGCCACGGTTTCGTCGTCGTCGGGTAGATCCCACGTCTGGTAGCCTCCAGACAGGACAGACAGGAGAGCGTTGAGGGGGTCGGCCTGGTAGCCGACAATGGGGAAGCTGGCCGTGAGCAGCTCGAGGAAGACGAGCCGGACGCGCGGGCCCAGACCAGGGCGGAAGGCAGCGTCGGCGCCACCACCGGCACCGTTGGCCATGGCGACGATGACGTCGTACACTTGGCACTGGTCGGTGGCCGCCATGGCCAGTCTCGGGACGAGCGGCTCGCCCTCTGCGGCGTGCGGCAGGATTCGCTCGTTCAGGAAGCCATCGTAGCGCGCAGGTTCCAGCGAGACGATGCTGCCCACAGAGCTGCGGCGGCCACGCGGCTGCAAGCTCTGATGGATGTGGAAAGGCTGGTTGTCGAGCTCGAAGCCATCCTGGGCCCGCTGGTTCTGGGCAATGTCCCGACGCTCCGTGCGCTCTTGGAAGGACACGTCCATGCGGTGCAGAATCAGCGACCAGGACAGAAAGACGGGACTCGCCGTGGCCAGGCCGCCTTCGGCGGCACCGAGAATCGCGCCGTGGATGGTGTCGAGGACGTCCGTGTCGTTGATGTACGGCTCTTCGTCGCCTTCGAGCTCGAGGTCATGGTCGAGGTAGCCAATGGCGCGGTTGAGGTTCAAGAGAATCAGCGAGTTGACGCAGACGAGCGTCTTCAGTGGCAAAATCAGTTCCGCCATGGCGTCGAAGCCAGGTGTGATGGCGTCCAGAAAGCCGTACTCGCCCACAAAGCTGAACCATTCGGCTGTCACGGCAGGCGAAAGGAACGTCCGCCCGCATGCTTGCAGCACCAGGAAGATGACCGACAGGAAATGCACCGCTTCTGCCAGGGCGGTCTGCACCCAGTCCATAGCAAGCTCCTCGGTCACGACGGGTCCTGGGCATTTCAAGGACTCCTGGATGCCCGCCCCAGCACGCTGCATACAGCCGCGTAGCTCGGCAACGTATGTGGGAATCGATTTGAGAAAGGCACGCCCGTCTAGGCCAGTGCCTGGTGCTTGGCCGAGTATGCCCTGGGCGATCTCGCTGCGCAGGGCTTCAGCGGCCGCGCTGACCGCAGGGAGAGCCGCAGTGTCAGCGTCGGGAAACGGGGGCGCGCCGTGCAGGACGAGGGAGGTGATATGGTCGGCCGACACGGCCAAGGCGCGTCGTTCGGACAGATACGTCGCCAGGAGGCGGCGCTGGCGGCTCTGGTCGGTGTTGAACTCGGCCCATAGTTCATCGGCGTCGACGGTGGTCTCGGCGGCCGGCAGGCTGCTGTTGCTGCTGCCGGAGGCGGCCTTGCGGACGTTGGTAGCATCCTGCGACGACAGCGGGCTGGCCAAGAACGTGTGCGGTCGGCTCTGCAGCTCGACCACGACGATCCGGAGAGCAGCGACTTCGTTGATGGTGGCGGTTTTGCTGAGCCAGCGGGCATCGGCCTGGATGGTCTTGAGGTCGTACTTGTCGGTCGAGGACGGCGTGACGTGGATAGCCGCAGTGCGTGTCTCGAGGGCCGCTGCCGACTGCGCGGTCGACGGTGCAAAGGCCGCTGCAGGGTTCTTGAGGAGCTCGAGGACAAACGGGTCTTTGAGGAACTCCGTCACCGCGGCAGAGGTGAGGCGGTCACCGGCCGTGTCGACGAGGGCCGAGGCGATGCGTTTCCAGGATCTGGCCGGTCAGTAAGCTGCAATGACACATCATACGGGGAAACAGAGGAAACACGGGCGACGGTGACCTACAACAAGGCCGTCTCGCCCTCGAGGAGGTCCCCCAAGGGCGGAAAGTAGACGATGTCTGGCGGCGGCGCCATTGCGGGAAACGGCTAGCCAGCGAGCGCGAGCATCTGCCGCGTGACGAGCGCGCTCGGATGGTCGATGGAGGCGCGCGTTGCGCGTCGTGGGCCAAGGAAAGAAACGAGTGTGAGGCGGATGTAGGGCGGCGTCGGTGGTGGTGGTTGTGATGCCTGTCTGCAGGTGGAGTGTTTTTGGAGGTTCGTTTGAAAGTATCGCGAGAACCAGTGGCAGAAGTGGCAGAAAAATATTGTCAGAGGAAACAGCCTACTACAAAGACGCGGCAGGAGCTTCTAGCGCAGGTTGGGCCTTGCTGGACCTGAATGGCAGGAACGGGGGCTGTTGGCGTGTTTTTGTGGGTCCAAGAGCTTGCACTAGCCAATCCACCGCTCGTAGCTTCCCCAGTAGAGCTTCATTCACAGGAAGGGGCATGTCATCAGCATCAAGTTGGAAGTCACGACGTGCTTACGTTTACGATATGAAGGAAAGAGCAACCGGCGTCAACCCCTTTAATTTCATTCACACAGACGTAGTCGTCTTATTTTTGGTTCCTTTTCTTTTTACACTTTCTACCTTGTTGTGTATCTCGCCCACAGCATACTGTCTCCATTCACGACAACGTCAATGTCACCTCGGCACCCTGCAGACCCGGCGCACTCGCCGATACAGTCACATACTTCCCTGCATCGTCTGAGCCCTTGGACCGCACAATGGCAAGTGCCAGGCCGCTGAAGGCTTTGCGCGTCGCGCTAGGAAACGCCGTCGTGTCGGTCGGGTCGCCGTTGTCCGTCGCGACGAGCTCGCCCGCGGCGCCCGCCACCGTGAACGTGATGGCGTTGTTGGCCTGCGGCACCGTGTTGCCGTCGGCGTCGACCACGCTCGCGGTCAGGTACGACAGATCGTGGCCGTCGCCGGCGATGGTCGTGCGGTCGGCCACCAGGTTCAGGCGGGCGGCGGCACCGACGGTCTTGACGGCGTCGACGGCCCATTCCGTACCGTTCTTGTACGTCACGACACGCAGGTCGCCCGCGGCATAGGTGATGTTGTCCCAGCGGAAACGGTAGGTGTACGGGGCCTTTGGGAGGCGGCCCGCCGACTCGCCGTTGACAAACAGCTCGGCCTCGTCGCCGGACGAAAAGACGTGCACGGGCGTGACCTTGCCCACGCGGTCGGGCCACGTCCAGTGCGGCAGGATGTGGGCCACGGGCAGGTCCGGGCGCCAGCGCGCCTGGTACATGTAGAAGCGGTCCTTGCGGAAGCCGGCCAGGTCGAGGATGCCAAAGTACGAGCTGCGTGCGTTGTTGTACGGCGTCGGCTCGCCAATGTAGTCGAAGCCCGTCCAGACAAACTCGCCGGCCACGTACTGGTGCTCGTCCTGCATGGCAAACACCTTGTCGGGCGACGAGGCCCAGGACGGGGCGTACAGGTCGTAGGCGCTGACGTACATGTTGGCGTCGTCGCCGCCCGCGTCGCTGCCCACAATGGCGCTGTACGCAGGCGTGACGGGGAAGATGTAGGTGCCGCGCGAGCTCAGCGTCGAAGCGCTCTCGCTGGTCCAGATCATCTTGTCCGGGTATGCCTTGTGGAAGCCTGGGAAGGACGACGCGTTCGACGTGCCCATGCCCTCGCCCTGGTAGTTGAGACTCTCCACGTCCATGACGTCGGCAAACGCGCTGCCCGCCCGCGCCGAGTTCATGGACGCCGTGGTCGGCCGCGTCGCGTCCTCGGAACGAATGATGTCGTGCAGCTCCTGGGCCACCCGCCGCGACGTGTCGCTGGTCTGCTCGCCGATCTCGTTGCCATAGCTCCACACGATGACGGACGGGTGGTTGCGATCGCGGCGGACAAACGCACGCAGATCGGCCTCGTGCCAGTCCGCAAAGATGAGGTGGAAATCGTTGGTGGTCTTGGCACGTGACCAGCTGTCGAAGATCTCGTCAAAGACCAAGAACCCCTTCTCGTCGGCGAGGTCTACCAGCTCCGGCGCCGGCGGGTTGTGCGAGGTGCGCAGGGCGTTGCAGCCAAAGTCTTGGAGCATCTCCAGCTGGCGCTCGGCGGCGCGCATGTGGAAGGCGGCCCCGAGCGCGCCCTGGTCGTGGTGGTTGTTCGTGCCCTGGACGCGCACCTTCTTGCCATTGACGAAAAGACCAGCGTTGGCGTCGTACGTGATGCTGCGGACGCCAAACCGGGTGTCGTACGTGTCGACGACGGAGCCATTGGCAGACAGAGTGGTTACGGCGACGTACAGATGGGGCGTCTGGCCGGGGGGCGGGCCCCAGAGCAGCGGATTGGGAATGGTGGCCGAGCCGTTGGTCGATGCCGTGCTGCCGGCGGGCACAGTGACGGTTGTCTTTGGAAACGCGACGACCACGTCGTGACCAGCACTGCGCGTGGCCGGGTCAAAGACGCGCACCTCGGTGAGAACATCGACCTGGCGGCTCTCCGCGGCCGTATTCTCGACCTCCACAACAAGATGGGCCGTGGCGCTGTCGGCAGAGACAGTGGGCGTTGTCACAAAGGTGCCGAACTGGCCCACATGCACGGGATCCACCACGACAAGCCAGATGTTGCGGTAGATGCCGGCGCCCGGATACCAGCGCGAGTTGTCCGGCGCATTGTCGAGGCGGATGGCCAGGGTGTTGTCGCCGCCGGCCACGATATACGGGGTCAAGTCCAAGCGGAACGAGGCATAGCCGTACGGCCAGCCGCCGACGAGATGGCCGTTGAGCCACACGGCCGCATACGACATGGCGCCGTCAACGTCGAGAAACACCGACTTGCCCTCGTCCGCGGCCTCCAGTGTCACGTTGCGACGGTACCAGCCCACGCCGTTGGACGGCAGACGACCCATGCCGCCACTCACGCCCGGCGCGCCAAAGGGGCCCTTGATGGCCCAGTCGTGCGGCACATTGACCGCCTCCCACGCGGTGTCGTCAAACCCCGCCTGTGCGTATTTGGCGTTGATGGCGGCGGGCGTCGTGGAGGGCACGGCTGGTGGCTGGGCTTTGGAGGGCGTGAACTTGGTGGACGACGCGAGCATCCATGGCTTGAGCGTGGCGTACGAGAGCGCGTCCGGGTTGGACGTGAAGCGCGCAAAGCGCCAGCCCCTGTTGAGGCTGAGCCGCTGGCGGACCTGGTGACGAGCCGATGCTGCCCCTGCATCCCTGCCGACGGAAAGTGCCGCGACGGAGTGCAGACCCGCCAGCCAGAGCAGTGCGCACAAGAGGACGCTGAGGCGTTGCGGGACCCTGGAAGAGAGCATCGTGATGTGTTGCTGCGGCGCGGTCTGACGATACTTGGGTTGCCAGCCGTGCTCCGGCCGAGAGATGCAATGCTAAACGATGTTGGGCCCAGAAAGGTGAGCGTGACGTCTGCATTCGCGCGTGGCCGAGCGGCATCTTTCCTTTTTATGGTGAAATCACCGTTGCCCTGCCACGGCCCACAACAAACAACTGCAGCAGGCGCCTCCCAACCCGACAGCAATATCCGCGAATCGCCATTTCACGTCGGCAAAGGCTCAGGCTCAATACACAGATATTGGAACGATCAGCAAACACGCGGGGCAGATACGACTCCGCATCGTCTGGGGAAATACGTGCAGCCCGCTCTTTAGCCAAAGATGATCGCCCGTCACAACACGGAAACGGAAGGTCAGTCCGTGTGTTTGCACGCAGCCAAGGATTTCGATACAAGAAATAGGCGGAGGCTCGAGCTTTTCCAAGACGATGCGCGAGAGCCATGCATTCTCGCCCGAACTATCATGTTTGCCGTCATTGTTGTCGTTTTCCGGCTGTCTTGGTCTTGAACAAGGATGGTCGCCGTCTGCGGAGAGCACATTTGTCGACCACAACGACGTGACAGCGAACGGCGGACGGTCGGCCTCCACATCACCATGATGAACTACATGATATCGGTGCAACATGGAAGCAATCTCAGGTGATAGTCCGGGAGGCATTCGGAGGACCGTCATACGATACAGTGCGGTTGTTATGCACACTGTGTGTAACGTCGACTAAAACCACAAGACGCTTTTGCCCGACAATGGAACAGGCCAAATAATTCCACTTACAAGCTGACAGCAGTCCTCGAAATGAGCCCAGGGGTGGTTTGGAGAAGTTGCCAACTGCCAGGAGCCATGGCACACCTCATCCCATCCCACGGTCAATTGGCCGCAGGTTCGTCCCTGGATCGTCTGATGCTTACTCATAGATAGCTCACCAAGATCGGGCTGTCGCGGAACAGGGCGCAATGTCGCACTGTGCACTGCGTTTAAACGCTACAGGGAAGATAGCGTGCGGCAACACCACCCTGGCACAGAAAATTCGGTGGCGGCCAGGCCCTAGGCTAGTCCGTGTTCGGACGCCTTCGAGTCATTCATTGCACATCGCTCCTGCCCCAGGAACCAGTGTTGAAGCGAGACCGCACCTGCTTCCAAATCACGACTTTGGTCAAACACAGTACCTTCTCCCCCCTTTTTTGTCTTGCCGTCCTCTTTTCCTCTTTTCTGCCTCCCAGGCTGTGCAGTCGACGCGATTGTCCTCCCTCTCATCCTCCCACGACAACGGCCGCCAGAGCACACAGCGCTCGCACGCATCGACCCCGCCATGGCGTCCTCGTCCGACATCATCGACCACTCGCCGCACCAGCCGGAGCCGGCCGAGCGCATTCCCACGGCGTCCAATGTCATCCTCATCGACAACTATGACTCCTTTACCTGGAACGTCTACCAGTACCTCGTCCTCGAGGGCGCCACCGTGACCGTCATCCGCAACGACAAGATCTCCATCGACGAGCTGATTGCGCTCAAGCCCACGCAGCTGGTCGTCAGCCCCGGCCCCGGCCACCCCTCGACAGACTCGGGCGTCAGCCGGGAGGCCATCCGGCACTTCTCGGGCAAGATCCCCGTCTTTGGCGTGTGCATGGGCCAGCAGTGCATCTTTGACGTCTACGGCGGCACCGTGGACGCGGCCGGCGAGATCCTGCACGGCAAGACGTCGCCGCTGGGCCACGACGGCCGCGGCGTGTACGCCGGACTGTCGCAGAATCTGCCCGTCACACGGTACCACTCGCTGGTGGGCACGTACGGCAGCCTGCCGCCGTCGCTCGAGGTGACGTCGTGGATTGCGCAGCCGGACGGCACGCGGGGCCTGATCATGGGCGTGCGCCACAAGGAGTACACCGTGGAGGGCGTGCAGTTCCACCCGGAGAGCATTCTGTCGGCAGACGGCCGCGCCATGGTGCGCAACTTTTTGCTGATGCGCGGCGGCACCTGGGCGGAGAACGAGGCGCTGCAGGCGGCCGACAAGGCGGCGGCCAAGAGTAAGCAGCCGCCTGCGGGCGACAACATCCTGCAGCGCATCTACGCACGCCGGAAAGAGGCCGTGGCGGCCCAGCGCGTGATTCCGTCGCAGCGCCTCGAGGACTTCCAGGCCGCCTACGATGCCGGCGCTGCGCCGCCGGCACTGTCCCTCGTCGATCGCCTGCGCCAGTCGCCCTTCCCCGTAGCGCTCATGGCGGAGATCAAGCGTGCGTCGCCGTCCAAGGGCGTCTTTGCCATTGACATTCGCGCGCCCGAACAGGCGCGCACGTACGCCCTGGCGGGCGCCAGCGTCATCTCCGTGCTCACCGAGCCCGACTGGTTCAAGGGCAGCCTCGAGGACCTGCGTGCCGTGCGCCAAGTGCTGCAGTCGATGCCGAACCGGCCGGCCATCCTGCGCAAAGAGTTTATCTTCGACGAGTACCAGATCCTGGAGGCCCGCCTGGCGGGCGCCGACACGGTGCTGCTGATTGTCAAGATGCTCGATGACGCGACGCTGGCGCGTCTCTACACGTACAGCCAGTCGCTGGGCATGGAGCCGCTGGTGGAGGTGCAGAATGCCGAGGAGATGACGCGGGCGGTCTCGCAGTTGGGCGCCAAGGTGATTGGCGTCAACAACCGCAACCTCGAGAGCTTCGAGGTGGACCTGAAGACGACCAGCCGGCTGCGCAGCATGGTGCCGGCCGACACAATCCTGTGCGCGCTGAGCGGTATCAACACCCGCGCCGACGTGGTCGAGAACGAAAAGGACGGCGTCAACGCCGTGCTTGTCGGCGAGGCCATTATGCGCGCCTCCGATCCGGCCGCGTTTATCCGCCAGCTCTGCTCAGGTGCGACTCCTTCCATCCCCACGACCTCGTCTTCCTCTTCTTCCTCGTCTTCATCATCATCACGGACAAGCCCCTTACTCGTCAAGATTTGCGGGACGCGTAGCGTCGAGGCGGCACTCGAGGCGGCGCGGAGCGGTGCCGATCTGGTCGGCATGATTCTTGTTCCCGGCACAAAACGCTTCGTGTCGGACGAGACGGCGCTGGCCATTTCCAAGGCGGTGCACGAGTATCAGGACGACACACCGGCATCGACAACGACGGCCGCACCTACGTCAACGTCAACGTCAACGTCAACACCAGCAGCAACACACATCGCAGCCGACTTCTTCGACCAGGCGCGGACCACGCTCGCCCGCCGCCACAACCGCCGCCCGCTCTTGGTCGGCGTCTTTATGGACCAGCCGCTCGACTGCATTCTGGCCAAGCAGAAGCTCTACAATCTCGACGTGGTCCAGCTGCACGGCCGCGAGCCCGTCGAGTGGGCGCGCCAGATCCCTGTGCCCGTCGTGCACAAGTTTGCGCCTGGTGAGCCTGGTGTTGGCCAACGCGGCTACCACGCTGCCACGTTGCTGGATTCCGGGGCAGGGTCGGGCGCGCGGCTGGACCTGTCGGCCGTCCAGGCCGAGCTGGCGCGCGACCCGAGCCTGACATTTTTGTTTGCGGGCGGTCTGACGCCGGCCAACGTGGCAGAGGTGCTGACGGCGCTGGGCCCGGAGGCGTCGGGCCGTATTTTGGGCGTGGACACGAGCAGCGGTGTCGAGACGGACGGGAAGCAGGATTTGGCCAAGATCCGCTCGTTTGTGCAGGCGGCCAAGCAATTTGGCCAGTAGAGGAAAGCATAGAATAGCATGCCATTTCAACGTTGATAGACAGAGAAAAGCACCATTGACATTTTCATCATTTATTTATCTAGACTGTTTTTTTAATAACCATCTCGTGGTCTCGTTAGTCTTTTCTCTTGCAGCGTTCTTCATCGCCCTCTTGTCTTTCCACTGACTCTCTGACAGACTCTGCTTGCACCTTCCTATCCAGACGCGCATGACAATTTCGTCACTCTTTCGTCGCTCACCATGTCGCAGTCCGCGCCGGCCGCGTCCAGTCGAACCAAGCCCAAGACGCGGATCCTGCGCGACGTGACTGTCGCCGTGGCCGGCCATCTCGGGCCCGGCTGGTCCGAGGCCGACGTCGCCCGCTGGACGGCCTACAACGGCGGCCGGTTTGTCGCGACCATCACGCCCGGCAACGAGCAGGGCGTCACGCACCTGCTGTGCTCGCGCGAGGAGTACGCCAAGCCCAAGACGCAGCGCTGCGCCAACCTGCGACTGGCGCTCGCGGCCAAGACCAACGTCCGCATCCTCCTCCGCGACTGGCTCGAGGACTCGCTGCACCGCCGCCGCCGCCGGCCGGAGCGCAACTACCTGCTCACGACCGCGACGGCAGCAGCACCACCCACGGCCGAGGCCCGCCAGGCGCGGCTGGCCGCGCTGCGCGAACGCGGCCGGCGCGAGGGCGAGGTGTTTGTCGACAGCAGCCTCTACCGGCTGTACCGCGACCGCACGGGGTTCGCGTACCGGGTGACGCTGCGGCGCGACCATGCGGCGGCGGGCGTGTGGGGCGAGCGGTACGTGCTGCACCTGTTTGAGTCGTTTGCGCAGCCGCCGCTGTACTGGTTTGCGGCGCGGCACTACAAGAGCCGGACGCACACGCGGCCGCGCACGTTCCGGCCGAGCGCGACGTGCCAGCTGTTTGGGACGGCGTTTGCGCAGTTTTGCGGGTTCTTCCACAAGAAGACGGGCGTGGTCTAGGACGCGCGGCTCGTCGGGGCGCCGCCTCCTTCAGCTTCTTCAGCTTCAGTGGGCGACACGGTCTGTGCCGAGCTGCTGCCGAAATACTTTACATACGAGCGGCCGACGGGGGGGATGCCGGTTGGCGCTATCGAGGATGAGAAGAATGTTCCGCCCGAGGAGGAGGAGGAGACGAGGGGTGACGAGGTAGCGAAAGGGGAAAAGGAGGGGGACGAGGAGGAAAGGGGAGGAAACGAGGAGACTCGGAAAAAAGAGCTGCAAGTCGATGATACCGGGGACAAGGACAAAGACGGCGAAATGGTGAGCAAGAAATCAGAGGAGGTGATGGCGGTGCTTTAATTCCGGGTTATGGTATTCGTTTCTCAAAGAGGCGTCGTCTGCGAAGATTCACAAGCATAGCATCGATTCGTTTTCCATTTCGCGTATCGTACTTGTGTTGCAACATAAAAACAGTGCGTCAAGCATATGCTGTCCTTGTTCCATGGCTCCAAGTGTCGCGTATCTATACAACTGCGTCGTCACCATCATTCATGTGCGCCGCTCCTAGCGCCTACAGCCGCAGCTTGGGCAAGAACAAAAACAGAAGCAGCAGCGCCAGCATCGACCCGTAGACCATGCCCAGCAGCAACATACGGCCCCACCAGCCCTTGCCCTCGGTCATGCGCGACAGCACGGCCATGCTGCGGCTCGCGGCCGACAGGCTGTCCGTGGTCGTGTTCATGCCCTCGCCGACGCGGTCCACCACGTCCTTGTCGTCCTCGAGCATGCGGGACGTGAGGAGCGACTTTTCTTTGAGGGCCTGGGCGAGGCGCAGGATGTCTTCCGACAGGGCCTCCTGCTCGCGGCGGTGGTGGTCGAGGACGGCCTCCTCGGTGGCGACGCCGGCGGCCTCGCCGTCGCCGCTCCGGTCAAAGAGGGAGGCCGACGTCGTGCGGGCTGTGTCTTGTGTCTGTGTGCCGTTGTTTGCTTCGCCTGCTTCGTCCGCCTCCGTCTTCGCCTGTTGCCGCCTCCTTGATCGTGTCGTACTTGTGGTGGCGGTGGCGGTGGCTGGTGCCTCTCTTGCCGACCCCCCCTCGTCTCCGTCGCCCGGCGCAGCTATCCGCACGCGGTTCGTCTTCCTCCGTCGTGGTTTTCGTGGCTGGCTCGTGGACGTCGGCGTCGGTGCCGTCTCGGTCTCGACGCTTGTCGGTGTCGCTGCCCGTTCGGGCTGTTGTGTCGGCTGTGGTTGTGCGGTCTGCACGGAGAGGCGGTGCTGTGTGCTTCCGGCGCCACCTATCGCCCGCACAATGTGGGAGGTATCGTCGTCGTCGTCGTCATTGTCATCGCCGCCGTCCGCCTCTCCGCCCGCGGCCGCCGCCCCGCGACCGAACGCAGCCGCCGCACGTGCCTCGTCGTCCAGGTTGTCCAGCCGCTCCTGCAGCAGCTCCACCAGCGCCCGCCGCCGGTTCAGCTCGGCCTGCACCTCGTGTCGCCGTGATACGACTTTGATGGACAGCGCGCTCTGCTCCACACGCGTCAGCAGCTTGCGCGCCGCCGCCACGTCGAAGCGGGCCTGCAGGCGCTGGAACTCGTCGGCGACCAGGCGGCGCCAGCGGTCGCTGTCGGCACGCAGCAGGTTCTGTTCGAGGCGGGCCAACAGGCGGCCGAGGTCGACATAGGGATCGTAGGAGACAGAGGATGTGTTGGAGGAAAAGGACGAGAAGGAGGGCGCCGGCGACGCCGAGTAGGGCGGGGCGAGGTCGGGGCGGCCCATTGTGGGAGGGAGCGTCGTTGTCAAGAGTGTGTCAAATGAGTAGCGACGATGCCTCTGTGGGCGTAGTGCACATGAATATCGCGAGAATATGCGAGTTTGTTTCTTTGCCTATTTTTGCAAGGCCGTCGAGGATGTCGGCGTTGATGTGTGTTTTGTCACGGTCGCGGCTGCCGTTGATGCGACGTTGGCGGGTTGGCAGCGTTGGCGCAGAAAAGGTGAAGTTGTCCTTCCGTCATCGTCTGCGTTGTGGCGCGAGCTGCCTGTGGCTGAAATTGGCAGCGCAAAACCGGCCCATGTTCTAGTGACTAGTCTAGCAATAGGAGACATCACAACCACCACTACAATTGAATCCACCAAGGTCGCCCTTACAATCGTGTCACCCTTTCTCATTTTACAAAAACGATGCAATCCCCTTAGCTATTGTTCCTGGGCGGTTTGGCGCTGCCCGAGAAGGAACGCGGAAGGACGCAACGATGAGGAGAGATTGTATTTCGTTATCGAGACAAAGAGGGCAAAAGGGGCAAAACGGACGAGAGACCTAGCGAAGAGAATTCCATGGCCTCGTCCAAAACCTTGTCTCTTGATCACTATGGTCCCCGACGGCGCAACAAACTCCCCTGTTTCGCCCCGACCTCGTCTTGTCCCAATTGTGCTGTCTTACACACAGACGACGTTCTGAGTACTAACAAGCAATCATCTATCGAGTGATGTCTCACCAGCACCACGGCTTGACATATGGACCTAAAAGAACCTCTGTTCAGCTTGAACATATGTACGGCTGAAGATAGGCTGTAGCATAGAGATGATGGAGTGGCTTGTCAAACGGTAGGGGCTTACAGGCCATTGTAAAACGACGTCACTATTCTCACGACTACGTCGACTTACACCAAACTTGGCAACATCCTGGCCAGGAGAGGTGGTTTGCAACTACCACATGTATCCTTGCCTAGGTATTTTCAAATTTCCACACAAAGGGTAAACCGTGTTATATAATACTATATTCATGTTAGGCGATTGGCAGCTTTAATATTTTATTAGAAATATTTTAAGTTTCTATTTCTATTTCAATTATATTTTATTCCAAATCATCAAAAATAAAAATAATGCGGCTCTTCAAAAACATTAATCTTATAAACTAAATTCGTGATACGTATACCAACACGAAGCCCTTATACCCAAACGTCGATTAGCTAAATGACATCGTGGGATATTTGTCATGTATGCTACCGTACCGACAACTTTCCATATCCTCGCCGGCCGATGCACGACCGGTTTACGGGTGGCGCCGGCGGTATTGGGAAGCATATAGCTGCAAAACGGTATGTGCGCAACTATTACTTCGTAGAAACGCTCCAGCAACTGTTCGCCTCGCACAACAGAGTACGACAGCCACCACGTCGACAATGTGGCTCCCATTCAAAGGCCCCACAAGGTCACCAGCTGGAGTTGAAAAAGCCATCTTTGGTTTCAGTCTTGTACGGGCGGAGAACCAAGAATGGCGCCCGGGCATACATGGGAGGCAAGACGACGCCCTGTGGTGCCCTGTGACGCCCTGCAGTGGCCGTGATGAGAGAGTGTAAGGAGCTGTGTCCTGTAAATGACGCCGCTTATGCTTCACGTTGGCTGGTGAGAGGGCAGTCCGTAACCTTGCTATAATAAGGCACACTTACAGGAGAATTGGTTGAGTCGGAGACCGGAGTAACAATAGCAAGGCTGTGAAGGGACGCACAGGGCCGTTCAGTGATCAAGGGCGACAAGAGGACCATAAGGGCACAGGTTACCAGGGAGGCCATCCACGTGCCGGTAGATCAACGGTCTGCAAAAGTACCAACTGGTGGACGACGAAGTGGAGGTCCTGTCCAAAGCGAAGACAGCCTCGTACAAGTAAAAGTATGCCGGGAAGCCGGGAAGCACACCATGACTGGCAGAGGCCCAATCCGTGCTGCTGCCCACGTGAATGCCCTCAGCTCATTTTGAGCGTTTATGCAGGCATTGTGCAGGCATTATGCAGGCGTTGCCTGGTTTCTATAACACAGTTGTGTATGCCGTATTTCATCACTGGGTGTTTCCACAGTGCATGTGGAATACGCCGGGCATCGCCAAAATAAGTTCGATCTCGTATTACCTGCATTCGTCAATATGACCTGCATTCGTCAAGCAAGCACTCTAAAGCGAGAGCGAAGACTTCCAAGGAAGACACGAAAAAACGTCCACTGAGACAGACACTCCGTAGTTTGGGAGGTCAGTGGGCCAGGCCCTGATGGCCTAGAAGGGGGCCCACTATGACTAGCCTATTCGGGACTGGCCGCAGGCGCGCATAGGGGATCAGGGGTAGTTTTGTTTTTCGGCAGCCCTGTAACTCCGACGTACGCACGCTCTGGCTGAGGAGATGTGCCCCAAAGGCGATGGCAAACCAAATCGACTGGCCAGGCCCTACCCTACTGTATCTTACCTTTCTTCCAGCATCTGATCTGGCCGATTCGTCAGATGCACGCGGCATCGGAGCACGCAAGGGAAAGGAGCGATCGGCACAAGCACAATTTCCCTCGGCTTCTCCTCCGTGCTTCTAGAGACACACGCCTGGGCCGCTCCACCATTTTCCATATGGCAACAAGGGAGGCTGAGCGATCTCTATGTCGTATGTCGTATGTCTGCTGGGTGATGGCCGTGCATTGTTGCGTGTGCCAAGTGCCTGGCTTTCCATTGCAGCGAAAACGGGTTGCGTGCGCCCAGAGCGGGACAGAATACGAGGCTATGGCGCGGATACGAGCAATGTAAGAATCTGATTCTTGCACTGCACACGGCAGCCAACCCGTTCGGACACAAATGTCACACGGTGGCTGATACGAGGTCACAGCGCGTTGGGCGCTGGAAGGACAGATCTGGCCAGGGCTCAGAATCCCGTTCTAGCGCCTTGCGCCTGAAATACTGCACTCCTACAGGGGACAACGCGCATATCTCACGAGATCTCTCCCCTGTTTTCTTTGTTTTGCTCCCGATGGCCCCTATACGGGGGGGCGTTCGCCGCGCTCTCCCGGCCAATCAAGGACGCTGCGTACTGAGTCGTGCCTTCCATTTCTCGGCCTAGCGCTGCCGCTTGTTTCTATTTATTGTTTTCCTTGAGGTGTTGTTCCACCCCTTGACTTGCTGGTGGTTCTTGCCTGCACTTGCCTCAACTCCACTCTCACGGTTGGCGCTCCTTCCCTCCTTCTGTCCCCCCCTGTCCCCTCTTCGTCGTTGCCGTTCATCGTGTCGATTCCCGTTCCTCCACTCAACTTCCAGTCACCCAATTTCTTCGTTTTATTTCTTCTGCTTCTTTTTCGTCGCCTCTCGTTCCATACCACTCAATCGTTCATCCATCTCACGACGGCACACCACATTCGCTTGGTTCTTCTTCTTCTTTTGTTTTTCTTTTTATCTTTTCAGCCACGTCCCGCCACTCGTTTCAGCGGACGCCTCTTTTTCGATTTTTCGACTCTTGCTGCGGCCTACCTCCTATTCACGTAATCCGTTGTTTTTTGTTGCTTTCTTACTCCTCAGGAATTTGCAACGTCTTCGCCTGGTCCACCGCCTGCATTCCTCGTCCTCCTTGCAACCGCAGAAAAGCATTACACGGCATCCCACCGAACAAATCGACGAACAACAACATTACGCTGTCCTACTGTTGTCTTCAGTGCTCAACGCGTGGTCCGTCCCCGTGCAAACAAAAGGCCTTTGCATATCGTCTCCGTACTTTTGTCTGCGCTTCTTGTGCCACGGAACCGAGCCGTTGCTTCGTCTGCATCTTCCACGGCGCCATACCCTCTGCGATCTTCCCTGGACCCTGCCCGTTGCTGCAGTTGCAAGCGCGGCCCCCCTTTTCGATCTGGTTTCTCTTTTGAAGCTGCCGCCAGTCTTGCTTATCTCGGTCTTTTTGATCTTTTTGGGGCATTTTGGGTTCATATTTGTTCTCGCTACCTTGACTTGGATATTTCGATCGTTTCGACCTGTTCGCCTTTGTTTACCCAACCCTCGCTCTACTGAACCGACAGATCCGACATCCAACGCCTTCACGATCAAGATGAAGCCGTCACAGTCTCTGGGCCATGTGGCCTTTGCCCTCCTTTCCATGTCCACCGTCACATCCGCATTCTCATGGTCTCTGCCGAACGTCGACGCTTTTGTTGTCCGTCGTGACGATACCACACAACCGAGTGAGTTCCAGATGCAAACAGGAGCCGATGTTGGAAGCAGCACCGGGTCAGAACACTAACTTTGTTGCAGCAGCATCTGCACCTCCGGCCAAGACGCCCGGCCCCAATGCCGACAACACATTCAACCTCAACACCGGCGCCCAGGAGACAACGACAGCCACGACCACGACCAAGAACGGTAAGACGACCACCGGCAAGGACACTGGCAAAGTCACCGCCACGCCCGACAAGAATGGCAACACGGTCACCTCCAACACCTCCAACACCTCCAACAAGACGGCCGAGGCCACTCACACGACGTTCAACCCCGTCGACCCGGCTGGCGGTGTCGTCATGATCACCCCGGCCACCACGGCCAACATGCAGCTGTACAAGATTGGCGACTTTGTCACTTGGGCCTGGAACTACACCAGCCTGCAGGCCACCCCCACAGCCATTGACGTTCTGGCCTCATGCAGCTTCGCTTCGCGCACCTTCACCCTGACCCAGAACATGACATTTGAGACGCCGGGCACGTACACCTGGGACACCGGCTCCTACCAAAGAAACAACGTTGCCTCGCCGCTGCTGACCGAGCAGTACACGCTGCTCATCTACGATGCCGACAGCAGCGTCAGCGCCACCGCCGAGGCCGGCTACCTGGACACCTACAGCGGCTTCACCTTTGGCATGTACGCGCCGCAGTCCTACACGCCGCTGTCCGAGGGCTGGATGTGTGCGACATGCAGTGGCGCCCTGTCGGACACGGAGAGACGCGCCATCGGCTTTGCTCTGACCATGAGCATCATCACCGTCCTCAGCTTTACGTGGTTTGTGACGGGCATGCAGGTGGCTCTATAGGCGGGGGTCGATTCTCCATTCGAAAGGAACGAACATGGAAACGAAAAGCCCACGACGCTCGACGGGACTTGATTTTGTCATGTGAGACGGTTTTGCTCGTCCCAACCCCTTCTCGCCTGATACCTCGTCTACCTCGTCTTCTTCGATGCCATCTCCTTTTACAATCACATGCATCACATGCTTGACTTCCGGCGTTGACATTTTTATTTTGTTTTAATTTTTGTTTTACTTCTTTGGTTTGACATCGCTCGGTGTATCGGGATCTTTGGGGTACAAAATGTTTACGGAGATTTCTGCGACACGCTGCTTTTGGTTACTGTTTTTCACATTCTTTGTCTATTTTCGGACCTCGTTTTCTTCTTTTCATGTGTATTGCATTGGGTACCATTGGTTCGTTGCCCGCTCTCTCTCTCTCTCTCCATCTGCTTTCTATATTCTTTTGGTCTACTCTATTTTGACAGCTATGTAGCTTAGCGTAATGAATACCACTGCATTGCAAGTATGAATTTCCGTACCATCGCACAATCTGCCTTATACCATCCGTAACGAGAACCCGGCGCCGCGCTCTTCTTTGTCGCGCCCGCCAAAAATGCCCGTAACGTCCACGGCCCCCAGATCTGCCACGGCCGCTCCGCGCTGCGGCGCATTCGGCGTGTCCCGCCGTCGCCGCCGCTCTTGGCCCGCCTTGCTCGGAAACGTCGGGAACATGGCCTCTTGCTTGGCCCGCGGGTCCTGCCGGAAGTACTCGTGGTCCAGCATCGCGGCCGCCGTCGGCCGTTTCGCCGGGTCGAGCGAGAGCAGCGACGCCAGCAGCTGGCAGCCGGCCGTCGTGAGGAGCGGGAACTTGGCGCGGATGGCGGCGGCGGTGGAGGGCTGGGCCGTGGACGAGGACGTGGAAGATGCGGACGGCGGGAGCCGCAGCGCGCGCGCGTTGGGCAGCCGCCGAAACCCGGGCCAGATGGCGTCCGTCGGCACGCCGCAGAGGTCAAAGATGCGCTTCAGCTCGTCGGCCTCGTTCTTGCCCTGCAGCAGCGGCTCGCGCGTCAGCAGCTCGCCAAAGATGCAGCCGACGCTCCAGAGGTCGACGGCGCGGCCGTAGCGGCGGGCGCCCAGCAGCAGCTCGGGCGCGCGGTACCACAGCGTGACGACCAGGGGCGTGAGGTGGCACCGGGACGATGACGACGAGGCGACGTCGTCGTCTTCCTCGCTATAGTACCGGGCCATGCCAAAGTCGGCAATCTTGAGCTGCCCGCGGTTGTTGAGCAGCAGGTTCGACGTCTTGAGGTCGCGGTGCAGGATCCAGCGGCCATGCAGGTAGGCCACGCCCGCCGCCAGCTGCCGCAGCAGCGTCTTGACCTCGGACGCCAAAAAGGGCTGCGGCATGTCTTCCAGGATGCTCTTGAGGTCGTGCTCGACGAACTCGAGCACCAGCAGAATGTTGTCAATCGGCCGCCGGTCGCCGACGACCACCTCGCGCAGCGCCACGACGTTGCGGTGCGCGCAGTCTTTGAGCAGCTGGATCTCCCGCAGGCCCGTCACGGGCACGCCGCTGCGGTCCTGGGGGTCCAGCTTGAGCCGCTTCAGGGCCACCACCTCGCCCGTCGTCCGGTCCTTGGCCCGTGCCACCCAGCCGTAGGCGCCCTCTTCGATGTCGTTGAGCTTGTCGTAGCGCTCGACGCTGCGGCAGGGCTCGGCGAGGGCGCCGCCGCTCAGCCGCAACAGACGGCCCTCGGCGGCGGCCGTGATTTCGCTTCGTTCGCTGCGGCCGCCTCGTGGTGGTGGTGGTGGTGGTGGTGGCGCTCGCCGGCCGTCGTCGCGCTCGGGTGTGTATTTTCGCCGTTTCAATGGGCGCCCGTCGTCGTCCACGCCATCGTCTGAGTTGTCGTCCTGTTGGCTGTGTGCTGCTGCTGCGTTCCGTGCCGCTTCGGCGGCCTCCTTTTTGGCCTTCTCAATCGCCTTTAACCGCTTCTTCTCTTCCTTCCTCTCCTTGTCTCTCCGCCGCTTCTCCTCAAAAGCTGCATCCTCTTCTGCATCGGCCCAGCGCGACTTTGCCGCGCTCGCCATCGTTGGAGGCGCGTCCCGGTTGTGCTTGTGTTCGCGCTTGTGAACGGATTGCGAAGTCGTGTATTGTTCTGTTTTTGAATTGGGAGAGTCGATATTGAAGCGGAGTCTGAGGGAAGGTTCGGTTTGAACACGTCGGCTGTCTGTGTAAAAGAGAAGGCGCGATGCTGGCTTGCTGTAGTTGCCAAAAGTTTGAAATGACGTTGCAAGGCGCCGGTCGTTGTTTCCCAGTTGGATTCGCAAAAGAAGGTCGACTCAGCCAATCAGAGCTTCCAGTCCCAGTTGACCCACATCGTTTCGAGAGCCTCGCCATACAATAGCGCCAGTTTAGAACTTCCGTCGTACGTCGACAAAAGCTGATGGGACTCCCGGTTTGATTTTTGTCCAAGCCGACATATTATTTTCACTGTGGTATATGTTTTCGCTACCCAAAAGCTTTGATAAGGAAGTGAAAGAGGCACTAATTTCCATGAGTCAACTAGGAATGGATTCATAAACCAGACAAAAACAGAACCATCTGAATCGCGGGAAAATGAGGTCGATGCGCCAGGCCGCCTCAGCGCGCCGGCTGTTGAGGCCATGCTGCCAATGGGGTGCAGCTAGGGCATGGCAGACAAGAGCCGCCGGTGTACCTGTGCTTCGTGCACCGCACAGTCGCCAGGCCTACCGCCAACAGAGACCATTTTCATCCTCGCCCGTCCGCCGAGACGAGAGCGAGAACGAGAGCGCAGAGCGCAAGTGGTCTACGCCGCTGGCCAAACAGCTGGCCGACGCCATATCCATCACAGGGCCCATACCCCTCGCAAGCTACATGCGCATGTGCCTCACCTCGGACATTGGCGGCTACTACACCGGCGCGCTGGCCGACACGGGCCGGGACCCCTTTGGGCGCACGGGCGACTTTGTCACGTCGCCCGAGGTGTCGCAGGTGTTTGGCGAGCTCGTGGGCATCTGGTTCGTGGCGGAGTGGATGGCGCAGGGCCGGCCGGCGGCGGGTGTCGAGCTGATAGAGGTCGGGCCCGGCCGCGGCACGCTGATGGACGACATTCTGCGGACGATCCGGCACTTTGGGCTGGCCAAGAGCCTGGAGGCGGTGTACATGGTGGAGGCGAGCGCGCAGCTGCGGGCGACGCAGAAGAACCTGCTGTGCGGGCCGGATGCTGAGCTGACAGAGTCCAAGGTGGGCTACCGCGGCGTGGGCAAGCAAGGCGTGCCGATTGTCTGGACCGAGACGATCCAATCGATCCCCAAGAGTGCGTCCATTGCGCTCCGAGCAAAAGAGTAGAGGATCCGTTCTATGTTTTGTTTTGCTGCTGACTGCTGACCTGGGCGGTGCACAGACCCCGATGCCATGCCTCTGATTGTGGCCCACGAGTTCTTTGACGCGCTGCCCATCCACACGTTCCAGTCCGTCGTCGTGCCGCCGAGCACGCCCAACGACGACAAGACGCCCTCGCAGCAGGCGCCCCCGCCCGCCGTCACCGTCCGCACGGGCCACCCCTCGCAGAGCGCCGCGTCGGCGTCGCCGCTGCAGTGGCGCGAAATGGTCGTCACGCCCACGCCGCCGGGCGCGACCCACGAGAGCCTGGGCACGCCGCGGTCGCAGCGGCCGCAGCCGACGACCAGCAGCGACGCCACTACTAGCCCCGTCCCGGACTTCCAGTTGACGCTGGCCTCGGGCGAAACCCGCCACTCCCACTACCTGCCCGCCATGTCGCCCCGCTACCGCGACTTGCTCGCGCGCATGCCCCAGGGCGGCGCCATCATCGAGATCTGCCCGGACGCGGCGCTCTACGCAGCCGAGTTTGCCGCGCGCATAGGCGGCACCGCCGAGCATCCGAAAGCCAAGCCAGCGGGCGCCGCGCTGATTCTGGACTACGGCCCGGGCGACGGGTCGATCCCGGTCAACTCGCTGCGGGGCATTCGGCAGCACCAGATGGTGAGCCCGTTTGCGGAGCCGGGGCTGACGGACCTGAGCGCGGACGTCGACTTTGAGGCGATTGCCGAAGTGGCGACGCATGCGAGCGAGGGCGTCGAGGTGCACGGGCCGGTGGAGCAGGCGGACTTTTTGCTGAGCATGGGCATCCGGGAGCGGGCGCAGGTGCTGGCCAAGACGGCGGGCCAGGGCCAGGACGGAGGCGCCGCGAAGGAGAGCGATGCCAAAGCCAGAGCAGCCAAAGACGCGGCCGCCGATATCGAACGGTCATGGCAGCGGCTGGTGGATCGCGGCCCGAACGGCATGGGCAAGGTGTACAAGGCGCTGGCCATTCTGCCGGAGAACGGCGGTCGGCGGCGGCCGGTCGGCTTCGGCGGCGATGTCGTGCAGTAGGGTGCTCTATCATAAATGAAAGGTATATAGATTGTACAACAAAAAATAATAATAGAAATCATAAGTAACGACCGTGCCAAAAATAGTGCAGTGTTTTACAATATACGGACGGCCTTCAAGCCTTCACAAGTGTCCGATCCCTCATCGATCCTCCTCTTTTTGTCTGTCAGATATATATTTGATATCTACCGTGCCCTTGTCCTTCTTTACATGTCGTCATTCTTCCGTCTCGCGAGCCCACCAATTACTTCTTGTTTTTTACCAGGCCCGACTCCTCACCGGATCCCTCGTCTTCATCGTCCGAGAACTTGTCTCCGTCACCCACGGCAAATATGGCCTCGTCGTCGTCCAGCGAGTCGCGCGGCTGCGCGGGCTTGGCCGACGACTTGGAGGCCGACGCAGACGACGAGGCGCGCTGCAGCGGGTTGGACCTTGGTATTGGCTGCGGCGGCTGGGCCGGCCGGCTGCTGCTCGCATTGGCGGAGGCGGCTGCGTTGCTGTTGTTGTTGTTGTTGTTGTTGTTGTTGTTGTTGTTGTTGCTGCTGCCGCTGCCACCTAGGTTGGCCTCCTCGGCGCCCGCAGAACCCGCCCGGTCACCATTTCCGTTGCGGCCGGGCTTCAGCTGGCCATCGTCGTCGTAGTCGTCGTCCTCGTCAAAGTCGTCCGGCACGCCAATGTCCATGTTGGCAATCTCAAAGGTGCCGTCGTCGTCCTGGGCAATCTCGTCGCTCATGGCGAAGCGGCGGTTGTTGGCCGTCGGCCGCCAGACGTAGGCCACAAAGGCCACGTCGGCAAAGTACACGAGGTTCATCCAGCCGTCCAGCACAAACCAGCGCGTCTTCCAGTGGAAGGGCACAAAGTCCGGGTCGCCCGTCGACGCGAACGAGAAGCTGTTGAAGAAGAAGAAGGAGAAGAGCGTGATGATGCTGACGAGGATGCACCACCACAGCTTCTTGTACATGGTCTCCTTGGCGTGCTGCTTGCGCTCGCGCAGGTCCTTGAGCGTGAAGTTGAGCGCGTTGAGCGTCCAGACGTAAAAGGCCGTGAGCGTGCCCGCCAGCGGCAGGATGATCAGCAGCACATACGGGCCGGCCGCGTCGGGCGTGACCAGCAGACTCGTAATGGCGTACACCAGCCCAAAGACAAAGTGCGCGATCGCCAGGATGCGCACGTACCACATGACGCGGCCCAGCGACGACTTGACGACGCCGTAGCCCATGCACACGATGAGCAGCAAAAAGAAGGAGAAGGAGTTGCGGAAGGCGTTAAGGACGGCCACGACGACGAGCAGCACCTTGGAGCCGATGTTGGCGCCGTGGCGGTTCAAGAAGTCGTAGAAGCCCCAGGTCATGAGCATCTCGAAGACGAGGAAAATCAAAATGGCCGTGATGTAGTTCTGGACGGCGAGGATGTCGGCGCGGTGCTGGTAGTACAGGAAGCCCCAGAAGACGGCCACGACGGCGTAGAGGATGGTGATGCCGCCGTAGAAGGGCAGCTTGGGGATCTGCGTGGCGGGCAGCTCGCCGTACGCGTTGCGGAACTCGATGACGGCGCCGTAGTCGGTGGCCTGGAAGGGCGCCGTGACCACGCAGTAGTAGCCCGTCTTCTTGATGGCGTAGTTGATGGGCTCAGCGTTCTTGATGTCGACGGCCTTTGTGAAGACCAGGTTGTTGGACTTTTCGGTGGTGTTGGGCTGGAGCACAAACTCGCCGAGGCTCGTCTCGTTGCAGTAGCCGAGCTTGACGTACTGGGGCTCGCAGATGATGATCTTGGGCTTGCTGGGGTCGGGCTGGTCGCCGATGAAGGGCTCGTCGCGCCACTCGAAGATGAGCAGGCTGACAACGGGGTCGACGGGGCCGTCGTACTTGTCGAACTTGACGAGGATGAAGGGGTCGACGGCGCCGCCCCACGAGCTGCGGCTGTACATGCCTGGGGATGTTAGCAGTTGTGAATTTGTGGTCTGGTCGTTGGCCGACGTCGCCCGGCGTCTCCACGGCAGACTTACCAGCGCATCGCTGCCGATTGTCTTCCTGCTGGTTCTATGAAAGCATGCTGTCAGCCACGTTCGAGGACGGTCGAAAGAGAACAGGGAACCTGGGCGACTTCGTACGATTCGTTCTTCAAAGGCGTCCACCACCGTTGCCGTCCACAATGCCAGCGCAAACAGCGCCAGCATCCGGGACAGCCATCGAGCCATCGTCGGCGGCTCTTTGGGAGTTGCACACGACAATCAGAAGAGAAGGCGGCGCTCGAGATGGCGTTTGCGTCGAGAAGCAAAGGTGCGTTGAGGAAGATGGAGCGTCGAGAGTTTAGAGAGGTTCTTCGAAGGAACGCGGACAGGGGGTGCCGCAGGCCGGGATGTGCGGCAGTGTCGGCAATGGCATCCAGTACTATACGCAGACTCTCGGATTCGATGGCGACGATGCAATCGACGGAACGGAGGCGGCGAGGGCACAAAATGGGAGACAAAGTGTCGAGGGAGGTCGAAGTCGAAATTCGATGCAAAGGCGAAGTCTCGGCGGCTGGTATTGCAATGATGGAACGAGGAAAGTGCGCAGTGCTGGCCTTCTTGGGCTGCCCAGCTCAGGCCTCGTATCGTATTACTGGGTCCAGGCCAGGCCCTAGCGTAGTGCGATGGTTAGCCAGAGCTAGGCGCCAGCAGTGCGGTACAGCAGGTTGCTTGGAATTTGGGGGAGCATTTAGCGTGTTTTAGGTGGGAGGCAGGGGCTGACATCACCTAGAGCTGGCTCCAAGCCGATAAGATAAGATGTTACGTATGCACACCAACCGGATCAGGCAATTACTATAGGAGCTCACAGCTTACATATGTACCTGCTTCAAGCTACGACATACAACCAACATCAGACATGGAAGGTGCCGTCCAAGGCAAGTACGAAACGGCCGTGACTGCCTGCGTATCTTAATCCCGGGAAGGTACCGATAGACGATCGGGGTGTTCCAGCCTTGCAAAACGATGCCATCCAAAGTCTGCACACCGAAAGTCACCTCCTAAACCTTGCTTTGTGCCACACCTCTACATGCCATGTATTGCGATTTCCTTCGCGAGTACCTTATTGATTTCCCCCTTACAGCTTCACCCCCATCTCCCAGAACTACAGAGCTATTGTTCTCGCCTGGTTGAACGCGTGCAGCCCCTCCCCCTCGTCCTGGTGCGCCTTTCGTTCGATGATGAGGAAGCTGGGCTTGTCTGAGCGTCCCCCTTTGTCGGTGTCGACTGCCTCCTCAGCCTTGACAATGTTGGGGTTCGGCGGGAAGCCATGGCCGCGCTGATTGGCGACGAGCCGGACGCCGCCGCGCACAAAGTCGTTGCTGTGGCGTGTGTGGCCATGGATCCATGCCGCGACGCCCTCCCACGGTTTTTTGTCGTCGCCCACGCGCCCGACCTGTGCTTCGGTGCTTTCGGTATTGTCGACATTGTCGGTGTTGCTGCCCGGAGGATGAGCTCGGTGGCATACACCCACGCCCACGCCCACGGACGTGCGGCATACTTGGCCCGCGTCGTGCCCTCGACGGCCGGCATATGGTGTGTGACAATGAGGACGGTGCGCTGGGCCACCGCCGCCGCCTCGGCTCGCAGTGCGGCCACCTGCTGCCGCAGCCACGCCGCCTCTTCGTTGTGCATCTGGTTGTGGCTGTCGACGGCCCAGTCCTGGATATACTTGAAGTGGCTAATGGCACGGCCGGCGGCATCGCGGGACTCGGACGGGACATGGGTCCAGAGGGTGCAGCCAAGGACCGTGAGGCTGGGAACCGGGCTGTCTGGCGCGACCTCGTCCCACCGCGTGCGGTGCATGACGGTCACATTGCTGGCCAGGCTGGGCTCTTTTTCGAGACACCATGCCTCGGATAGGCCCCTCTCGTACGTCATGGTGTAGACCTTGTTGTTGCCGAGGACATAAAAGACACGCCGATAGGACGAGACGAGGCCCTCGAGAAATCCCAAGAGCGGGCCATAGTCGGCCAGGATGTCACCGACCAAAACGAGATAGGCGGCGTTGGTCTTGGGCACCGCAAACGAGGCGTACTGTCTGAAGAGCTCGAGGTACAGGTCAGACAGGACCCAGATGGGGCCATCATCTTGCGCTGGTGATGGCTGCGCAGAGGCTGTTGTTTGTTGATTTGGAGCCGGCTCTGAGGGCTCTTTTTTTGGAGATAGACAGCCGACTGCGAGCTTCGAAAATGCCTTCAATTTCGCAGCAGATTTGGGTTGATGTGAATATCATCGACTCGGAAACTCTTACTCTCCCAGTCCAGGAAAACGAAGAACAAATATGCTTGTTGACTGGGATCTTAGTAGGACTTACGAAGTAGGAATTGAACCTCGAAGGGCTACGATCTCAGCCTTGAGCGAGGCTGAAGCCTGTGCTAGTGGATCGGCAGCGCTAGGTTGCCTTAATAGGTCCACCCACCGCGACGTACCCACCCCTGAACGTTTAGCGCACTGCCTACGCCACTCGCGCGCGGCCGCATTACATCACATTCCGAATTTCTGATCGTCGAACAGATTTTTTGAGCTTTGCAAAACTCACCGGCAACGAGTTACCCTCCCGACCTTTCCCCCTCCATCGCAACCATGGGAAAGGGCACCGACAAGCTCTACATCACCCACTCCGAGTGGGCGTCCGCCGACTCCTTTGGCGCCAGCAAGGGCGCCGCTGGGCGCTCCGGCCTCGCCACCCTCCCGAACCACGGCGCCGCCTTCCGCCGCCTGCCCTTCAACTACTGCGCCGCCAGCCTGCAGCCGTTCCAGAACCCCGTGTGCACGCCCGATGGCACCATCTTTGACGCCGAAGTCATTGCCGCCTGGCTCGACAAGCAGAAACCCAAGCCCGGCACCAACCCCGTGACCGGCGCACCGCTCAAGGCCGCCGACCTCATCAAGCTCAACTTTGCGCGCAACGACGCCGACGGCTCGCACGACCTCATCGACCCCGTCACCTTCAAGGTCTTCTCCGACAACACACACATTGTGGCCGTGCGCCACGGCACGTATGCCAACGTCTTTGCCTGGGACACGATTGAGCGCATGAACGTCAAGCCCAAGATGTGGCTGGACCTGATGGACGATGCGCCGTTTACGCGCAAGGACATCATCACGCTGCAGGACCCGCAGAACATGGCCGGCCGCGACATGAGCCAGTTCCAGTTTCTCAAGGACGGCAAAGAGGCGGCGCCGGCGCCGGGCGGCCAAAAGGACACAAGCGAAGCCGAAGGCGAGGAGGGCGGCGACGGCGGCGTCAACGTGGGCGCGCTGGGGCGCATGGGCGAAAAGATGCTGCGCGCCAAAGAGGCCGTCGACAAGGCGCGGCGGGCCCGCGATGGAGGCGGCGACGTGAACCGGTCAGCCAGCACCACGGCCGTGGCGCGGGCCGCGTCGTCCACCCACACAGCGCCTTCCGACCAGTCCGCCTCGACCACACAGCGCAAGCCCGCCTACAACGCGGCCACCTATACCACGGGACGCGCCGCCGCCAGCTTCACCAGCACGGGCCTGACGCCCGAGACGAGCGGCGCGCGCGCCGTGCTCAGCGACGAGGAGTGGATGCTCAAGCCCCGGCGCATCAAGAACAAGGGCTACGCGCGCGCCGAGACCAGCCTGGGCGCCCTCAACATTGAGCTGCAGACCGAGTTCGCGCCCAAGGCCGTCTGGAACTTTGTCCGCCTCGCCCAGGCCGGCTACTACCGCAACGTCGCCTTCCACCGCAACATTCGCAACTTTATGATCCAGGGCGGCGACCCGACCGGCACCGGCCGCGGCGGCGCCAGCATCTGGGGCACGACCTTTGCGGACGAGCTCGAGGGCCCGCTGACGCACAGCGCGCGCGGCGTCGTCAGCATGGCCAACAAGGGCAAGGACACCAACTCGAGCCAGTTTTTCGTGACCTACCGCGCCGCCAAGCACCTCGACCGCAAGCACACCATCTTTGGCCAGGTCGTCGGCGGCCTGGACGTCCTGGACCGCATGGAGGTGGCGCCCGTCGACAAGGCCAAGGGTGACCGGCCCATCGACGACATTGTGATCCACGACGTCGTCGTGTACGTGGACCCGTTCGACGAGTTCTTGGCGGAGAAGCGCAAGGCAGACAAGGCGGACGAGAAACAGGCCGAGATCCAGCGGCGCGGCGGCACCGACGACGACAAGGTCACCTGGACTGGCAAGCGGCTGCGCGGGGCCGACGACGGCGCGTCTGGAGGAAGCAGCTCGGCGGGCGTTGGCAAATACCTCAAGAAGGCGCTGATAGCGCAGCAGCAGCAGCAGGCCGCCGACGGCGAAGAAGATGCTAGTCTCCAACAAACACCAGAAGCGTGGGAAGAGCCTGTTAGGAAAAAGGCAAAATCAGGCGGCTTTGGCAATTTCGACAGCTGGTAGCTTGGGCGGGCGCTGGATGCAGGCCGAGTGTTCTTCTATCCAAAACTGTACAACTGTATTGATAGGCAAGCGTGGGCTTCTAGGTTATAGACATCAAAAAGCAAAGAAATCGTTTTCATCAAGGTAGATGCAACATGTTACAGAATGAAATCCACCCTGCTTGTAGAATATGTGCGCAGAGTAAATAACAAAGGTGGGGGCCAAAAAAAAAAAAAAAAAAAAAAAAAAAACGAAGAGCAGAAAGGTTAACTGTAAGAGAGCTGAAGAGAATATATAAAAGGCCAAGAAGGGTTCCCAATGCGTAGTCCATATCATGTCATATATCACGTTAAATCATTCCCACCTACGTGGTCTAGTTTAAAATATTCCGTCGTCCGTGTTTGTTCCTGGTTGTTACACCGCAGAGGCACTCATGAATGGTTTTCGTGATGCCACTGGCGGCGGGGGTGGCATAGCTGTATTGCTTGTTCGTGTAAACAGCTTAAGCCACGGGGACTTGATGAGCTCGCGGTTGCGCACGATGGACGCAATCGACCGGGCTTGCTTAAGTCCCGTCTCATCAAAGACGGCGCCCAGTCGTGCCACGACATAGGCCTTGAGCTGGGGACTGCAGACGGAACTGACACCCACAGTAAACAGCGGCCATACGGCTGCATTGGTTGCGGAAGCCAGAAGCATAAAGCGTTGTGCTTCCTCGTCGATGTCACGTGCTCGTGTTGGGTTATCGAGGCTGGGACCGCCATCGTCAAAAACGACGTCGTCATCGTCACGGGCTGCATGGCTGCCGTCGCTGCGGTCGTCAAAGTGCACAGACGGAGTCTGCACGGATCCGGCCGACGATATCGGCGACTGCGCTGGCGGTGTGGGTGGCTCACGGACTTCTGTCGTGGAGAGCGGATGGACCACGGTCGGCATCGGTTTCAGTGAGTCAAAATATGGGTTGACTGGGTTGACCAGACCAAAGTGCTGCGGAATGCTGGCCACAATGGCCGAGTTGACACGGTCCAGCTTCGTCCAGGTCTGCCGGAACACGGTCAGGTACTGGGCCGGCACCAGTTCCCCGTCGTCACCAGTATCTGGAAAATGCCGCTGGATAGCAGAGAGAACGGTTTCCAACACCAAGATGCGCCCTGCCCGTAGCCAGTTCCACACCGACGCCGAAGCCACGCTCGGATAGACGTGGCATACGTCGCGAAACACAGCCTTGTGGACCCGTGTCACCTTGAACACCTTGTAGTAGCAGTCTGCAGGGAAGGAGGATATTGTCTTGTCGAATTCGGCTTCGATGTCGTCCATGCGCGCGAGGAGCTCGTCGAGGTTACCAGAGAGACGAGTCGTCCGTACGTCGTGCCTTGCTTGCAGCAGCTTATAGATTGGTTTCCACAAGTTGATGCCGCCAAACCCTCCCGGCTCGTGCTCGACCACTGTGTTCACCAGTTCGTCCTGCAGAGCGACCAGCGCCGGTGGAATGGGCACCTGTCTCTGCATGCAGGAGATTGTGACACTCTCGCACAGCATGTTGAACATGCGGATCCCGGCACGCGAGCGGAACTGACTGGCGCCGCACAGTTTCGCCAGCTCCACCGCACCGTTAATGTGATCGTGCCACGTTTTCATCGTCTTGAGACCAGGCTCAGCCATCATCTCAAAGACACCTAGGATTAAGATGGACAGCATAGTCGTGTCCTTGATCGCTTCTTGGGGGTCTTTGAGGGCCTCATTCGTCAGGCACAGTGCCGTACCGTAGCTCTTTCGAGCACTGTCAATGATCTCTTCGGAATGGGTCAACTGCGAGATGCCGACAAGACCGACCGCAGTCATGCTCGCCATCACGCCGTCTAACGGTCGCTCCACCGTGAGTGACCCTGGTTTCCAAATATCGTACAGAAAATCGAACCGTTGGTGAGATACGTTCTCGTCCATGGTCACGTAGCGAGAAAAGAAAAAGGCGGTGCCGCGTTCTTGGCTTGTGGGCTCGATGGTGTACATTTGCGCAATCATTGGCGTCTCTGGCCAGCTGCCACCATCTGGTGACGGCAAAAGAGTATCGTCACGTGTCCATATGAGCTGGTGTTGCTCCTGTTGTTGTTGTTGTTGCTCTTGTTGTTGGTGAAGTTGCTGAGAGTGTATTTTCAGTACTGGTGGCGTTTGGCGTGCTCGTTGTTGTTGATCATCATCATCCGCCTGTATCTTCAACTGTGCTGGTGGAGATGCTCTTGGTGACTGCGGTGGGTTTTGGAGAGACTCGGGCTCGAGAAATGTCAGGGGCATCGGCGTCTTGTTGCTTTCGACAAGGTTTGCCCCGTTGTGATGCGTCCCAGGAGTCAACAGGGTCAATGCTTTTGGTCGAGAGCCAACCTTGGAAGGCGTAGAAGGTACCGTTGGCATCTTTGGTACGGCGAGGGCAGTTGATGACGATGACGATGACAAATACGCAGGGGAGCTGCCGCCGTCTGGAGACGGAACCGGATCCGGCGTTCGCGCAGAGGCCTTTCGCCGTTGCCTTGCCTGCGCCTTGCGGATGACATGGGAACTCTCGTCACGGAACATGAGGTCCACTTGGTTCCGGTAGCCGGGGCATTTTTGTTGGCGTTTCTCGCACTGGCCACAGCCAGATTCTCTTTGGTCACACTAACGGAAACAATGGTTAGGGGCGGCGTGCAAGAAACGGGCAAGGACCGTAGAGGGGAGTTATGACGATGAAAAGCAGAGGTAAATAAAGAAAAAGTCTGTCGTGAAAGAGCAACGACGCTGCCCATGGTCGTCGACGATGTTGAAATGGGAAAAGGAGACGCTGGGGTATAGAGGCTGTTGTACTCGGTGAGATAGAGCCAGCTTTGGCACACAGAGCAGGAACTTACGCGAATCTTTCGATCTCGACAACTGCTACAGCCTTTTGAAGGCGGGCCGCAGTACACCATGATGAAAGTTTGGGGGCAGAGACGATTGACGGCCTGCCTAGATATAAACGAAAATTGAAGGCCGCCCGAGACGATCTCGTTCAAAGCCGAAGCGGCGGTGGCACAAAAGGGGAAACAAGAATAAAAGTAAGGAGAGTGTTTAGTTTCGACCGTTTGGGAAATTTGCGGGCGTGCAGTTTGGCTGAATCTCGCGCTGGTTACGGGGTTGAGACAGGCTGCCACCCCTATGGCGACCGGAACTCCTCTTTTCGATAGGGCTATGGCCTGGGTCACGACCTGTGCCTTGCGTCGGGCGTCTGTTGCGCGCCAGTGGCTGCAGAAGTGTGGTGGTGGTGGTGGTGGTGGTGGTAGTGAGTATCCCAAGGCTGGTAAGATACTGCGTTGGTCGACGTTGTTTCGGTCGTACCTGGATTGTGCCTTGGCGAAGATTGGCGGCTTGTCTCCTCTCCCACACCCACACTAATAAAGACAGCCTCCACGTTCGAAAGTCCTGACCATAAAAGCGTGGTCAAGGAAGAGCGTTTCTATGTGCAAATTGTGCTGTCCCTGGCGTGCGCAAGGTGTTTCCACGGGCGGGAGAAGCCTCTTTGGGTGCCCCCGTTTCCTGGTTGACTAGATGCTTGGCTGGTTTGGTTCTGTGTCTTGTGCTTGTCCCCTTGTTTGCTTGGACTTGAGGGTGCCGCAATAATTGATGGTGCCGGACTTTGATAGTTTTGCCGCCGGGTGGTCTTACTTCCCCCTATTTGCACGTTCTTGTTCCCGCTGGTTCACCAAAGCTATGGTGAAATCGGAAGGCGGTCAGCTGTTCGAAGAGGTCGAGACCAAAGGCGACGCTATGGAGCCGGGATCCTTGCTTATGTCCAAACAGATGGAATTTGCAATGAGCGTGTTCGAGAGAAGTACGCGCCGGCTTTGCGTAGATGGCTGAGTGTCAGATTCTGTAAAAGTACGACAGGCGAACAGTGCTGTCAGGCCACCATGGCACTTGTGACCAACAGTTGCGTCGAGTGAGTGTCGAGAGTTTGTGGATGAGATGGAGACAGACAAGTAGGAAGACGAATTGTGCAGTTCATATGTCACGCCGTTCTGCTATGCTCCTTCTTCCTTCCAACTGACAGGTAAAAAGTGAAATGGCAAAAGGACAGAATGACTGGTACAGGGCCGCCTGTGCCGTCTAGTCGGCTGTTGGTCTATGCAGTCTTTACGAGACAAGTGTGAGAACGAGAATAAAAGGCGATTTGCTCCAATTTCTTTATTGCCTGTTTTGTCCTCATCCGACCTTTTGTAATGTGTTGTCCTTGTCAGATGTTTGGCTTCCTCACGCACGACGAAGACGTTGGATTGGTGCGTGCCGATCGTCTCTGTGCTGCCCGATGGGGGAGGACAATAGGGCTGAGGGACCTTGGCTGCGTTTGCTAGACGATGCTGCGGACCAGGGAGAATGCAGATATCGCTCTCTTTCATAGGTTCACCAAACAGCTTCTAGAAGAAACTGGAGAGCTTTGAGAGGGAGGTGGATGGCGATTCGCCAGGATCTGAAGCAGTGTTTGATGGCTGGCTGATGCAGTCGCTTCCAGAGGCTGAGAAGAGAGAAAACCTAACACCAAAGAGGGGAAAGGAGTAAAAGAGAAAAGGGGGGTAGTTGGCAGTGTGAAAAGAGGCCGGACCGACAGGCACTGCCACAGACGCACCGCACAAGCGTGTGTAGGGCTGGGCTGTCCGGTGTGGTCTATTTGTTTGGTACCTTTTTAATACATTCTTTGAGGATGGCGTCGTTCAAAGGCACGCCCGGACGGGCTCGTGTCTCATGGTAACGCTCATCACGTCGCCCATGTCTGCGGATAGTTCCAGAAAATACGTCTCAGGAAGAGAGAGGAAGGAGTCAAAGAGGAAAAGCAACTGGTCCCTTTCCCACCCCTCCACTTGTTGACAATGTCGCGCGCCGTCGAAAAGAATTGGAGACCAGTCCATCTTGGCAGGACGGGGATAGGGCCGTCTGTCGAAGAGCCTCCATGCAAAGGGTATTCTGATTGGCTGCTTAGCTCATTTCCTAATCAGGGCACCTGTGCGAGACCAATGGGATGCCGCTGAGGTGACCGTTGATGGAGAACGTCGTGGACCATAAATGCGGGACGTCGAATGTGCTGTGGCGGTGTTTTAGACACGCCAAGATCCGCAAAAAGAAGCTTAAATCTGATTGTGTAATGTTGGCCGGTGCTGCGGCCAGCTCAAGAGGGTGAATGAGGGGAGGATAAATCGAGGACAAGGAGATATAAAAAAGGGGCGGAGTCAACAAAGCAAGACGGGATGACGATGTTGGAGCAAGAATTTGAGGAGTGAGTTTTTGGAAAGAACGGGTGGCATCAAGACTCCTTGACGAGGAAAGAGCGACTGTATGTTCTCATTGGGGCAGTCTGGTCGAGATCAGGCTTTGGGATAGTGGATACCTTGCAATGGCCTCTCGTATTTCACGTCAATTCTCCTTCACAAAGTTTTCCGCGAAGGGGGACCAATGCAAAGGAAAGCCGATGAAGATGACATGAAATGTGCCGACGCGTCGTAACGTAATTAGTAACAGACCTATAATGTAATAAGAGGCATCGTGACTTCGAACAAGCGGCCGAAAAGGGAAGGAACGTGCGGCACACGAATGCCGGGCCACGCGTGCCTTCCCCTGCAATGGACGTTGCTGCCTGGGGGCAATCGGATCTGCTTGCCGGCAAGAGCTGAAATCGCACGTGATGTGAATATTCGCATGTTTGATCCTTTTTGGGAAGCCCGTACGCACGTACTTCGTACTCCGTAAGTTACGCAACGGTCCGATCAGCTCGGCGGCAGTGTCAAACACAGCCACGAAACTATCGGTTTTTGCTGCTTTGTCTTCTCCCGGTGGTATTGGCGGCTCTTTTTTCTACTCAGTCCCTTCATTTCTGCCTGGTCCTTGTGCCTGGTTTTCTTGCGCGGCCTCTCCATTTTATGTTCCGTCTTGTCCATTGTCCAGTTTGCCGCGAGATGCAGATGGGGCTTAGACAGGAGAGGATCCCAGCCGGAAGGGAAAGGAGAGCCTGAAATGTCAGCTAAACTGCTTTGGCCCACTTTTCAGGACACGCCCATTAGGTGGAGCCTGGAGAGGCTCGCATTCGCATTTAGCGACCGAATTGGTACTAGCTACATCCAACTTGAATGACAGTCAACAGAGACAGGAACAGGGCCCAGGGGTACAAGTACGTTACTGGCCGTCTTTTGTGAATTGCCACCGACGCACCGTTATCGCGTCCGGTTAGCGAAAGGTCCGTGCCTTTCGTCCCTAGTAAGGCCATTTTCGTTCTTGGTGCCTTGCGATGATGCTTGTGTTTTGGATCGATTTCCACCTCGCTTTCGTTCTTGGCCTCCAAGCCTCGCCGTCTCGCCCAACTGGGACATTAGAGAACATCAGATTCGTCAGATTTGCCAGGACGACCGATCGTGCTTCATTCTTGGCCAGCGAGGCTTTCGCACAGGCGCAAGGCAACCAGGATGGATCGGCAGTCGGCCAATTGGCGAGTCGACTTGGCTGAACTGGCACGGACTCACTGCCGGCCGACAAGAAGCTTCTCTCCCCAGTGCCGTTCCTGCCAAGCCATCGTGACGTCGCCTCGATCTTTTTCTCACGTTTCTATCCCTGTCAGTAGCACTTAGCTTTCAACAATGAAAACAAGGCTGTCAATGGCAGTGGTGGTTCAATGAACACGTGAAAGCTTGACTCTGTCGAAAGAGTGTCCCTTCGTTCCTTCCATTATGTTTGCTTTGCGTCTCAGACAAAAATGAAGAAGGAGCCATCGGCCAGAATAGGAGCCTTCAATACGACGTCGTCTCCGTATTTTGAACTTCGCTTGATGAGGCCCTTTTCTGCCCCCGTTTCCAGCATGGCAAAAGGGTAGATCAGCCTTTTTTTGTCGCTTCTTTCATTTCTTCATATCCATCTTAGCCTTTGGTTCACCGTGCTTTTTGTGGAGCTCGTTCGCGCATTCGCTCC
The DNA here is from genome assembly GCA_021398005.1 of Sporothrix luriei. Classification (NCBI taxonomy): domain Eukaryota; kingdom Fungi; phylum Ascomycota; class Sordariomycetes; order Ophiostomatales; family Ophiostomataceae; genus Sporothrix; species Sporothrix luriei. The sequence goes on along the minus strand of WNLO01000065.1, from coordinate 55,241 downwards.
AAGAAGGGTTTAGTGTGACCAGTGCAACGGCTCCCCCGTTGACGACCACGGCTTGATGACGCCCCCAATTGGTCCCTGCGGCCAGCGTTTCGGGTCCTGGCCCATGCTTGCCAGCCTTATGGTGTTTTGGTGTGGGTCTCTGTCGCTCCGAGTGCGATGAGTGTCGATCTTCACACGGTCCCAGGCGCAATGAATGATACGGCAGCAGGGCAGCTCCAAGGGGCCCAGAGGCCATGGAGACGAAACAGAAAGAGGGAACGAAAACGACCAGAGGACGATGGGCTTGGACCTATAAAGCAAAAGGGGGCTGCTCATTGCAAAAGGAGGTTTTGTTTTGTCTCCATCTCATCACTTGGCAGTCATCGCTTATAAGCAGCTTCAGCTCCACCTTTTCCTCTCTTCCATCGATCATCATTACATATTCTCCTTGTCATATATTTACTTTGGATCGGCACCACCACATCTCCCTGAAATCCATCTCGACTGACCACGAGGGCTTCCTCCTCCTCTCCCCTCCACCCTTTTCTTCCCTTGCCTATCAACTTATCCTCCGACCCAACCGCCCATCATGACTCTGACAATCTACAACGACATCTCCATCGTGCAGCTGGTCTTCTTTTTGCCTGCATTGTTCATTGGCGGCACCCTCTGCTACCGCCATGGCATCCGTCGCAGCGCAGGCTGGATTTACCTCGTCATCCTGTCGCTGATGCGCGTCATCGGCGCCAGCATGGAGCTCGCGACCATTAGCTCGCCCGACAACACCAGCCTCGTCACCGGCGCCTCGATCCTGCAGACAATTGGCCTGTCACCGCTCATCCTGACCTTGCTCGGCCTCATCACGCGCACCTACACGACCCTACCCGAGCACAAGCGCCCCAGCATCCCCAACGCCCAGATCCTGCGCCTGATGCAGCTCGTCGTCATCGTCGGCCTCATCCTGTCCATTGTCGGCGGCACAGACATGAGCAGCCAGGTGCAGGACGCCGTGTCCAAGGGCCAGCCCATCACCTACACCGTCCCCTCCTTGAGCAAGGCCGGCATCGCGCTCATGATTGTCGGCTACGTGCTGGTCCTCCTGTCGTCGCTCGTCTTGGCCACCCGGCTGGGCAACATTGCCGACGGCGAGAAGCGCCTGCTGCTGGCCGTCCTTTTCGCGCTGCCCTTTGTCTTTGTGCGCCTCTTGTACTCGATCCTGTCGGCGTTTGACGCGTCGAGCGCCAACTTTCGCCAGTTTGGCAGCAGCAGCAGTGCCGGCTACGTCGTGCTCGGCATGTGCACCGTCATGGAGATCGTTTCCGTCATCATCTTTGAGGTCGTCGGCATGACGCTGCCGTACGTCCCGCACAACGAGCGCGGCGCGCTCCTCAACCCCGCGCGCGCTCACAACCGCTTCGACGCCAACGGCCAGCCCCTCGGGGCCTACCCGCAGCAGGGCCAGAACGGCCAGTACTACCCCAAGCTGCGGCAAAACGAGTCGGCGTGACGGTCCCTCGGCCCCGACAGCTCATCCAGACAATACGGATCGAGTGGCGGTGCTTACGACGGTGACTACAACGACACCTCGTACGATAACAACCAGCAGCACCACAGTCGCTCAGGAGTGAGGTCCGGGGCCGAACCGGAGGACCGGTTGGTAGGTGGTGGCAGAAGCCATTCTCACGGAGATGGTCGGCGAGTGAGGTCTGATGGGCGGGGTCGCGGACATGGGCATGGACGCCGGCGTAGCAGCTCGGGACATCATTCCCGGACTCGCGCTGACGGTCGCACGCGTCGGTATTCCGCGCAGAGCGCCGACCGCGGCCAATACACCTATGTTTCGGTGGACAGGTATTGAAAGTTGGGAGTGCACTATTGCACTGTAATTTTTGTTTCTTTTGTTTTGCTTTCTGCAGCATACGTGGCGTCGAGCGTTGTTTTATGTGTATAATTGTACGCCGTCCTCGTCTGTTTTACCCCTTATGTTGATATCCCCCACAGTTTTACTCAAGGCAGCGAAACAAGACGTCAAAGATAAACCCATGGCCCGGGTTTTCTGCAATTCTAGCTACTAGAGAAGACTGCTTGATGAGAGATGATTGTATCGGTATATGAGTTATAGAACTAATAAGGTGCTCATATAGATAGAAAATTTCACATTATTTATAAAACATAATTTTAGAATAACGAAGAAATTAAATAAGAACCTATTCGCTTACGCAAAGTTACATAGCGAATATGAAGTACTTGAGGAAATTGTAGCTCACCGTCGTCTATTCTTCGAATTTATCAAGTTGACCAAGTTGACTTACACTCAATATAGCGTATAGACTGGGAGCAAGCCCCACTAAAGAGCCTCTTTGGCACTTTTGTTAGTGGGGGCCGTTCGAGCTTTTGGATAGCTTCTTTTCCGGGTGACTTTTCCAACCGCAAACTTTTGTCATCCTGCCGACAGCCACAACAGGGTCGCAGCAATATCACACACTCAATTGAATCATGCCGGTACGTCCAGTTGTTGTAGAAATATGGCCCGGCAGTTTTGTCACAGCATTTGCAACCTGTCCACGCCCCTGCTAACCCTCGCCCAACTGCAGCTCATCATCCTCTCCGGCCTGCCGACGTCCGGCAAGTCGACGCGCGCCAAGCAGCTCTACGACTATCTTGCCGAGCGCATTGCGGCCGAGGGGGCCGAGGGGACCAAGGCTGCGGACGGCGGCACGCCGTCCACCGCCGCCACCACACCAAAGCCAAAGTACCGCCTGCACCTCATCTCCGACGACGCCCTCGCCATCTCGCGCGCCGTCTACGACCTGTCCACCCTGCCTGCCCATACCCGGTCCGCCAACGCCTCCGAGAAGGATGCCCGCGCCGCCATCTACGGCGCCGTCAAGCGCGTCCTGTCGCCGCGCGACATTGTCGTCCTCGACGGCCTCAACTACATCAAGGGCTGGCGCTACCAGCTGGCCTGCGAGGCCAAGAACGTGGCGACGACGAGCGCGGTCCTGCAGATTGGCTGCAGCGTGGACAGGGCGCGGGCGATTAATGAGGAGCGGCTAAAGGCTGCTGGCACCGCCACCGCCACCGACTCCACCTCCACCTCCACCTCCACCGAGCCGTATTCGGTCCCTAACTGGGACAACCTCGTCTTCCGCTACGAAGAGCCCAACCCCATGACGCGCTGGGACAGCCCGCTCTTTGCGCTGACGTGGGACGACGATGCCGCCGAGACGCGCGCCGTGTTCGATAAGCTGTGGGACGCCGTGGCGGGCGCGGGCCGCAAAGCGGTGCAGCCGAACAAGGTGACGGTGCAGCGGGGCAACGACGGCGGCGGCGACTTCTTGTACGTGCTGGACCGGGAGACACAGGACGTGGTCAAGCGCATTCTGGAGGCACAAAAGGAGCCCGCGGGCGGCCAGGGCGAGGTCAGAATACCGGGCGGCGGCCCGCAAAACGGCGGCGGCGGTGACCTCGTGGTTGAGCTGCCCGGCAAGGCGGTCGGCCTTCCCCAGCTGCAGCGGCTGCGGCGGGCGTACATGGGCCTCAACCGGGGCGGCATTGGGCTGGAAGGGGTTGGTGGGCAGAAGACGGTGGCCCGGATACGAGAGAGCTTCGTGGGCTACTTGAATGATGCGTTTGAAAAGGAGGGTTGACGCAGGAGGAGAGGTCAAAGGGGGCGTAAGGTTGGCATAGAGACGGCGCATAGATTCAGTTTATGTATAATTTTGCTATTTAATGATACCCATTCATACACTTGTTTAACACCAAAGTCATGAAAACAGTTGACCAAGTCGAGCACCTCGCACGGAGGCTTGTATAACTGCCGAGCATTCTGCCTTGCTGATTCTTCTCTTTCATCTTGTCTCTCTCTCTTACTCTCACAAGTAGTTTGAAGTACTGCATTGAAGAAAAACGGCAGAAACAAGGTCGCTTCACATGCGCGCAAAGGGAGTATCAATGCTGGTTGTTGACGACCAAAGCAATCGCAAAAAGTACAGCATGCTAGAACGTCCACAAAAAAATACTGGGCAAGAAACGACCAAAAATAATTAGGCGAGGCTATGGACAGAGCAGAAACACCAATGATACAACAAAATGCAGCGCAATTACAACACGACAGTAACACAAAACATAAAAAAAAAATACAGGATGAATGCATAGCGCCCGCCCGGCAAATGATGATTCTTGGCATGGCCTCAACTCTTCCCGACAGGCCTGGAAGGTAAGAATGCCATCTCTTTTGCCTTACTGGGTGCCTGACACGGATGCCAGGTAGCCCAGCAAAAAGTTGCGGTTGGCTGGCGAGATGGGTGTCTGGCTGCTGCCACGTCTTGAGCTGTTCGCGTCGACGGCAAGTGTCGAGTCTGCAGCTTCGTAGGGGCCGAGGGGGGCGTGCTGCTGTTGAGCATGTGGATGCGGCGGCGGAAGATGTTGCGGCGCATGCATGCCTATGGGGTGGAGACCGGCACCGGCAATGCTGGCCGCAGAGGTGGCGGACATGGCAGGTAGCTGCGTTGGCTGCGTGGGCTGCGTGGGCTGCGGTGGCTCTTTCGCAGCAAACAGCGACAGCAGCTTCTGCTTGTGCTCGGGGTTCGCCGGCTCAGCCGCCCGTACGCTGGCGCCGCCCGTAGCGGCGGTCGTAGACGGGTAGTTGAGCGTGGGAAGCGGGCGTGGCTGCGGCGGCTGGTACTGGTCCACGGGCACCGGCGCGGTGGACGACGACGACGCATGACTAGGGCGACGCACGACCGTACCGTGCGACGGCAGGGTAGCTGCCACGGCGGACGTGGCCGCAGTGCTGTTGTACGGAGGCTGCGAGCCGCGTGTTGACGGTCGTCTGTCGCTAGGCGATGTGGAATACGGCTGGCTGACCTGGCGTGGGAGGCTGGGCTGTTTGCGGAGTTGTGTGGTTTCGGCCGGCAGTTCGGTAATGGGCGACGCGAACGTCGAGGGGTGCTGCTGCGACCGGTCTGCTATGGTCGTATGTGCATGTGCGCCGCTGTGGCTGGGGCTGCTGCTCTGCTGGGCCTTGGGCCGCGTCAGAAGCGTCAAAGCACCGAAAGGCAGGTTGGTCTGAGCATTCATTTCGATCGGACCGCCATTGGCACGTGCCGCTGACTCGATTGCCTGGGCCTGGCTTTGACCTTGGCCTTGGTCTAGAACGGCACCCTGTTGGTTTTGTGTCGTGGAGATTGTCGTCGTTGAGTACACGGTCCGCTGGGTAGTGACACCCTGCGGGCCACCGGCTGCCTGCCTGGGTCTCGCATTGTGACCTAAAGTAGCATGCTGTGGCGGCGCAGGTGCAGATGCCGGAGAGCCGGATACAGGGACACGGGTCGGTGCTGTGGCTTGCGGTGGTGGCTGCGTCGTCTGCTTTGTGAACATACTCAACAGGGACGACCTGTGCTGATCGGAGTGCTGGGCACGGACAGGCGGCTGGTCTTGCGGGCCGTTGTTAGCCACTGCAGGGCGAGGTAGGTACTGATTAAAGCTGTCGTTGTTTCCGCTCGGAGGATTGGGTGTGCCTTGGTTGGGGTTCTGAGCTGCTGGAGCCGCTCCAGCCTGGAGCGAGCCGTACTGGTGCTGCGACGCCGGCTGGGGACGGGCGCCGTGAAGGTTGTGCTGAAGGGTCGCGTATGGCTGTTGCGGCTGCTGAGTCTGCTGTTGAGGAACAGCATGGGACGCGTGGCGGGGCTGTTGCTGTTGTTGCTGTTGCTGCTGCTGAGGTTCCTGTTTTGGCCAGCCAGGACCGCCAGCGGCTGCCTGGGGAGCATTACCTGTGCCACCCGGCCGAGCAGCACTGTCGTCTTTCTTGAATGCGTTTAGCAGAGCAGCGGCATGGTTGCTCAAAGGTGCCTGCTGGCCGCGGTACTGCTGCTGCGGCGGGGGCGGCGGTGGAAGTAACATGCTGTTGCCCTGCTTTGACGATGCGTCTGGCGACACCAGCATGTCTCTAGCAAACAGTGCCTTCTGGACGACGGGCGGAAGTGGCTGAGGGTGAAGGAGTGGGATCGGCGGCGGAGCATGCTGCGGGGACCGGAACGCCGCGGCCGCAGCTTGTGCTCGGGCAAAAGCCTGCGCCGGCCCCTGCATGTCGTTGCTGTTTGCCGTATACGGCGGCGGTGGCGGGGCCTGCGGGTTTGGTGCAAAAGGATTGGCGTTCTGGCTTTGCTGGGAAGGCTGTTGCTGGTACGGGTAGTTTTGCGAGGATGGTGGGTGCTGCTGGCTCTGCTGCGGCTTCTGCAGCTCAAAGCGTTGCTGCAAGTGCTGGTTTTGTTGTGCAAGTTGTTGAGCATGGGTAAGGTATTGCTGTTGATGTTGCTGCTGCTGCGGGTTCGGACGAGGCGCATCATATTGAGGGTATTCTGACGAGGGCTGCCCTTGTTGCATTGGTGGTGGACCTTGCTGAGGAATCTGGTGCTGGGCCGGGGGCTGTTGATACTGCTGATACTGCTGCTGCTGCTGCTGCTGCTGCGAGTACAGAGGCAGCTGGGGCTCATATTGCTGGTGGTGTTGCGCTAACGGCGCGTTGGACTGCGGCTGGGACACCTGGTTCAGGAGATGGTTGAGAGAGATGCCCTGGCCGCCACTCGGAGCCGGTGCCGGTGCAGGTGGTGGAGGGGCCTTGATGGTGCCTCCCTGCTTTAAGACGGCAAGCAGAGCATTGGCCTTGTTTTGGTTGGGGTCCACAAACGCATCCTGCACCGGCGGGGGATGAACGGCAGCCGGTGCCTGAACAGGAGGAGCTTCGTCGGCCGGAAGCGGCGGCATGCGAAGCATTTGCCGCAATTCTCTATTTGCGTTTTCCAGAATCTGGTCAGGGTCTACAATGCCGCTCAGCGTGTCCTGGGTGACGGGTTCGGGCAGTGCATTGCCTTCGTCTTCCGTGTACGTGTCCTCAACGTGGGCCATCTGCGGCGTCAGGTAGTTGTTGCCGGCGGCGCGCGCAGCATCCCTCTTCCGCTGGAAGGCGATCCACTTGCGGAGCGGCCCAATAAAGGGCGCCACCATGTAGAAGCGGTTGGAGGCCGCGGGTGTGGGGTCGTCGGTTTCGTGGCCATTTGCATTGGTTTTCTTCCGATAGCTAGGCAGGTCCGCAATCTTGTACCACTGAATGCCGCCAATCTCCTTGCGGGTCTTGGGCTCGAAATGGGTGTCCATGGGCACGTTGCGGAACACGTACAGCCGGATCTGCTGGTCGCGGAAGGTGGTGTCGATGAACTTGACCTCCTCGGGCGGCGGCACGAGGCCGGCCGAGCGGATGTCAAAGCCAGTCTCTTCGTCGACCTCGCGGATGGCGCAGTCCAAGTCGTCCTCGTCCATGTTGATCTTGCCCTTGGGGAAGCTCCAGTTGGCGCCCTTTTTCCAACCCTTGACGAGCAGTGCCATGTCCATGGTCTCGTTGAGAAGGATGGCGCCGCGAACGGGAATGCTCGTCTTGTACTTGAGGAACTGCTCAAATGCCAGCACGTGGTGTTCGATCGGAAACGGAGCAAGCAGCGGACACCGCTTGAAGATGGAGAGGCAGAAGGTGCGCAGGGTCATGGCCGGCAGGGAGCGGTCGAGGGGGCGGATAAAATCATCGTAGAACCAGTGGGCCTCTTCGACCTGAAAACATATTCGTGCCATAGACGTCAGGTCTGCTTGGGGCAGGTTGTTGATGAAGCGGACGCAGAGGTCGTCCAGCCCTGGAGAGGTCAGCAGGCGTCATGAAGGGGTGCACAGGATTGCCATAGCAGGCACAAGCAACGTACAATCGTCGAGTGTCATCTTTTGAGAAGTCATGATGGCAGCACGGCAGCAGCATATCCACGCCGCGTAGGAGGAGAGGTGAGGTTATAGGAGGAGGTCGAGGACAGCCGCGAGATCGCCCGATGGACCAAGGAGAGCAACGCAACACGGGCGAAGCGCACACTCGCGAGAGCTGAGCGAATTCGATGGGATGAACAGCTAAGGCCCAACGTCGATGTTTGGGTAGCAGTTCACGAATCGGCAGCGGGGAAACGCACGACGCTGTCAGCCAGGCTCACTGGCGGAGAGGCTCGCCGTGGTACGCAATCGGAGGGGCCACACAAGGCTTGTGCGTCTGGTGTGAAAAACGGCGTCGTCGGGCCAAGAGCCGTTTGCCAGAGATGAGCAGAGAAAAGGTTGCAGCGTCGTAGAGGGGATTTTGCGAAAATGAAAGGACGGGGGGCAGGATCGCAATATCGCGGACGGGCAGCAGGCGGCACCTATCACGACAGATCCGTATCGGGCACTGTGATTGGGTGGCGCACGGTTATGCAGGACGCAGACGTGTTGTGCTGGGTTGTGAATTGGGAGTCAGAGATCAACGGCGGAGGTTGGAAAAGACCGAAGGCAAAGATGAGGCGCAGGGCGGACGTGGACTAGATGCATACGTGGGGTCAGGCTATGGCTCTAGTAGTCTAGTTGGGCAAGGCAGCGGCGGAAGGCTGGGAACAGCAAGTGCGTTAGCGGCAGGGGCCAGCTTTGGGCAGGAAGGAGCTGCCGGCACGGGCGCAGGCGCAGAATAGGTACTGATCGGTACCTGACGTGGCACTAAGCACCAGAAGGCTCCCTCAGTCTAGTCATGTGACTTTACGATCGCAAGCCGATACAAACGGCTCAGCTTTACGTCGTACATATACCAGACATCGGAAGACGCGACGGTTTACATTATATCCCAATATACTAGATGGCTTTGAGAATACTATGTATGTGCCGAGGTCAAAAGGGTGGCCTCCTATCGATGGAATGAAGGCTTTGTCACGACAAGGCCGGCGGTCGGCGAGGCTGTACAAACATTACAGGACAAGCTAGTTTCTTTGAGACATTCGGTTTTGACATTTGAAAGCAGAAAAGTGCCGCTCTCGAATTCTCCAACAGATATCGATTGACAGCTGCAAACCATCCGACATCAAATCATCTTGGTGCAAATTTCGCATACAGCTTCAGCCACAGCATGCTTAGTGTGACCACCCTCTCTGGTCGTTACGTCAGGCACAGGCCTCCCATGTCTCAACAAGGAAAGAGGCCTGCAAAACGCTACAGCGCCAAGTGTAACAGGAAATAAAGTTAGCGTCATAGATGGCAAGAGCGAAGCAATACCATACTCCGAAACGATGGACGAAGACAACTTAATAAGGAAGGGCCGCAATTGATTCCCCTTTCGAGCTTCGTCAAATCTCTTCTATCCCTTTCACCTTTCTCCTAACATCTTCTTCCTCGACCAACAACCGCCCCTAGCAACTGGCCGACGACGAAAATAGCCTTTGGCTCCTCCAACGCGGCGCTTTCTGAAACCAGAGACAACAGACGCCCACCAATCCTCTCCCAGCGGCTACCACCGCAGCAGCGCAGCAACGCATCCGGCAGTCTTTCAGTGGAGAACAAAGCAATTGGCCGTCAATTGAAGGAGCTGAAAATAGCATTCTGCGCCCGCCAAGACCACTTGCGACTTTGTATATCATCGCACGACCGCCTCTACTCTTCCATTTCACTGTTCCTTTCGATCGACCACGTTAAACTCCTCCGATTCACGAAAATCCGCAAATATGTCGTCGCAACTTTTCAATATGGTCGCCAAGCGCGCCCTCAAGGACGTGGCGAAGAAGAACATCAACAACAAGGTACGCTCCCGCCCTGCTCACGCCACTCGACCCTCATTCGACTCGCATGGTACATACTGACCCCGTTCAGGATCCTTACTTTGAAGACGTCGCCATCTACGGCCGCGATGGCCGGCCCACGGGCCGGGTCAAGAAACAGAAGAAGGGCATCCCAGCCATCCTTTCGCCCAACGACGGCAAGGTGCTGAAGAGGGTGCGCAAACAGGCCTACCGCCTGGACATGTCGCTCTTCAACTGCTGCGGCATTCGTTTTGGCTGGGGCAGTGTCATTGGCTTCATTCCTGTGTACGTTTTACTCCTTAGTCTTCCTGTCAGGCGATATTGGTATCCCCTGGATTCGTTGACGTCATTTTCGCTTAACACCGAATTGGTGCACAACTCGTGGGACGTGTGGGACGCGTGGGATTCGTTACACAAGGTCGACTCCCGCAACTGCCAACGACAATGTTTGCTAACGATTATCTTTTCCTAGGGTTGGCGATGTCATTGACCTTTTACTGGCCTACTCTGTCGTTACCTCCTGCGCCAAAATCGACGGCGGCCTGCCTCCCGCGCTCCAAGCCCGCATGTACTTTAACATTATGCTCGACTTCGGCATCGGTCTCGTCCCCTTTGTCGGCGACGTCGCCGACGCCATGTTTCGCGCCAACACCCGCAACGCATGGGTTCTCGAGGAGTACCTGATCAAGAAGGCGGAGACAGAACAGAGGCTCCGCCAAGAAAAGGCGCAAAGGGGCAACCAGAACAACCAGCAGCAGCGCCTTGGTGACGGCCGGCCGCTGCCAAACCAAGGTTCTGCTGCCGGTGCTGGTGCGAACCCCGAACGGCCGGCTCCCCAGAAGAGCTTCTGGTCGTCGTGGGGCCGCTCGGTGCCACAAGACGGGCAGCCCGACCAGGAGATGGCCATTGTCGAAGGCGCGCAGGGCAGGCAGCCGAGCGATCTGGCGGATGGCGGCCGAGCATAGGACGTGACGTTGCCAGAGGCTGCGGCGGAAAAATTCTTTCTTCCCAAGAAGCATTGAAGGGCGTGATTAAGGCATGTTGGGAGATGTCCGAAGTAGCCACAGATGCCGTCACATGTTGGTCACGTCGCGGGCTTAGACGAAGGTATCGGATCAGGTTACAACGATGATCGTGCTGTGGGCGGCCTCTCGTTTCTCCTTGGTGCATGGTGCGAAGGGTCTTGTTTATTGTGTCGTTCTTTTTTGTTCGTGTATTGCCGTATATCCTTTTGCATTTGCGGCGTATTGGGGGGCATCTAGAATGGGGAATGTAAAGATTCGGAAAGCATATATTCAAAGCTACAAAATAAAAGACAGTTGTACATGTAATGGATGATAAATACGCCTGTCCAGACGGACAGCTAGATAGCTAATACGATAGTCAGCATGAGTCAGTCAGAGGTAACCAGAAATGTGCAGAGTGAATGGAGCCAGTGTTCGACGAACAAGAAGAGACTCCGTACCTGGACGTGGATCGCGGCGTGTAATTACGCCGTACTTTGATCTGATAAAACGGCGACGCCGACAACGGATATTCTGGCTACGCTGGGGCAAGTCGCGAAATCCTGGCAAAACATTAGGTAAACAGGCGAGAACGAGAACCTGGTCAACCAGGTCAACACAGGTTCGGTAGATCTGATAAGGCTCACGCGTCAGCCCCGTAAGTGCGACGCGTCGTTTTTTATCTGCACAGTACGACATACAGAAATAGGAACAAGACGACACAAAGTAACGCGAGGGATAACCAGTGTCAGATGGAGACCAGCTCACGGGCCACGAAGGGAGGAACCACTTACCAGCCGAGCTGTTAAAACATACCATGCTCGGCCAAGCTCTCATTCTCGCGTAGAGTGGAATCGCCCTTCGCTTAACGTTTTTTAATGGCCAACAAGGCGCCCGGTGAAACTACGCTGTTAATTGCCACTCTAACTCGCACAAATCTAGCTTTGCTTGTGCACGCGGAATATACCAACCAGGAATTCAGAGACGGGAAAATAAAAGAACAAAGAAAACCCAATGCTTATTGATTTGACATGCAGCGACTCGACTGAATTTACTTGACCTGGACACCTCTGCAGCTCCACAGCCAGGCTGCTGTGGATCGTCGCGCCGTTGGCCGCCGTAAATCCTCGGTGATATGCGGCGGTGCATCGCTAACAGAGAGTGCCTTCTACAGCGTATTTACGCGTTGTCCCTTTCGCATCCCTTGGTTGCACACCCTTTGCCTCTACAGTTTCAGAGGCGACACGACTGAGCAGACGTCGTAATTATACGGCACCGTACACCGTATGAGGGCTCCCTTGAGTGACTGCTTCCGATGAAAATCTTCCTGTGCAAAGCAAAAAATGAGAACCTGGAAAGCTTCAACGCGAGAGTCGCAGCGAGCCGCGTCTGGAGAATACAAAAGTGGACGGGACATGGGTGCGAGTGGGCAGCGGGGCCTTCAGCCATCGAAAACGAGTGTTTGTAGCTTTTGTTGCGCTTGTTTTTAATGGGGAGGCGGCGTTCCTGTGGTAGGTGCACGGTGAACCATCACCAAGACGCGTCGCGTCTTGCTTGCCCCGTCGCCTCCCCAGTATTTTGGCGCTAATCCCCCCATCTGACCTGGCGTTCCGCGGTTTCCTTGCTGGTCTACTTAAACAATCCGGCGCCAGCCTAATTTTTTCGCCTTCTGTTTTCTTGCTTCTCTTGTTTCTTCGTTTTCCCTTCCACCTCAACCAATTCACTCTTTCTTTTCCTCCACCTTCAACTTGAACAGCAACTCGGTTCTTTGGTATTCTATATTGCATTGATCGCTCCGTTGTTTTGCCCGCATCACTTTCTCTCACTCGTTCACAATGGCCACCAACGTGACCCCGTCCAAGGCTGTATGTCGCGTCGCGTCTTTTCACCCGACCACTTCAACGTCCACCTACTAACGCGTTCCCTCTTCCACAGGCTGCCTCTGCCATCGAGTCTTTCAAGATCGAGTCGCCCGTCAAGAAGCTGGACTTTGGCGATGCCAACAAGGAGAACATCCTCGTCGAGGATGCGAAGCCCAAGGAGCTGGTGACGGAGGAGGTCAAGACCGAGGAGGCCAAGAAGGCTGTTGCGCCGACCATCAAGTCCAGCGAGGCCGACGAACCCCTGCTGCAGGAGAACCCCCAGCGCTTTGTGCTGTTCCCCATCAAGTACCATGAGGTGAGTGGCATCGCGACATTTTGGAGTTGGCCACTTACGCGTCGTTTCGTGTCGCGACAACCGCGACGCATAAAGTGATTCAACGACGAATGTTCCGACAAGTGACAAGTGTTCTCATCCACGTTCTTTGTGCAACATCATCTAACAATCAAAAGATCTGGCAGATGTATAAGAAGGCCGAGGCCTCCTTCTGGACCGCCGAGGAGATTGATCTGTCCAAGGACCTGCATGACTGGAACAACCGCATGAACGAGGACGAACGCTACTTTGTCTCCCACATCCTGGCCTTCTTCGCCGCCTCTGACGGCATCGTCAACGAGAACCTCGTCGAGCGCTTCAGCGGCGAGGTCCAGGTCCCCGAGGCTCGCTGCTTCTACGGCTTCCAGATCATGATGGAGAACATCCACTCCGAGACCTACTCTCTCCTGATCGACACCTACATCAAGGACCCCGCCCGCCGCACCTACCTCTTTAACGCCATTGACACTAGTATGTTGACCTGTCGTCGGTTCTCCTTTCACGACTTTGTCCTCTCCCTGTGTTAACACTCTCCAGTTCCCTGCATCCGTAAGAAGGCCGACTGGGCCCTGAAGTGGATCTCCGATGAGCAGTCCACCTTTGCCCAGCGTCTGGTTGCTTTCGCGGCCGTCGAGGGTATCTTCTTCAGCGGCGCGTTCTCGTCCATCTTCTGGCTGAAGAAGCGCGGCCTGATGCCCGGCCTGACCTTCTCCAACGAGCTGATCTCGCGGGACGAGGGCCTGCACACCGACTTTGCCTGCCTGCTGTTCTCGCACCTGAAGAACCGCCCCAGCAAGCAGGTCATTGAGGACATCATTGTCGATGCCGTCAAGATCGAGCAGGAGTTCCTGACCGAGGCCCTGCCCTGTGCCCTGCTGGGCATGAACTCCACCCTGATGAAGCAGTACATCGAGTTTGTCGCCGACCGCCTGCTGGTCGCCCTCGGCAACGAGAAGGTGTACCGCGCCACCAACCCGTTCGACTTTATGGAGAACATCTCCCTGGGCGGCAAGACCAACTTCTTCGAGAAGCGCGTCGGCGAGTACCAGAAGGCCGGTGTCATGGCCAACAGCGCCAAGAAGGAGGAGGGCGAGAGCAATCTGGGCAAGGGCGAAGGCGACTTTACCTTTGACGACGAGTTCTAAACGGATCGTCGCGTCGTTCTGTCCCTTTCCTCGTTCCTCGTTGTTTGATACCTCCCCATCCTCATCCTCTCTCCTCCGTACATAATGTCAGCATACCCACTGGAGAGACAATTTTCGACTTTGACATAATTTTCCTTTGTTTTTTGTGGCTTGGCTTTTTTTGGAACTTGGTAAAGAAGAGGGCAGAGGGAGAGTTTTGTTTTCTTTTACATGTCACCACTCTTGCCTACCAACTCTTTTCGGGGTTTTTTTGTTACATAACGGCGTTACATGGGATGATCGGGTCTGCTCTTTTGTTGTACGGCACCGACTGCTATGCTTTATGGTTTCCTATTTTTTATATCTTCTGCACTTCCTCTTTCATTTATAGCAACGCGGTTGGCGGATTAGCAAAAAGACAAACGGTTTTTACACAATATGTACCACTACTAGATGCATAACACCAGAGTTCTCTTTCATCTGCACAATCACGTGAAGTCGTAAACTTTGATTTGCTTTGTATCGTCAATCTTTCGCGGTATGTTGTATGAGCGTCCAAAAGTTGCTTTTAAAGACGACACGGTGTGCACCGCGTCCAACCCTCTCGTCCACAGTCCCTCCGACCTTTCACATCCTCCCCTACCGCTTGCCCTTCTTCTTCTTGCCCTTGCCGCCACCGCCGCCTTGTTGCTGTTGTTGTGCTGGCGCTGGTGTCGGTGCGGGCGACGGTGCCGCGCCCGACTCGTCCGCCGGTGTGGCTGTCGCTGTCGCTGCCGCCGCCTCTGCCATTGCCACGTCATCCGCCTGCTCCTCGGCCGAGGCCGTCCCCGCCACCAGCCCCGCCTGCCGCCGGCTCAGCTGCCCCAGCAGCTGCACCAGCCGCGACACCTCGGCCGCCTTGGTCGTCTCGTACTTGAGGCACACGCCGCTGACCGGGTCGACCGTCTTGAGCACCAGCTTGGCGCGGGGGTTCTGGCCGACCGCGTTCGTGGTGGCGGGCGGCGGTGGCGCATCCGGCAGGGTCTCGCCGTCCTTGGCCTTTTTGACGCGGCGTGCCGGCTTGGGCTTGACCGAGTAGCGACAGGTAATTTTTGTCTCGACGCGTTAGCGACACATGTCCACAGTATCGTCCTTCCTCTTTCTTACGCTTTGCTACCCATCTTGCTTCTCCTGCAGCGACTCACTGTGTGCGGGCGGGCTTCCAAGAGAAGCGAGCTCTGGTGGAGCCATTGCTGGCTGGTTGCGAAGGTGGCCATTGTGGTGATGAAAGGAGAGAGGGTCGAGAGGGAAAGAGAGTGGATGAAAGGGGGTGGCGGTGCCCCGTTGAGTGCCTGGCGGGGTGCTCTCTGTCGTTGAATGCGAGGATGAAAGAGTCGAGTCGACGTGTGGGTGTGGTGGGCTTGGAGATGGGTCGACTCGCGTGCCGTGTGTTGTGTGTCGTGTGTTCTTGCGTGCAGTCAATTTGTCTGTCGTTGAATGCAGCGTCAAGAATTTTGGTTTGTCTCTGGTTTACGGTACGTACCCCACCAATTGGTTATTCAGAGGGTACATGTAGTTTGCGCTAGAATTCACAAAAACCGAGGTACCCCCAAAACTTGGAGTATCTGTATATATGCATGAAGTGTTTACATGCATCTATGCGGGTTACCCTTTTTTAACAACAGATGTCATGGCCACGACCATATACCCGCACATTCTCATTATTTTATAAGAAGACGAACATTATTTTATCATTATTCATGTAGATGCCCTCCATCAGACTTGCATGAAGCTAGAAGAGACACAGGTGTATGAAAATGCGACCCTTCTCTATGAGTCCATCAGTCCGCGAAATGACATCGGGAGGTGTCACCGCTTAGATGTTGGCGCCGCAGAACTGCATACCATTTCTAGTAGTATTGTGAGAACGCGGTGCCTCGCCATGATATTCCATGAGGAGGCAAAGCATTGTAAATGCGTGGATACGTGGATGCGAGGGCTGGCTGCCCTGTCCCCGCCGTCCTGGCGCAGCACCTGCCGCAGCTTTGGCTCTGTCCGTGCTCCGGGCACCACGCTGAGCTGCTTGTTCTTTAGAATTGTCCCATCCCTTCGAATCGTTGCTCGTTCCTCATGCATTGGCGTCCGGCAGCCAGAACACCAGTGCCTGGTCGGCGGTTGCGAAGAAGTTGAAGCGCGGGTTGAAAGCCACGACCGCCGCCTCCCGCTTGTCCTCCAGCACAAAGGCTGGATTCAGGACCTTGTTCTCGCCGACGGTGCCCAGCGTGTCCCACACCATGACATTTTGCTTGGTACCGCCAAGCACATAGCGGCCGTCCGGCGTGAAGCAGCAGTCGCCGCTGCCTTCGAGCCGCGTGGGGTCGGCTGGTGCGCCCGACGCGCTCGGCACGGCACCACCCTCGCCGGCGGCGGCCCGCCGCGTGGGCTCGTCTGTCTTGCGCAAGAACGCCTTGAGCTTGCCGTCAAAGGCGTCCAACAAGAAGTGGCCGGCACCGCGCGTGCCGACGAGAATGTGCTTGCCGTCGTTGGAGATGTCGAGCTTGGTCCACCCTTGCAGCAGGTTGCGCTGGTCGACGGCCGCGCACTGCTCGACGACGTCGAAAACGGAAAACGGCGGCTTTTGGTAGTTGCGATGGTCGTAGAGGAGAACGGTGCCCGCAGCAGGGGAGGCGACGGCAAAGACGTTGCCCGAGGGGTCCCAGGCGGACAGGTACGGTTTGTTGAGGTAGAGGAGGCCGGTCCACTGTTTGCTGGCGACGTTCCAGAGGCGGACGGTGCCGTCCTGGCTGGTAGACACAAAGTTGTCGGTGCCCGGGTGCATGGAGATGGAGGTGACGGAGGCCTCGTGGCCTTCAAAGTAGCGGATAAACGAGTTGTCGTGGGTGGCAAGGTAGCGGATGGAGTCTGGGCATACGGGCGGCGAACATAATTAGTGGCAGGACACTTTCAAACAGACCGGGGCGCGCGCCTGCTCATGCTCACCGTTTTGTTTTGTACTGGCGTACACGATACTGTTCGACCAGTGCGTAAACCGTGCCAGCTTCGCGCCGTACTTTTTGCTAATCAGCGCCTTGTCGTGGCGCCCCTCCTTGACGTTGTAGATCTGGATGGTGTCGTCGCTCTCCGAGGTCATGCACAGCTCGCCCGGGTCGTCAAAGTCGAGCGACAAGATGTAGGTGGGCGACTTGTCCTTAGCGTCGCGCGCAAACAGCTTTGTCGGCCGGAAGCTGGCGATGACGGAGCTCAGCTCGGTGGCGGTGTCGCGCAGGGCCCGCGATACACTCAGCGACGGCCCGCCAGCACCCGCTGCTGGCGTGTCAATGTCCATGGGGACGGCAGGCATGGAGACGCCCTTCCTCCGCAGACGTGTGAGAGCAGAGTCGCGTGGAGGGGACGAGGAGATCGGTCGAGAAGGGACAGTGACACGGGGCACGCGAGCCAAAGCACAGTACTGTACAGAGCGTACCGTAGAAAAAGCCTAAGCTCGTGTCTATCAGCAGGGCCGTGAAGGAGCGGATGGTCGGCCGAGGTGGATTGAGGCTCTCGCGACGAGGATACGACGAAAGCTTGCTCAAAATAGTGTCAATGGCAAATGCTGGAGAGGCCAATTGGACGGAGCTTTCCAGGGAGGCTGGACAGCCTTTCGCTGGCCCTTCCCCAAAGAATTCCTTTAGCGGGGCCGCCTTGGCTGGTGTTTTTGCCAGGCGCGAATGTCTTACAAACTTAGGCCTAAACGCGCTAAGCCGCATTCGCTGTGTGCCCCACAAACCGGGTTGTCATGGCTTTGTGGGCGTTAGGACTGCTCCGACTTTCGCTGTGGAAGCCGCTCGTGGGTGCGGGCCAGACGCGGGTTACGGCATTGGCACAAGCAGCCGAGAGAAGCCAGCCTCAGCTGCCCTGTGGATAAAAATTTCCAGGGCATTGGGCAGGCGCGTGTAAAACGGACGCAGACAAAGAGAAAAAGGCAGGAACAGCCTTAGCAGCGAGTACCCCATTTGCTTGCTCCCACGCTCCGTCAATAACCAGTGAGGTAAGAGCAACCCGGCATTGTGGGAAAAAATACATCCCAAAGAAACCAGGGCCTGAATTGAGTCGACCTTAGGAAATTGCGCCTTCGGCCGCGCCTTCCACTTTTCCCTCAAACTATACAAGGGCGGCATAAGGCAGGCTTACGGAGTACTTTTGACTCCGTTTGCTCACTTGACTGATTCACACGAGACGACAAAACAAGAGTTGAAGACACAGCGCACCCCGACCGCCACGACAGGCCCCACGCTTTCGCGGCCCTTGGCTATCCGCTCCTCCACAAATATAAGCGGTCCCAGGCTTTCCTTCTGTACAGAGCTGGGCGGGTCGCCGAAGCCGCCGGGGTGCTTGTTTCTGCAAAGTGCGACTCCGGCTTACGGCTTACGGATTTACGACTTACGACACCTCCCATTCGCATCTCGCTTCGGTCGATCGGTGCCCTCTGCAGACCATACGTGCGCGGCCCGCAACCGTACTTGTCGACGACAACGAAGCGGCCGACATTGAGCGCCAGCCACAGCCACAGCGCACGATGTCAACAACATCCGGGTGGGTCATGGCTCTTTGCTCGTCGTTGGCGAGGATCTCGAGCTCACTCCTCATTCCGCACTCTTACATTGCTGACCCCGTCTTCCCAGCGCCTTCATTGCCGGCGGCATTGCCGCGTGCGGCGCCGTCACGGCCACGCATCCCTTTGAGACGGTCAAGATCCGCATGCAGCTGCAGGGCGAGCTGCAGGCCAAGGGCCACCAGCCGCACCACTACCGCGGCCCGCTGCACGGCGTGTCCGTGATTGTGCGCAACGAGGGCCTGCGCGGCATCTACCGCGGTCTCGGCTGCGCGTACATCTACCAGGTGCTGCTCAACGGCTGCCGCCTCGGCTTCTACGAGCCCATGCGCCAGGGCCTGACGGGCGTGCTGTACGGCAACAACGCGGTGCAGAGCCTGCCCATCAACATGTTTTGCGGCGCCGGCTCCGGCATCATCGGCGCGGCCGCCGGCAGCCCCTTTTTCCTGGTCAAGACGCGCCTGCAGAGCTACTCGCCGCTGCTGCCCGTGGGCACGCAGCACGAGTACCGCAACGCCTGGGACGGCATGCGGCAGATCTACCGCGGCGAGGGCCTGCTGGGCCTGTACCGCGGCGTCGGCGCAGCGTGCATCCGCACGGGCTTCGGCAGCTCCGTGCAGCTGCCGACGTACTTTTTCGCCAAGCGGCGGCTGCAGCAGCACCTGGGCGTGCAGGAGGGCCCCGCGCTGCACCTGGCGAGCAGCACGGCCAGCGGGTTTGTGGTGTGCGTGTTCATGCACCCGCCCGACACCATCATGTCGCGCATGTACAACCAAAACGGCAACCTGTACAAGGGCGTGTTCGACTGCCTGGCCAAGACGATCAAGACGGAGGGCTTCTTTGCCATCTACAAGGGCTTCCTGCCGCACCTGGCGCGGATATTGCCGCACACGATCCTGACGCTGAGCTTGGCGGAGCAGACCAACAAGCTGATGCGGAAGGTCGAGAGCCGGTGGCTCCTGAAGGAGGCGTCATTATGAGGGGGTGGGGGTGGGGGTGGGGGTAGAAAAAGAGTAGAGTGGTGGTCGATGAGATGTGCTTTTTCATGGTGTCTTATGCATGTTGTGCGTTTTGTGCACTTTTTTGAATAGAGAGAGGATCTAGAGACATGTCCTCTTGGTGTTTGGTCACCCAGCATTTACTGGCAAACGAAAAGTCTGTATATAGAAGAGACGATCAAAAAAGAATTGGAACCAGGTGGGGGTGAAGGGCCAATTTTGAAATAAGAAAACTAAGGGACGGATTAAAATACATTTTGGATAACAGACAGCCTACCCTTCATTCCGCATACCTATTCGCACTCGAGTTCGACTTCGACTTCGACATCGACATGCCCAAGAAAACCACGTCTCCTCACCCCACCCTCGTCGCCCACCTACAGACCGCTGTCGATCTGGTCCGGAATGTGCGTGCCCGTCCAGGCCGCCCAGTCGCGGCACGTCTGCGCCATGATGCTCGGCACGCTCATGGCCGCAATCTTCTCCGGCTGCACGATAAACTGCTCCAGGAAGCCGCCCGACGCGTGCCACGCAATGTGGCAGTGGAACGGCCAGACGCCCGGGTTGGTGGCGTCGAACTGCAGCACCAGGTGGCCGTTGGGGCGGACCAGCTGCACGTCGCGGCGCATGGGGTTCTCCGGGCGGACAATGGCGTGGCCGTCCCAGGGGCCGGGGCCCTCGTGCAGCACGTAAAAGTTGCTGCCGTGGAGGTGCATGGGGTGCTGCGAGGGCCCCGGGTTGTTGACAATCATGCGCACGGAGGCGTTGGTGTAGAGGTTGCGGCCGTTCCACTCGACGGGCCAGTCGGCGGTGGTGGCGTTGCCGAGGCTGGCGAGCAGCAGGGTGGGCGCGTTGTAGTCGCCGCGGAAGCTGACGCCGTCAAACTTCCACAGCGTCACGTTGGAGGCGTTGACAAAGACGGCGATGTCAAAGGTGTGCGTCCAGGTGGGCGGCGGCAGGGCAATGGGGTACAGCGGGCGCGTGAGGGCCAGGTCGTCGTTGGCGCACGACCGCGGGTCGGGCACGCCGGCGGACCCAATCGCCCAGGGCCGTGAGGTGGGCTTGGGCTTGGGTTTGGTCTTGGGCTTGGGCGTGGGCTTGGGCTTGGGGCCGTTGGTCGTCGGCTCTGGCTTGTTCGAGTGGGCGCTGCCGTCGTTGCCGACACCGCCGCCGCCGCCGCCATACGAGCTCACGCCGAGACCGCCAGAGTTGATCCCGACACTGGAGCTGCCTCTGATGTCTAGTTTGCTGGCGGCGGTCGACGACGTCGCCGTCGACTCTGATGACGCATTGGCCGGACTGGTGTAGTACACGGCCGCCAAGGCGTACGGCTGCCGGGCCGTCGAGCACAGGGCCAGGTTGCTGCGCATCCAGAACGAGGCGGCGCTGGCGTTGCGGCCCGTCGCTGTCACTGCTGTCGCTGCTGTCGCTGCCGTTGCATTGGCCGTGACGAGCACGTCGGCGCGCTGGCCCACGCCCAGCGTCACCACTTTGGCCTGGTACGCCTCGATGGGGATGAAATCATACGCAATCACCGTCAGCATGTGGTCGTCGATGCTAAAGTGCTGGACGCCCTCGCTGCCCGCGTTGATGAGGCGCAAGCGGTGCACCTTGCCGCGCTCAAAGAAGAATTCGGCCCTGGGCGCGTCGGACACGCAGACGGTGGGATCGGCGCTGGGATCGGCGCTGGCGACGGTCGCGCAGTCGAAGCTGTTCTTGCCCTGGATCAGGTTGTTATCCGACGGCACCTCGGGATTGCCGCCGGGCGCGAGCATCCTCTCCAAGATGGTGAGGTAGTCGGTGTGGTAGTAGTCTGCCGGGAGGGGTGAAGGAAGAAGGTTAGCGGGAAGGCAACAAGCAAAAACCAAATGCCAACGTCATGCAGGACCACAAGGACTTGCCGCTCAGCAGAATGGGCCCGACGTCAATGTCGTACGGATACGCGTTGGGCCCGTAGACGACAATGGGGCCGACAATGCCGTCGCCGTACTGTGCCGAGTAGTGCGAGTGGTACCACGCCGTGCCGTACAGCGTCGCCTGGAACTGGTACGTGAACGACGACCCGGGCGCAATCGGGCACTGCGTCACCGCCGGCACGCCGTCCTCCCACGGCGTGCCCTGCTGCAGGAAGCCGTGCCAGTGCAGCGTCGTGCCCTCCTCGGGCCCCGTGATGTCGTTGTGCACCGTCACCTGGATCGTGTCGCCCCAGTTGGCCTCGATCAGGGGGCCGGGGAAGCCGCCGTTGATCAGGATCATGGACTTGTTGAAGCCATCCGGCGCGAGCGTGCCGCGGCTGATGGTAAAGTCGTACGACCGGATCACGCCCGTGGTCGGGTGCGTCGTGTACTGGTCGGTGCCGTTGGCCGTGAGCAGGCCCCACGGATAGCCCTGGGGCAGCGGGTTGTTGGTGAGGAAGTGGGGGAGGTAGGGAGCGGCGGCCGTGCCAAGCACAGAATTTCTATCACGGTGAGGCTGTGTCGGCAGTGTAGATGGACAGACGGGGGACGTGAACGACATACCCGTTGGTCTGCTCTTGGGTGAGCGTGGCGGCGGCAAGGCCCGGCAGCAGGGCCGCAAAAAGTCGATGATACCAGCCCATGACGTTGAGGGTTGGCACGCAAAGAAAAGGAACGAAAAAGAAACAAAAACCACGCAAGTAACGAGCGAATACCTTGTGCAGAACGAGAGAATAGGGGTGAGAAAACAAGGACCAATGTCTGGTGATCGGTGTGCCTGGAAGAGGACGAAGACAACCACAAGAGACAAGAAGCAAAAACAACAGCAGTCGAGTCCGGGCCTGCTCCTCGTATTTGTCTTCTTCTTAATCCTTGGACAAGTCGAGATGCGAGACAGGAACGACATGCAGCCGACGATGGCCGCCTTTTATATTTTCTTGGCACGGCCGCTTTGGGCATCTGGTCGCACGTCTTTCTGTTTACAGTCTATGTACTTCGGTGTGGTTCATCACTCGCTCCATCGGCAGCCAGGGCGTCGGTAGCCAGTCTCTAGGCGCAGGTTCGGTTTGCTTTTCGAGCTTCCTACATCTCGCCATGTGTGTGGGAAGTTAAGCTAGAAAATGCTGTAGAACGCACCCCGTCTGGTGCGTCCTCTCCCACAGTACGTTCGCATGACCTCCTACCATCACCGCCACATTGGTTCCCCATGAGGTTAACCTCTTCGCGTGCGTCTTCCCCTGCGGAAGACCGAAGAGTGCATGGAAGTGCAGACACGGCCAAAGTATGGCATGATATTCAAACAAAAAGAGGCGATCAATGTGATGGAGGCTGCAAGCCTCTTTTCTCATTTGCTTCTAGTACGACGGCAGGTTGCCTGTCTACTCTCCCTGGTTGAGTCGTCAACAACGTACAACAAACGGGGCTTAGTTGTCGATGGCACGCGGTGGCATCAGAGACAAGAGCGAGCTGTGCCTAGCTGACCCTTTCGTACCAGCACAATGGTCACCTCAACTTATTGTTTCTTATCATGGCTATTATTACTTACAGTTCCCCAAGGCCTGCTAGTTCTCGGAACGGACCTTTTCTGAGTCGTTGTCTCTCTTGTTATTCCCCTGCGTCGTGTCTTAGCTTGCCTTGTGCCCGTTCAGACTCTCCCAGCTGCATTCAACATGGACAACCAGGAGTAGGACGTCGATCGTGGCCAGGATGCATGTGGTACAAATCGATATGTCTGTGCAGGCATTCCTTTCCCTTGTAATTGCTTTCTCGTTTCTCTATCTGCACCTCCTGTGCATTAACCAAGACGTCCCCGTTTTGCAAGGCCAGCAACAACATGGGCATGGTGCTTAACTGCCGTGGTAAGCAACATCGATTTCCTTGGCCGATTCTGCTTGCTCCTTTGCCCGTCGCTGGCGGCGTGCTACACGGCAAGGTCTCGTGTGGATCGATGTCGTCTGAACACCTGGGGATGACAGAAAATAAAGAGACGAAAAAGGACGGCCAATGGCTCTGAAGAGTGCAGCCGAAGGATCGTCCATAACCAAACGAGAGATGCAGAAGCATGGCCATGGGTGAAGCGAATACGCCCAACAGAAAGACCTGGCTGGGGAGCACAAGCAGGATTGAGGACGGGGCTCGTATTTATTGAGGGTTGCTGTCGTGAGGACTGCTCTCTGGACAGTGAGCAGTGCAGACGGCGTTTGTCTAGACCGTACTATTGACGTCGGAGCGGAAATACGGAAATGCAGAAATGCAGAAAGACGCAGAACCAAAATATCCCAGCCAGATTCACCCACGACAGTAGGAACAAAGCAGGACCAAGAAGGGCCTTCGGAAAGAAACAGAAACAAAACACACAGGGAGAGACACGTAGGAGAATACAACAGAAAGAAAACCAAGAGGTCGGGAACAGGGTCGCTGAGACAACGACAGCGAAGCAGAGGGGCGGAAAGGGAGCACAAGCAGGGGCAACATAGTCTGTGTAAGGCTACAAGGGACGTGATGGGTCTGGGTCACGAGGTTAATTTATTGCTGTGGATGCCAATACTCTTTACTAGCGAATACATTATTCAACAGTTTCGATTTTATTACATTTCGTTGATTTATTAGAAAAAAAATATACCTAGTTGATAAAATATTATTCAATACAGTTTTGATGACAATAAAATAGCCGCTGTCCTTACTCTTTGTGAGAATCGACACTGCGTACGTGTCGACCAAAAGACCGCCCTTGAACTGCAACTGCAATACACCGAGAACCCGAATACACAGTCCGCAAGACAGCCGAGACATGCACAGACATTAGCCATGGCGGGACGGACTGGCCCGGGTGGGCTGTGATGCAGTACGAAGTGAGGGCATACAAAAAAAAACCGGAGAAAAAACTAGAATGGAAGAAATATAAAACGCAGGACAAACAGGGAAGAAGAGATAGAAGGAGAGATGGGAAAGTCTCCAGCAATATGAGACAATCCAATAAACACTCGGAGAAATGACAAAGACAGGAAAGAGACGTCTGGAACATGGACGAATCTGGCGGCAACGAGGGTCATGTATTGAGGTCCTTACAGTAGTGTCGCTTCTGACGGTGTCACACAATTACACCTTCATTTGTTACCCCGGTATTAATGCATATGTCGACAAAGCGGGCTTGAAGAAGTCATATGAACGACGTTGGCTTTGCCCCATTTCCACCATTATGAGGTCTACAGCCCTGTCCTCCTTTCACTCTATCCATCGGGCCGTGCCTCTTTGTCCCCACGAATGTTCCAGTAGGACACGATTTACCAGGGACGTACCCTCAACAAGGGAGAGGTACCAGGGGGAGGTTGCGAGAGTGCTGACGAGGAGGGTCATCGTTTGGTTCTTTCTCGTCGTATAATATAGAGAATCTGTCTACCCTGGACCATCGGCTCGATATCGTTCATTAGATCTATGCGAGTGCACGACTGCTGCAACGAAAACATGACGAAAACAAAAGGAACAAGGACAGACAAACAGGACGATCTATACATGATACAACGGGAGACGGGCGTGCGCCATCGACGAGGAGAACGAAGGAAGGACAGCAAGGGGCTTACATGCAAACTCGGATCGGCCCTATCCTTTCGTCCTCTCCCCGTCCTTTTCTCCTCTGCACCTGTAAGCAGCTTTTCTATCTCGATCCGGAGTGAACCGGGCACTGCTGCACAACACAGAGAAAAAGCCTGCTTTTTTGGGCTGGCCTGCACATTCCTTGTGGAACACTGCTGGAAATGGGGCGTCATTGCATTTATATATACGTTTACTTATATATTTATGTGTGTCCCCAACTCTGCGCCTTCTTGGGCCCCTGTCGACTGACTTTGTGGCCATGATCGCCGACCACTTTCGATGCACGGAACATACGCTGTAGAAAGTGCCGAGTAGGTAGGGGTGCATCCGTTGGATCTGGTCTGTGGTAGAGATCCGACAGGAACGGCACTTCCCACCATCTGCTGCCGGCCAAGAATCGTCTTCTTTTTCTTGTACAGAAACGGACAACGCAGAGCGCACGAGGACGACACGAGGGGCGTTCAACGGGTCAACTGTTCACTGTTCAGACGAACGCAAGGACGGAGAAGAATGCTGTGCAAACTGCCAAGCGACAACGTGCAAGCCGCAAACTACACAGCGTAATGGGTACTCCTTCTTGGCAACGCCGTGGCGTGTTGCGTCGCAAAAATACGTTCCTCGCAATGCTGATGGACGTGCTTTTTGTTCATTTTGGAAACGGAAAGTGCCGAAAGGCATATGACCTCGGTATTGATTGTTCTTTTTTGGATCTCTTTTGTCTCCCCCGCCAAATGCATTCTGTATGCGTCTTCCCCTTCCCTTCCTCCATTTTCCAGTGTAAAACGTAAAAAACGTACATGAGTATATACAAAAGCGGCATCAAAGAGGCGCCAAGTCGTCCCCTCTTCGAGTGCCGTCAAAGACGACGGAATGGCGTTGGTAAGATAATGGTGTATATATATGGACACGGTCGTCCGTGCCCTGGTGGAGAGGTGTGTTTCTGTGTCGATCAGTGAACAATGCGACTGGATCTGTCGTCGCCCTCGCGTATTGTTTGTCGCGCTCGTCGGCCCGCTTACTCGCTGCGTGTCGGCCGTGGCCGGTAGGCGGCGTCGGCCGCCATGATCCACGGTTTTTGCCGTGCGTGCATGTATGCCTGCTGCATCACCGGCGACGCGTCGCTGCGGATGACGCTGCCGATGGACATGAAGAAGCTGGCGAGTCAGCCGTTGCACCTGCAGACCGGGAATCCATTCGACACCGGCAACCGCCGCTTTTCACCTACCCAAATGTCGCGCCCGATGCTGCCATGTACTGGCCGAGTGTGCGCATAATACCCGTCGTGCCGGCGCCGTACCGGAAGATGTTGACTGTGCCTGCGTCCATGTGAGCTGTTTGTTCCAAAAGCACTCTTGCCCTGCGCAACCAAAGAGTGTCTCACGTACCGTAGATGAAGCCGATGATACAGCCGACAGCTATACAAAGTCGGGTTAGCATGCCCCCTCCACGTCTTATATGGTCGCATGTCCAATTCGGCGGGGTGTGGGCAGGGAACACGTACTGCCGCCCATCATGGCACCCATCTTGACTGTAAACAGGCTGTCAGCATGCAATTCTCGGTCTCTCTCTCGATACTCTCTCCATAGACGACCCAGTTCCCAACTTACACTTGTCAAAGTTCGATGGGCCCGACATGCCAGTGTTCACGGGAACCGGCATTGTTGCTCGTGGGAGGGGTTGTGGTTCCAGGCGAGGAGGGTCGTCGTTTGTGGCTTGGGAGGTTACGCTGCTCGCGCGTTTGTTCTGTTGTCCTGCTATGAGGAATTGGCTGTGTCTGGAGACGTCGTTGTGGTTTGGCCGCTCTCTCCTTTTTTAGTTGATGATTTTCATTTTTTTGTTGTGTCGCTCTTTCCGCACCATGCGACCGTTGTTGAGCTTCGTTCTTTCCTGCAAAGGGCCGGTTCAACGCGGCACCTGTGACGGCGCTGTGCACGGACCATCGTTGGCCCCCCAGAGGCACAAGCAGCTTCAGGCCAATCATGACTCGGTCAATAAGATCACGTGATTTAACAGAAAAAGACCACACAGTACGAGAAACACCGTGGGTGAGTTTTAGGTAGTGCTGTTTAGGGGAAACAGGGGGCTGCTTTGGCGCGCTAGAAGCTGAGTGCCAAGTTGTCAATGAACTTTCTGTTCATGTATCATTTCTGTACTCTATGGATACTCCCTGGATACGCGTGCCGTGTCTGCCTTCTATTCTGTCTCGAATCACCGCCTGCTTTACTCCTTATTTGGGTGCACAAAAGGAACCGATGACGGAGAGAAAGAGGAGTCGAAACGGTTGCATACTTCAAACCACAGCACGCGCCTTGCTTCACCGTAGCGGGCCAATTGCCGTCGTGAGCGCTAACCTTGGCAATTACAGTGGACCGGCCCTGGCGCTGCGCTCAGGACAAGGGGTATTTTTGGGGGCCAGCACACAGCGACGCATCATAATCCGCACTGTCCTCTCTTTGAAGTGCAGTGCAACCGCCCCCGTTCTTTCCCTCTCGCCCTTTCCTGGCCATCGAATGCTGCTCACGCCTCAGTCACCTAAACCGCAGGGCCCAAACGCCTCACGCATTTGACATTTGTTCGTTTTTGTAGTCAACAGACCTCGTCTCGACGCCCGCCTCCCTCCACGCCCTGCATCGCCCTCCGCCCTCGAGTCTCCCATCGGCTCTCGCAAACACACATTATCTCGACCGTTTTCCATTTCCTCTTCGACAGCAGACGATATTGGCATTGTTTCCGACGCCCTCTGAGGCCGCGGATCCCGTGCGCCGTCGACCGTTTCTCTTTTTGTTTCTTCTCGCCTTTTCCTGGGGCCATTTCTCGACTCGATCTCGCATCTTCTCGCAGTCGTGCACACTCCACTCTTGTCGTTTTTATTTCCATTTGTCGATACGAGCGCGTACCCGCGGGGCTGCACGTCGGCCGTCGCGCTTTGAGGACCCACGACGAGGTGCCTTTGCGTACCGATTTTCTTAATTGAAACCGCCGTCATTTTGCTTTTATCTCCTGGCCGGCACGGTCTTGTTACTCGTCAGCATCAGTTGCTTGCTTTGGTCATATTGTTTTACGTTGCTCCTACAGCAAGCTCGACATCTGCACGTTTCCCCTTTCGACCCCTATGCGATTATCAACTGCCCTCCACGACTCTCCTGCGCCAATCTGCGTCTCTTCTCTTTCTAGCATCGAGCCGAAGACAACGACGGCGTGCAAAAGGGGCCCCCGAGCTGAACGACCGACTTGATTGAAGCACCAGCATCGCTGACGATCTCGGTCGTGACGACCCCGACGGCCGTATCGACGGTCTCATCCTCCCCCCACCGCGAAGCACGCGACCTTATCCGCCCTCCGCCCTCCTCTCTCACTTCCCCTGTACCATCTTCCGCCGGCTCTTCACATGACTGCCGTCGCCAACCCGCCCAGCTTCGCCAACATCAACCGGCCGGCATGGGGTAGTGGCAGCCAGTCTCTCAACGGCTCCAGCAACCACGACGACGTCCGCAGCATGTTTGCGCCGCGGAAGTCCATGCAGCGAACCAACTCCTCCTCGTCCATCGCCTCCAACGCGTCCACCTCTCCCACAGTCACCGTCGTCTCGGCCAACGGGACACCACCTGCTAACGGCGGGCCGGTCGGTGGCTCTGCGGGCATCGGTAGCATCGCTGGGGGCGGCGATCCCGCGTCGGCCGCTGCTGGTAACGACGCGAACGGCCTCCCCATCACAACACCCCGGAAACGGCCACCTCAAAAAGCACAATGGTCGGCCAACAAGCAGGGTGACCACCAGGCCGATTTTCTACGCGGCGCCGGCGGCGCGGCGGCAGGACGCCAGCACATGGGTGCGGGCCCCAACGGCGTGGCGTCCCTGCACCAGCTACCACCATTTGTCCCCGGCGCAGCTGCTGCCGGGCCGAACGGAACAAACGGTGTCATGGCGCGTCCACAGGGCGCCGAGGGCGCGCCCTCACAAGCACAGCCCGTCCTGTACCTTGTATCACTGAACGGCACATTTGAGCGGAAAACGATCAGCGTGCCCTTCTTGCCTGATACGCTCCGCATTGGCCGCCAGACAAACAAGAGTACGACGCCGAACACGGTCAACGGCTTTTTTGACAGCAAAGTGTTGTCGCGGCAGCACGCCGAGATCTACGCCGACCGCCAAGGCACCATTTGGATCCGTGATATTAAGTCGTCCAACGGAACCTTTGTGAATGGCACGCGCTTGTCCGCCGAGAACCGCGAGTCCGAGCCGCACGAGCTGCAAACAAACGACCACCTCGAGCTCGGCATCGACATTGTGAGTGAGGACCAAAAGTCGGTCGTCCACCACAAGGTTGCCGCCAAGGTCGAGCACGCCGGCTTCATCAAGACGTCCAACAACATCCTGGATATGAATTTTGGCGATCTCGACCCGACCAATGGCGCCGTGCTGGGCAACCAGCTCAACGGCATGTTGTTCCGCGGTCGCACGGGCAGCCAGGCCTCGCTGGGCCTGGCCGGCCGCATGGCGCCCACATCCAACATGGCTGCTGCCCAGAATAACGGTCTGGCATTGCAGCGCGGCCTGTGGCTCACGGGGCCCTCAACCGAAGCCATTGTCAAGAAAATTCACGTAAGTTTTGTTGCTCACGCCCACCATCAATGGCCCATCTTTGCCGTCCCTCGCTAACAACCATGCAGCAAGAAATGCGCAACGCAAAGCAGCAGTCACAGGACCTCTTACGCACACACGAATTCATCCAAGCCCTTTTATCCAAAGACGACATCCGCAACGAACCCAACCCCAAGACGGATGCTATAGCGACAGATCCTCTGTCCGCCGTATCCAGGCAGCAGCCACCGCAACACATCTCCAACGGCAACAACAGTATTTCGTTCCGTGCCGATCCCAAGGCGCGGTTCTCGGACCCGCCCGCACCGCCACCACAACAGCCCTTACCCGAGAAGCCCGACGTGCCATCACTGAAACGTGGGTCGACAGAGCGGCCCAAGTCTGGGTCAATTGGCCCTGCGTCTGCTGCCGGACCCGGTGCCGCAAGCAGCACGTCACCCATCCGGACCGACGTCATGGGCCAGGTTCTCCAGCTGACTGACGCCCTCAACACGGCCAAGCGCGAGATCAGCACACAGAATACACGGTTGCGGGAGCTCGAAGAGAAGCTGCAACGTGAGCAGGAGGCGCGCAAGTATGCCGAGGAGGTGACACAGCAGTTGGAGGCCGCGTCTCTGTCGAAACCAGTGACCGGCGTCGAAACTGCGTCTTTGGCGGCCATTGCGGCGCCGATGATGAACGGCGCGGCCAAGGCGGCTACGGTGCTGGACGCTTCTTTTGGCGAGCCCGTAGCGTCGCTGAGCAGGGATGGTACCAGCAAGCCAACGCGCAGCGCGAAAGGCACAGACGCCTCCGCCAGCAGTGACGAGGAGGAGGAGGAGGACGACGACGACTCGGAAAAGGACGATACCGACAGCAAAACGGACGCTGCCTTCCGCGCCCGCATCGACTCCATGATGACGGAAATGGAGGGCATGAAGCGCCAGCTGCAAGCCTTCCAGGAGCGCGCCGAGAAGGCAGAGGCCGAGCGGGACGCCGACCGCGAGACGCTGGCCCAGATGATCCAGCGCATCCGCCAGCGCGACGAAGACGACGCCAAGGCCGCCGCCGAAGCCGCCGCGGCCGCCACCGCGGCGGCAACAACACTGGCTGCAGCCCAGTCGACAGCAGCAGCGGGCACGCCATCCCAGGCCGACGCCAGATCCACTTCCGCTGCGCAGTCCGTGCCGGGTGGCCGCGGCCTGTATACCGCGTCCGCCACCGACGGCCGCCCGGCGGACGCCCCGACCAAGGATGCGGCACGCAATGGTGCTACGAGCAACAGCAGCAGCAACAGCAGCGGCCCTTTGTCGCGGTCGAAGCCGCAGCAAGCCGGTGGCGCCGGCCGTGCCGACGGTGGGCACGACGACGACCTTCCCGAGGGGGCGTCGCTCTCCCGCAGCAACACCATCACGCCCGCCTCGCTCGGCAGCAAGGTCACCACCAAGGACAAGGGCGCCGCCGTGGCACACGACCCCGTGGTGCTGCACGGCATCCCCTACGCGTCGATGGTGGGTGTCGTGCTGATCGGCATGGGCCTTATGGCGTACCTCAACGGCTGGCAGCCCGCGCCCGGCCGTCTGGATCGGTAGTTTTCGCTTGCCGCCGGCCAGTGATGCTGGGTTGTGACTTGGTCCCTCACTTGGCGCCTTGCGCCCTCCTTTTTCTGTTTCTGGCATGTGATGGCGTGCATTTTGGCGTGATGCGTTGTCTCGATATTAGAACCTGGTTCCTCCTTTTTGATGCACCTCCGTTGACTCTACAACGGTTCGCGGTCAGCGTGTGGGCTTTTTATTTTACTTTTGCTTTTACTCTGTTTCCTTTCCATCCTTGCCCGCTCAGGAGGCGTTTGGACCCAATATCTTGAGTGTATTCTTTATTTTGCCTTTTTCTCTCTCATCATTGGTGTCTCATTGCCTATTTCTTTTTTCTCGTTAGTGTTCATTTTCCTCCTTTTTCTTTTCTCATTTTGTCATTTTTCTTCTTTTTTCTTTCGCTCATTGTTTCTTATTCTCTCTCGATTGAACGAACCAAAACAACTACATACTTCATTAGCGGAGAATACATATGGTTTATTACCCACTTCATAAGAACAATGGCAGGACAGACCGTATTTTCTTGAAATTTGTTAAATTGAGCAATGGGGTGCACTGTTTGCGTTCGTGACATGGCTGTATGACTCTTTATTCTAGAAATAATGCAGATATGGATATGCAGCTTCTCGCCCAAGGCTAGCAACGAGAAATGAACTTTTATATAAGACCTCATGCGCCAAAAATCCAACAAACTAACCAAGAAACCAAGAAAAACATGAAATACAAGAAATAAAAGAAACGTACATCTCCACAGCACGCCCTACACCTCCGACCACAGCCGCCGCAGCTCGGTCAGCGCAATAAAGATGGCCTCGTCCGTCCGGATGCTGCGGTTGCCCTGGTTCGGCAGCACGTCCACCCAGTGGTCAAACGCCTCGCGCACGTTGGCCACCTTGATGCCCACGCTGCCGAGCTCGCCGTCGTTCATGGCCGCGTACTCGAGGCCCCGCGGGCCGCCAAAGACAATGACCAGGTGCTCAAAGGTGAGGGACGGCGGGTCGGTGGCGGGCGTCGCGGCGCGGGGAAAGACATGGGAGGCCGGGTCCCCGCGCTCCGACGTGCCGATGCTCACGTCGTAGCCGCCCTCGTAGGGCGCCTCTGTGAAGACGCCCGACAGCGACGAGCAGCGGCGGATCTGGAAGCCCCAGTAGTAGCCGGCGTCGGTGCGGGGCGCGGCCGGGTCGACGGGGACGGCGCCGTCAAAGGACTCGTGGGGGAAGTGCAGCGTCAGGCGGGTCTTGGGCGGGATGGCCTCGGCGATGGACACGGGCTTGCGCAGGCCAATGTCCACCAGGGTCTTGTGGGCCGGGTTGTCGGGCTTGCCGGGCAGGCTCAGGCCTTCCATGTAGGGCAGCTGCTCGTCG
The DNA here is from genome assembly GCA_021398005.1 of Sporothrix luriei. Taxonomy (NCBI): domain Eukaryota; kingdom Fungi; phylum Ascomycota; class Sordariomycetes; order Ophiostomatales; family Ophiostomataceae; genus Sporothrix; species Sporothrix luriei. Next base: position 22,633 of record WNLO01000065.1, on the reverse strand, counting down.
CGGTGGGGGTGGTGGGGCATCTCGAGGGTGGGCAGGAGGCCCTGGAGGCGGAGGTTGGGGTGCAGGGGGAACAGGGTCTTGCGCATAAAGGGCGGCGTCTCCATGTAGGAGAGCAGGTGGAAGAGATAGTGGCCCGGGTCGGTGTCGCCGGTGTAGGCATCGTGGTCGACGGCGGGCGGGCGGCTGTCGAGGGGGCTGTCGTCGAAGATGACGACCTCGTCGATGGAAAAGATGGCGAGGGCACGGGCGATGCGCGAGGGGGCGTTGATTCTCTGCTCAGACGTTGAGCAGCTGGGACATGTTAGCAAGACAAGGGGCGAGGAGGAGGGCCGCGAAAAGGCTAGGACATAGAATGCAGTTTGCAGTTGGTGAGGCGAAAGATGCGCAGACTCACTCAGACAGGAGACTCGTCGGGATGGCTACGGAGACGGTATAGCTGCGGCCGCCCAGAGGCATAAAGCGTGTTGAGGGCTTGAAGGTGTTGTCGCCGTCCACCTTTCTCCGCTGGTAATGGTTAGCCAAGGGCAACAACAAGAAGGATGTGAAGCCGACGAAGCTGCGTGGGTACCTACCTTGAAGCCGTCGCCATACGACATGGTGGGCGAGATGTGCAAGGCGTGCGTGGAAGCGTGCAGCGAAATGGCAAAATATCGCGATACCTGGATTTAACTTGTCACGCGTTTGCTGCGCAAGTCGTCGAGCAGGAACGTCGTCACGCTGCGCCGGTCGTTCCTTCTTTTGCGCCAAACTAAACTTTTTGTCGGTGGAGAATTGAAAAGTCGGCAGAATACGGCAGTCGCCACTGACCGCCTTCTATTTTGGGCGCTTACATGCGGTAGTGGCCAGACAAGGTAAACTAGGCAGGAGGGGGCGCACTGATTTCCAAGCCAATTTATTCCAGTGCGCTCTGCCGCCGTCCGCCGCTATTCCGGGACCAAAACACGTTTCCTCTCGCAAGCAACGATATTTCTCACGACGACATTTCCCATCCCCCACCCGCCCATCGCTCTACACCACGCTCACTTCGACAGCCGGGTTCACAGACATCGCTAGCGAACACATTCAAAATGACGACGAAGATCAGCTCGACGTCGCAGTGGCGCCAGGTCACCAGCGCGAACAGCATCGTTGTGACGGACTGTAGGTTCCTTGGTTGCCCTTCTTCTATTTCTGCGACGTTCATCCACTGACGGGTCAGTCTACGCCGACTGGTGCGGCCCCTGCAAGATTATTGCGCCGACGTTCGACTCGCTCGCGACCAAGTATGCCAAGCCCAACCGCATTGCGTTCGCCAAGGTCGACGTCGACAACCAGCGCGAGATCGCCCAGCAGTACAATGTGCGTGCCATGCCCACATTTGTCATTCTTCGCAACGGCTCTGTCATCGACACGATCCGCGGCGCCAACCCGCTGGCGCTGACGTCGGCCGTCGAAAAGGCCGTCAAGCTGGCGACGGGCGGCGGCGCGAGCTTCTCGACGCCCGGCCGGACGCTCGCTTCGAGTGGCGGCGGCAGCAGCAGCAGCAGCAGCACGGCGAACGGCATCCGCGTCGGTGGCGGGCCGACGACCGGCGGCGGTCCCATCCAGGGCCGCTCCAGCTGGTTCGATTTGCGCAAGATTTACACGTTCTTGACCATGTTCTTTGGTCTCTACCTTACGTCGTTGTTCTCGGTAGGTTCCCTTCGCCCCGGCTACTTTTGCCATCCTTTGTCAAGTTCCGCACTCTGCACTCCTGCTAACTGTGCAGCTCGACCCATACATGTCGGCCAAAAACTCCAAGTACGCCGCCGGCCAGCCGACCGCGCCCATCCGCGTGGCGTCAAGTGCGCCGTTCGGTGGCCGTCAGTTCGTCCCCGTTGGTGCGGGCCAGTTTGGGCCGCTGGGCGGTCCCTCGGGCACCGGCCGGGTGGACAGCCCTTCGACAGCGTCATCGCAGCCGAGCAGCAGCAAGTCCAAGGCGACCTTCAAGACGCTGGCCGACCTGGGATCGGAGTAGGCGTTTGGTGTGCTTGATGTGCCGTGGTGGATTCCTGTATACCTTTTGTTTCCTTTCTTCGTCCGTCGATTGTTCCGGCGTCTTGATTTCTTGATATCACGCCCGTTCAGACAGACTCCTTAACTTGTATTGTCCCCTTCTATATCTCGTTGCAGCCTGTATTTCTGACTTTTTATCCGCGTTGTTTTGAATATCAGTTTGATTCACTTCCTGATACACGTGCAAATTGGCACCTTGGGCAATACCAAAAATATTGTTGACGATTGATAAACATTAGTATAACTATTGTGATACCGTATTACATACAGTTAAGAGCATAGGAGATAAGGTTCCCCGTTACACCGTTCCGTGCTGCTAAAGCCAGCAATTGTCGAGGCCCAAATACAGAAGGCGATCCGCTAGAGGTCTAGAAAAACGGCCCTAATGCAGGCTAGCGCGACGCGACCCACAATTTTCAATCTTTGCGCTATGATTTGCCATCGGACGCCGACTTTTTTTACTCTTTTGGCAAGTCCTCGAAACTTTTGGAGCTCACTTTGTATTTTGTTGTTTTTGACACCTCGTTGTCCACAACACGAATCCACGCCAGCCTCGCCTCACACGGCCACCCATCCGCCATGTACAAAGCAAAGGACCTCCAGCGGGCGTGTCCGCGGAGCCAAGCATGGCTGCGACAAGCACTTGCGAGCGGCCTCATTGGCGCCGAAAGCCAAGCGACGAAAAGCGTCACGTTGATGAGCACGCGACGGTGGACGGCTGCGGCACGACAGCGGCCGGTCCAGCGGCAGCCGCAGTCCTCGAAACAGTTGCGGCCCTTTTCGACATCGCCGACAACCCGTCAGCACGAGAGCCAGCGCGACGCCGAGGCCGACGTTGTGCACGAAGCCAAGACGGAATTCGAGACGCAGACGCCGGCCGACAGGGAGACGGTCGTGCGCGAGGCACGCGCTACGTTTGGCGACACGCTGCCCAAGGACTTTCTGAGCGACGAGGAGTACACGCTGTACGAGCGGCTGTACGGCACGCCGCTGCGCGAGACGCAGCCCGAGGACGTGGGCATCCCGGATGCCGTAAAACGCCAAGAGAAGAATAGGGAGAGCATCCAAGATTCGCCGCTGGCGAGCCTTGTCCGCGAGACCAAGGCCGGCGACCTGGAGGTGCGGTTTGTGTACAACGCCAACGTGAAGACGGTCAAGGAGGGCGCACATGACGATGCCCACGCCAACCCGGACGCCAACCCGGACGCCGCCCCGGCCGACAACGACGCGACGGGATCGGTCGCCAGCCTGCCCGCGGCAACAGACCCCAACGTCAAGTATATCCAGGCGCGTGCGCGCAGCGAGCGCCAGTACAATGCCCTGACCAAGCTGCAGCGCGACTTTGAGGCGGCGCGGCTCGTGGCCGAGCAGGAGGACAGGCTGCAGGCGGCGCAAGACCAGCAAGACCAGCAAAACGAGGTCTTGGGGACAGCCATCGACGAGGAAGTCGACCTAGTGGAGCCGTACGAAGAAGCGTACGAAGAGGCCGAGGAGGACGAGGACCTGGACGACGAGGAAGCATCGCACGCCGGCAACCGGCCGCATCTGCGCCGCATCCATCCACTCACCGAACGCGGGCGCTCGCGCACCGTCCCGCGCACCGTGCAGCTGCCCAAGGCCAGCTTTGTCGAGCCCATCACCGGGCTCCTCAAGCGCGCCCACCACCGGCATCTCCAGCAGACCGCCTTCAAGGTCTTTGGCGGCCCGGACTTGCCGCACTCGCCGCGCACCGTCTCGACGCCCACCACCAAGAAGCGCGGCCGCTCCACCTACGAGCAGCTGCCGGTGGCCATGGCGGCCGGCCAGCGGTCCATGCGCGACATTGACGCGGACGCGTACGTGGCGGGCGTGCTGCCCTTTGTGTACGCGACGGCCACGAGCACGCTGGTCGAGGTGCGGCGGCGCCTGGGCTCGCGCTGGATCGAGAACCTGATCGCCAAGGCCGACGGCAGCAACCCGCGCGTGCTCGACGTGGGCGGCGGCGGCGGCGCCCTGGCGGCCTGGAACACGGTGTTCCGCGCCGAGCTGGCCGCGCTGCGCGATCGTGGCCGGCTGCCCGAGCGCCAGATCGAGGCGGACCAGGCCGAGGACGGCGTGGCGCAGCTCGAGCTCGCCGCCGACGAGGCGGAGAAGGCCGCGGCCCAGGGCCAGCTGGTCAAGGCGCGGCCGACCAAGAAGGAGCTTGCCAACCGCCGCCGCATGGAGCGCACCGTCGTGGTCGGGTCGGACGAGCTGCGGCTCCGCATCTCCAAGTTCCTGCACGACACCACCTTCTTGCCGCGCCTGCCGGACCTGCTGCACTCGGCCGAGAACGTCGAGCGCCACCTGGACGCGCCGGCCACGCCGCACCCCGAGGGCCGCCACCAGCGCAAGACCTACGACGTCATCATTGCGAGCCATCTGCTGATGCCGCTCGACAAGCCGCACGAGCGCCACGCCGTGGTCGGCAACCTGTGGGCGCACCTCAACCCGGACGGCGGCGTGCTGATCCTCCTGGAAAAGGGCCACCCGCGTGGCTTCGAGGCCGTGGCCGACGCCCGCCAGCAGATTCTGGACAAGTTTATGCAGCCGCCGCCGCAGGGCCAGCGTGCGGCGGAGGCGGGCGTGCCGGACGACCTGACGACGACCGCCGACGAGGTGCCGGTGCGCAAGCGCGAGCCGGGCATGATCGTGGCGCCGTGCACGAGCCACGGCAAGTGCCCTATGTACCTGACGCCCGGCATCGCCGAGGGCCGCAAGGACTACTGCCACTTCAGCCAGCGCTTCAACCGGCCGCCGTTCCTGCAGCGCATGCTGGGCAGCTCGCACCACAACCACGAGGACGTCGAGTACACGTACGTGGCCGTGCAGCGCGGCACGCAAAAGGCCGAGGCGCGGCCGGACCGCCCCGCGGACGATGCGGCGGACACGCGTGGCCCGCTCGTCCAGGGCAAGGAGGCCACCGACGCCGCCTTCCGGGGCTTTGAGAGCGCCTGGTCGGCGGATGCGAATGCGCCGCCGCCCGCTGATGCCGTTGCCGATGCCGTCGTCGGTCCCCACCCGCTCGCGCTCCCGCGCACCATCATGCCCGCGCTCAAGCGCCAGGGCCACGTCATCCTCGACGTGTGCACGCCGGCCGGCCAGCTCGAGCGCTGGACCGTGCCCCGCTCGCTCAGCAAGCAGGCCTACCACGACGCCCGCAAGGCCCAGTGGGGCGACCTCTGGGCGCTGGGCGCCAAGACGCGCGTGCCGCGCAGCGTGCGCCTGGGCCGCGCGACGAGCAAAAAGGTGCGCAAGATCGACATCAGCCTCGACGACGCGGGCGAGGTGGTGGCGCGCGAGAAGACGCGCCACGAGAAGCGCGACCGGGCCGGCAAGTTCAAGGGCAAGGCGCGCAAGGTGCGCCAGAACCGGCAGCAGCAGGCGGACACGCTGCTGAAGGAGCTCAAGGAGTCGGTCTTGTCTGCGTCGTAAGGCGGGGTGAGGGGGGGGGGACGATAGACTGACACTGGGCTCTGCTTCCGGACCTATTTTTTTTTTTTTTGTATACCCGTCTCTCATCTCTGTCACGTGCATGTCCATATACTGTAAATACATCGCGGAGAGATCCGCTTCATTTCAAAATACTCACTTTGCTACAAAGACGATCCCTTACGGTGAGAAGCTTGAAAGTTGTGTGAAAAAAGAAGAGGAACACGGCACTTGTGCTCTCCACCTGTGCGGCCCTGCCGATCCGCCAAAACGGGTTAGTCTAGCCGTACCACTTACACAAAGTCGCATCATCTGAAGATTCTTCAATCTGCCGGTGAGCAAGTTTGAGCATTTTCCACGAGAATGGCCTCCATCCCACAGAACCATACCAGAGAAAAATACCCGAGTCGGGATGGATTCTGATGGGTTTGTGATTTGCTTCGTCTATTTCCATTTTGTGAAGAGGTGAGAAGAGTCTAAATGCAAACTACGTTGAGCTCAAAACGAACGCTCTTTCGAACCAATGCTTGCCTAATGTGGTCTTTCTACTTTCCTCCCTATTTTGTCTATATTGGTCCCCCCCCAAGGCCGTTTGCAAGGACCGTCACGGCCGCTTTGTCTCTGAAATTCTGGGTATTTTGTTTTTGCTTTTTTGCATCTTGCCATCTAGCCGCAGCAACCCGGGGCCTCCAGGGTGCTGTTTGGCTTGCCAGTAGCCGAACTAAAGACGTTAGAGACGGAAACGGTAATGAAGACAGAAAGGTACAAGGCGGCAGAACTCACTCGCCAATGGGCTCCCAGTTGAAGACGAAGCTGCCGAGGAAGGCGCCGATGAGAATGCAGATGATAAAGTAGCCGTTGTAGTACATGGCCAGCAGCATGACAAAGTAGCCCACGCCAAACTGCAGGACGAAGAGGATCGAGCGCACGATCTGCTGCAGGATGCTGGGCCGGAAGGCGGGCGCGCACGGCGCACACTGGCCGTCCGTGACGACGGGGCTCAGCTGGCCGGCGGCGGCGCGGCTCGCGTCGGCCTTGTCGCCCTTGTCGCCCGCCGCCGTGCTGCCGTACGCACCGCCGTTCGCGGCGCGGTGCTGGCGCACCAGGTAGCGGTCGTACTCGCGGCCGGCACGGCGCAGCATGAGCAGCGACATGGTCAGCAGGACGACGCCAATGCAGGAGCCGGCAAAGACGCCGCGCGAGGTGATTCGCCAGGACCGCGCGATGAAGCACGCGCCCACGGTGTTCCAGTTCCAGAGCATCTGTGGTCTTGTTAGCAGGGGTCCGAGCGTGGGGGCCAACCGAACGCCAAGCGAGGGGGACAACGTGCCGAAATCTTGCAGCTCTTGCCGCTCATGCCACCGCCCATCGAGTGCGAGCCAGCAGCCGCGGCGGTCGGGGTTGCCATCGCGGAGACCAACGAGGTGACCGTTGAGGCCATTGTCATGTGGTCGTGGTTGTGGTGGTCCATGGTGTCTGTAGAACCGTGAAGCGTTGGACTGTCGAGTGGTGACGAGAGGAGATGTGCGACGATGACGAAACGCGTTGATCTGATGGAGGATCCCTGCTGCACTGTCGTCGGCGAACGCCTCTGGCATTATATACGGAGGCCACCTGGACAAAGTACCGGATGCCAAGGTGAGGACAGCTCGGCAACGAGCCCAACCACGCCAGAACCACGCCAGGGCCACGCCAGGGCCCGCAGCGCCATGAAAACGTCCGGCGTGGAAAAACTGGCAAGTCTGAGAAAGATTGGGCACATGAGGCCATTTGCGTGTGGGGATTTTTCGCGGTCTTTGGCACAGAAGCACACTTTTCAGCGAAAAGGGGAACGTATAGCGGCCAGTTGGCGCGGCGTGGCGGTCGTGGCGTGAGCGATTTTGCGGAGACCGGAGCCTTGGACGGGGTCGGAAGGAGGCAAGGGCAAGGGGGCCGGCGAGCTACAAAATGAGCAGGTTTTCGTGGTCGTGCCTTCCGGTTGTGGTATTGTAGTCTAGTCTTGCTCTTTTCGTGTACATAGGACCTTTTTCGGCGAGGGAAGTGCGACCGGTGTGATACGAGGCAGAAAAACGTCAACCATCAACAAAGGCAAGAGCGCGTCCCAATGGAAGGAGCCCCTCGGAAATGTCTTGGGAAAGGGAAAGAACGTCAAAGGTCAGGATGGTTTCAAAAAATCTCCGACTGGATCACAACATTTCTACGTAATTATAACCTGCACAGAGTCTGGCCAGAAGAGTCGACAGGCCAACGCTGAAGAACTTTCGACAAAACCATTCTTCGCCGTACATCGTACTTTGTTCCCATCCCGTCTAATGCGCGCAATCTTGCTCATCCGACAGCAGCCCCAGCTTGCCACCACTGGGACAATGCTACCCAAAAGCCATCCGAAGACACGGCAGGCAAAAAGGCAAGCAGAACACAGGCAAACAGGCAAACAGGCAAACATTGGCAAGCAGCAGCACCCGGTGCCAATCAAAGCTGTCTATTTGCTGTCGTTCCGGCTGGGAAGGATGGCCAGAGGAAGCTGTGGCTGAAAAGACGAGCAGATATCGTGGGGTGCAGCATGGCAGGAGCGTCACATCGTGTCGGCAGGCAGACGCACCGTGCAGCTGTCTGCCATGGTTATCGTCAATATGGCGTCGATAGTATACCACCCTCTCAGGACCCTTGATCGTCGGGTGCCGTGAGGCGTCTGTCACTGACAATGGCAACGTCCATAAAGAAGACGCTCCTGGCAGCTCACGATGCGAGTCGAGGCGGGCAGATCGTTTCCTTGCCTGTTCCTGCTTCTCCATCGTTACGTTCCGAGTTCTTACCGGCCGTCGTTAAAGAAATACGGGCAACTGCCACCACAACACCAGTCATGGCCGCCAACATGCCATCCGTGCAATGGCGGGCCTCGCGCATCGCAACGACGATGATCGTCCTCCTGTCTCGCCTTCACCCGACGGCCGCCTTCAACGCCGGTGCGCTCACTGGGTTCCCCGTGAACAACTACGACCCCTACTGCGCCATGGCATGCGTCCGTTCGCTCAACGGCCTGATGCTTGGCTGCTCGAGCACGATGGGCAGCGGCGGCATGGTCGGCATGATGGACTTTGCGACGTCTTCCGCTTGCTGGGCCAGCGACACGCCCTATCTGACGAGCCTGGCCTACTGCATGACGGCCCAGTGCGCCCTCGACGAGTTCAGCCGCGGCGAGGCGATTCCGGCGTCCAAGTTCGAGTGGTTCTGGGAGACGGAGGCGACGGGCCAGATCACGGCGGGCATGCCGATGGTGACGCCCAAGTGGACGTACGCCCAGGCGCTGGTCGAGGCGCAGGCGGCCGTGTCGAACACGTCGGCCCGCGGCGGCCTGCCGACGCTCGCGGCCGACGCCAAATGGCTCAACACGACGTCGTTGGTGTCGCCAGCCGTCTACCGCTCGCAGTGGAACGTTCTCGTCGCCGTGGAGGAGGAGACGATCAAGGAGAACCGGTACGGCATCGTCTTGCTGTCTGTTGGCGTGCTTCTGCCCATCGTCTGCACGGCCGTCGCCAGCAGCAGCCTGGTGCCGTCCCCTGTCCACCGGCTCGTGCACCGCCTCAAGCCGCACCTCGTCTGGCCCAGCACCATTGGCACGTACAACGTGCGGCCCCTGCCCTGCGGCCTCGGCAACGCACCCACGCGCGGCCAGGCCCTGTACATCGGCCTCTTTGTCGCGCTCAACGTCGTCCTGACGTCGGTCAACTACCGCGCGCGCGAGCCCAGCGCCTGGTTCCTCAGCACGAGCCGCGAGATCGCCGCCTACGTCCTGTACCGCACGGGCGAGCTGGGGTACATCCTGCTGCCGCTGGTATTCCTGTTTGGCTCCCGCAACAACTTCCTGCTGTTCGTCCCCGGGGCCGCCGGCTGGAGCCATGCCACGTACCTGGTGCTGCACCGCTGGGTGGCGCGCGTGTTTGCGCTGCAGGCCATCGTGCACTCGGTCGTCGGGCTCGTGCTGTACAAGCTCAACGGCACGTACGACGCCGAGTCGGTCAAGCCCTACTGGATCTGGGGCATCGTGGCCACGGTCATGGTGGTCCTCTTGACCGTGGGGCTGAGCGGGCCCTACGCACGCACCTACGCCTACGAGCTGTTCCTGGCCGCCCACGTCGTGTTCTCGGCGCTGCTCATCGTCGGCTGCTGGTACCACGCGTACGACCTCTACAAGTTCTTGGGGGGCGTTGTGGACTTTCTCTACGCGGCCGTGGCCGTGTGGTTCTTTGACCATGCCCTCCGTGTCCTGCGCGTGGTCGGCCTGCTCGGCGCGCGGCGGGCACGCGTCACGGATCTCGGCGGCGACAGCGACATTGTCCGCGTCGACGTGCCCGGGGTGCGCTGGACGAGCTTTGACGCGCTGGGCAAGCACGTCTACGTGTACATGCCGACGCTGACGCCATGGCGGCCGTGGGAGAATCATCCGTTCTCGATTGTGCCGACGGCGCTGGTGGGGGGTTCCGGCCACGGACCGTCCGCTCGTGGCCCGCGTGGCTCGCGTGGCAGCGACGACATTGAGAAGGCGGGTGGCCGGGTCCAGACAGTGGCGGTAGACAGCGCGTCGTCGTCGTCGCCGTCCCCGTCGCCGTCCCGGTCGGCTGCGTCGGCCAGCTCTGTGTCCGACACCGCCGGCGTCACGCTCTACATCCGCCGCGCCCACGGCGCCACGCGCCGCCTCACTGCCCACCCGTCGCTGTTTGTGCTGCTCGAAGGCCCCTACGCCAACACCGGCACGGCCACCGCGACAAACGCGCTCCTGCGCTGCGACCGCCTGCTGCTCATCGGCGGCGGCATCGGCATCACGGCGCTGCTGCCCTACCTGGCGTGCCACGCGAATGCCAAGCTGGCCTGGAGTCTGCGGGCGGCGGCGCGGCCCCTGCTCGACGACCTATCGGCACTGCTGGCGTCGCGCGGCGACGTGGACGACGACATCCGCGTCGGCCGCCGCCTGGACGTGGAGCCGCTGCTGGCCGGCGAGGCCGGTGCCGGATGGGGGCGTGTTGGGGTGGTCGTGTCTGGTCCCGGCGGGCTCTGCGACCGCGTGCGGGCCTGCGTTGTGGACCTGGCCAAGGCGACGCCCCGGACGACGTTTGAGCTGGAGGTGGAAGCCTACTCGTGGTAGACGGGAGCGACGGGCGACTTTCGTGAGCGATTCGTCATGTTCACAGCAAATGTACGGAGAATTCCGTAGCAGGTCTTAAAATAGACTGGGCTCTTTGTCCCTATTTGCCCTCGTGACGGAACAGCCAGTTGTGTTGCACGCCGTGGGGTTGGACAGGCAGGACTGACGCTTGTGTTGGCAAAAGTAGAACGGCAAATGACTTAGCCATACGGCAAAGACAGACGAGACATGCTATGGTCCAACTTGCGTATATCCTCTGTTCCTGCCGTGATCAGCGAGGCACTGCCATGGCAATACGATATAAGGATGTCGTTGTCAGCCACCGCCCGTGGTTGGTAAGACATTCCCGACAGTCCCAGGAGATGCTGTGCCATTTTGTCGAGGGACAAAGAACATGCACCAAACGGGTGGCTCGGAATGGCGACAAAGGACCCTCTGCGGCAGAGACAGACGCCCGGCAATCTTATCTCATCCAGCCCTTGACTCTCGTATGTGGTCAGCCCGGTTTGTCTGAACACTCTGCTGAGCAAGCACGACGGTGAGTCTCCGTCTCTCGTTGAAGGCAAACAATGCGAAGTGCTCCGCCTGCTTTCGTGGCAATGTCATCTTTGGCGTTGTGCCCTACGAAGTATGTTGTCTACAATGTACGATGTACGGAGTATGTTCTCGACCGCTGACCGGCTTTTGTTCTGTCGGTTAGGCCCATACTTTGTCCCTGTCTATCCCCTTCTCTTCTTTAGTCTTGTCCGGTTCCGGCATAGCCAGGGCCTTGGCTGCTTCCAAGCGCCAGCTTGTTTAACCTTTGACGCCGGTTCGTTCTGTAGGGCCGATCAAGCTGCGCTTCGTATGTCGTACCGAGCCATTCATCCAGCCTCGTCGAATGTTCTTCGTCGGCCGTCGTCTGCGTTTCTTCATTCGATTTTTCTTCTTTTTTTTTTCTCGCCTCCCGCCGCGATCATTTTCATTACCAATCCCAATGCGGCCGGTCAGCGCCTACAGGCAGGCGAAATACAAGGGAAGGATGCAGCGACTGGCCATCGTGGCGGGTCAGCATCGGTGAGAACTCCCAGCAGCCGTCAGCACTACGACGTATGCAGGCCCATACTGCTCCGCCCATGCCCAGGCCAGAATAAAATAAGGATATCCGATGGGGTAGAAGGATGGGAGGATGGGAAGGCAAGTGGGAAAGCCATTTGCGACTGTGATTTGTCGTTGGACGTCCTTTTCGCAGGCATTGCAAATCATGCAAATTGACTACCAAGACTTCAATGTCCTCTCCTCAACCACCTCCACTCTGGATTGCCATCCTGGACATCCTCGACATCCTCGACTCGAATCCCCTGCCATCCTGCCAACAGTCCTCGGCTGCATGCTGCACTGCACTGTGCAAGCTGTTGGTGTGATTCGCCTGGGATGCGCCGGTCGACGGCGATCTTTGCCCTGCCGGGTCTGATTGTTGTGCTTTCTGTCCATCTGCAGTCGCCATCAGTCGCTTGTCCGTACAGCCCGTCGTATCCCATCCCCATCACGCTGCAGCTGTTTTGTCTGTTGGAACGGCGTGTTCCGTCCTCGACTGCCGCCTCACCGCTCGATTCGCCCTTTCGGGCCATGTGTTGAACCGCACAAATCCCGTTGTACAAAGTACATATCGTATAGCATGCACGTCGGTATAGCCACCCCTCCTGTGATCCTTGCGTGGCCCGCAAAATCGGCCAACAAGCCTCACCCGGCGTTCGCGGCTTGGTTGTGTTGCGCCATCGTCTGTTTGGCCGAACTTGGAGAGCTGTCTTCGCTGTGATGTTCGACGTTCGACTGCTACGACGTACGACGTACTCTGCCTCTTTGACAGAATTGTCGCCTCTCTTTTGCTTCCTTTGCAGTCCTCCCATTTGAGCTCCTCCCCATCTCCTTCGATCCTCGTCTTGCCGCGCAACGCCATCCACACCTGTCAGCCCCATCCCATCAGCAATCAGCTATCAGCTGCCACCCCGGCGAAAAAAGAGGATTCCCGCAGTTCGCGTTTCCCTGTTCCTTGGCTCTTGGCCTCGAGTCGGGATTCGTCGTGCTCGCGGGTTACATTGCTTGCCATTCGGGCGGCTGGTCCTCGCGCCTCAGCCGTGCGACTGTCACTGCGAAGACGACGTTTGTCTGCTGGGCATTTGCTTGCGCTTGGCATTTGCGCCTCTTCGTTTCTGCGCTTTTCATTTCTGCATGTTTACGCAGGTTGGTCTCCACCGATCCTCTACACCCCTACGAAGTACAGCAACAACCAACAGTCGCGCTCGTGTCTTCGTTTGTCTCGTGGCTCACATGGTTTCTATGGGCTCCCTTCTTTATTAGCTCTCACTGCTCCAACCCCATATTTCTTTGTTTCCCGAATCTCTTTTTTGTTTCTACGTCTTTTCGTTTCGTTTCATATTCTGACCTCTGTTTCTTTTCTTTTTTGTTTCGTTCTTTATCTCAACGTCTTTGACCTCCTTTCGTCGACCACCATCTCATGTCGCCCTCGCTATAAGCGAATAAACAAATAAATCAAACCTGCATTATTTTCTACAGAATGATATAACCCCGACTTCGACCCGACTTTACCGTGAGCCGTCCTTTGGCTGTCTTGAGCTGTTCTTCACTCCATCTCTCTCCAAGGGCCCGAGAAACAAAACAACATCGACATCTCCGCGTAGACAAATAGTCAACACCCACCACAACCCTTTTCCTCGACTCACAATCTTACTCTCAACCCCCTATCCGCCACAATGACCGCCCCGTCCGTCGCCCTCGTCGTGTCGCTGGCACTCCTCACCGCCGACGCCGTCATCGAGCTCGGCTTCATCACCAGCATGGTGTCGTACCTCCATGCCGGTGCGCCCTCTGGCACCCTCGTCGTCAACACGCCGCCCGCCGCCGCTGCCACATTCGGCCGCGCGTCGACCTACGAAATCGACGGCAAGCCCCTCCACATGCTCGTCAACCAGGGCCACACCAGCAACGGCGCCGCCGGGTCCGCCGTCGTGCTCATCGGCATCGTCGGCGCCCTCGCCCTCTATGCGCGCGCCAAGCTGCCCGGCCGCCCGCTCACCAAGTTCCTCTACGGCGCCTGGATGGTCTTCCAGATTCCCACCTTTCTGCTGACCCTCTCCGCCCTCGGCTACACCTTTGCCGTCACCAACCAGCACCGCGGCCAGACCATCGACCAGGCCGTGGCCTACGCGACGCAGCCCGGGCCCTACGCGCTCGACCAGTGGACCCCGCAGAACTGGTTCGCCGCCGTCCTGGCCCAGCTCGACTTGGCCGACCCGGCCGTGGCCGCCGACCTGGCCCGCCACCTGCGCATCATGCGCGGCTGGCAGTACAACCTGATCCTGCTCTTCCTCGTGCAGCTGGCCGAGACCGTGCTCGCGCTCGTCGACTGGTGGGCGTGGCGCCAGAACGGCGGGCACCAGGGCCACCTCGCGGCCGCGGGCGGCCACGGCGGCGAAAAGCAGCACTACGCCAGCCAGGGCGACTACACCAATGGGAACGACGGCCACAGCCACGGCCACGGCGTCAACTACAGCCAGCTGCAGTACGAGAACCCAGTCTACGACGACGAGAGCAAGAACAACGCCTACAACAACGGCAACAACCAGCACCAACAAGGCTACAGCGGCGGGAACAGCACCCAAGGCCAGCAGTTCGTGTAGACTGTTGCTAATTCCCTCTTCCTTCGTCGACCTTGTCTTCTTCTTCTTTTTCTTCACACTTTTTCGAATTTACGACATCGAGACGATATATCTACTACGGGGGAATGTCCGGAAAAGACGTTTCCCCCGTGGCAATCGGCGTTGGGGTTTCTCTCTTTTTGTCTCCCTTTTCTTGGCGCGGCCCTGCGATCCTTCCTTTGTAATTTTAATGAATATATTGCACCTTTCCAACATGTCACTCTCTTATCTCATTTGTCCCTCATACCGTCGTGGCTTGAGCCATCTACAACTACTATAGCTGCCATTTCCCCTGGGCGCGGCACAACTATGGACGTTTCTCCCGGCTGTTGCCATTCGACTTCAACCGGTGCCCGAAGGATGAGAACGGCATGCGCTTATTGGGATCTGGCCTAAAATAGTAACGTGGAAGGAAAGAGAATACGAGAGTATATATAAGTAGATCGATATATAGAAAGAGAGAAAATAAATACAGCAAGCCTTGCATATACAACCATTCGCTCCAACACACACATGCAATCAACCGTAAGTACAGGCATAAGCTCTTCCCAGTTTCATATCGTCGCTGCAGTCGTTTCTGTCGTCATCGTTTGCTAGCCAGTGCCTGACTCAAGCTGTAGCGGGCACGTCCGGGACGGCCGTCGTTGCCGTGTCTGCTGTTTCCGCCGTGGCCTCCGGTGCAGTCGTGGCCTCCGTCGTCGCGGCCTCCGTCTTGGTGTCCGTCTTCGTGTCCGTCTTGGTCTCCGTGGTCTCCGTGGTCTCCGTCGTGGTCTCCGCGGCAGGCGCAGTCTTGGGCTTGTTGCCCCAGGTCATGCTGACCTCAATGTACGCGTGGATCGACGTGTCGAGCAGGTCCCGCCGCACCTCGGCCACAAACGCCCGCGTGTCCTCGAGCGACCACCCCAGCACGCCGAGCAGCTTGAGCGACAGGCCCTCCATGCCGTTCAGCAGGTCCTGCTGCACGTACGCGCCCAGCGTCTTGTAGTACGAGCCCTTGGGCCACGGGCTCACGGGCCAGTAGAACTTGCGCTCCACCACGTTCTCGAACCCGGCCTCCGTCATGAAGCGCGGGTAGTGCTTCACGTTCGTCCAGGGCCGGCCGGACCGCTCGGCGCCCTCGGTGATGAGGTCGATCCACCGCTTCAGCGCGCAGTCGGGTGGCGGCGGGCTGGCAAACTTGAGCGGGAAGTTGCCGTCCTGCAGCTCGAGGATGCCGCCCGGCACGAGGTTGGCGTACACCGAGTTGATGACCGTGGCCGGGTTGCGGAAGCAGCTGATGAGGGCGCGGCCGTGGATGTAGTCGAACGGCTGGTCAAACGTCCACTCATCCTCGGCGTCGTCGACCTCAAACGTACAGTTGGGCGGGATGCTAGCCGTCGGTTAGTGGGTGGCGCTCACAGAAAGACAACGTGGAAGCAAGACAAGAGTCATACAATTCAGGCTGGATCGGGCTCAAATCTGTGCCGATAACCTGCGACTCGGGGAATTCGATGGCTGCACGGTTAGCTGGGGAAGAACGAAGGAGTGTGTGTATCTGTGAGAGAGAGAACGTACCAAACTCAATCGCCCAGATGCCGGTGCCCGTGGCCACGTCCAGCACGCGCTTCGGCTTGTCAATCGGCGCCAGGTACGACTTGCCGTGGGCCATCAGCAGGAAAATGGCATGCTGCAGGTCCAGCCGCGCCTGCTCCTGGATGTCGTTGGGCAGCGGGTACTTGCCCTCCTTGTACCGGTGGTACGTCCGCCCGTTCTCCTCGACATAGTCGTACATGCTGGAGCGCAGCGACGTCGTCGTCGACTTGAGGATGCTCGACGCGCGCTCGCTGTCGTACAGGCTGTCGACGTCGTCTCGGTCGCCGCCGCCGACGCTGCCGCCGTCGGCCGTGCCGCTGCCGCCGACACCGTCGCTGCTGCTGTCGTCAATGGCGGGCACGGACGGTGCGCTGCCGTCGCCCCACGATATGAGGGACAGGCGGCTGGCCATGGGGACGTGGTCCGTGGCGCGCTCCTCGCCACCGTCGCCATTTTCCTCTCCATCGGCAGCGGCAAGGTCGTCCACCTCCGGCAGTGCTTCCACGACTTGAGCGGGCGCAGGCTCTGACGCGGGGGCGGTTGCGACCTCAGTCGTGATTTTGTCGGCCTGATCGGCCTGGTCGGCCTTGTCGGCCTTGTCGGTCGCAGGCGCCACCGTTAATAGTTGTGCGTCGCCGGGCATCGTGTTGCCTGTGTGGAGATCCCTGACGTTGTTTGTGTTTGTGTCGTTTTGTGTTCCTTCCCACGCTGCTTCTGTTTCTGTTTCTCCTATTTCTCTAACTTGCTGTGCAACACTGTTTGCCAGAGAGGGAAAGAACAATGGAGGTAAATCACGGCATTCGGAAGGCAGGAGGGGGTTACAAAAACCAACATGGGGAGCGACCAACAGCAGGAACGACCGGCGCAAACAATGGGCCCCCAACCCACCATTGTTCTCCAAAATGCCCGCCGTCAGTATCGAGCAAAAAAGGGGTGTTTTGCGCACTCCAATGACCCTGGCTCGACGTTCGCCTGACCACTAATACAACACGCATATGTACGTCTTACACCATGGCCCACTGTACGTTGCATCGCGGGATGTTCCTTGCCCCGGAGAACAACGGGCAATCTCTCAAAACAGACATTGGCCATCCACACATATTCTGCAAAGCCAGGCCGTCTGTCCCACGAACCAATGCGCTGGGGCCTTCCCGTCGTCTGGAATACTCTGACGGGCCGTCCCAAACACAATAAGAAGAAGGAAGGGTACTGAAAGAGACGTTGAAAAAAAACATACTGAGAAAGTCGCTGAAAGTCGCTGCAAAAACAGACAGAGTATCTCCACTTGGCTGCGCATTTGCTTACAGGGAGAAGACACGCACAACGGCAGGCACGCCCATCACACGTCTGCTTGCGCCCGTCGCATCGCACTTGCCCATTCAGTCCTTCTCCTTCAAGACACGCCTGCCCCCCACGAGAGACAAAAGGAGGGGCATCCCGTCATTTTTGCCAACTTCATGCGACCGCGGCCCAACCATACTATTTGGCCGCTCTTTCCTATCTGTGTCTAGCGGTGCTCGGTTTTGTGGGCTTTGTCCTTCCGTCAACTTCCTCCGAAAGATCGGACGAGAAGACAGCATTCGGACAACTCTTCGTTTCTGGTTTCGCTATTCCAGTCTATCGATTCCCTCCGGCCGTTGCAACGCACACTCACGACACACAACGCACAATGCATATCCACGTCCTGTCCCTGTCTCCACCACAGGCCGCGCAGTATTTCCAGAGCCATTTGCGGGCACTTCCGTAGCGCTCGCTCCGGCCTTCCTGACAAGGATAGGAGTAGACAAATCGAAAAGACGAAAAAACACACGACTGTCAGACGGCGAGAGACAGACGACAACTGTCCTAAGCGCCCAGAGAACCGGGGAAGCACTGCCGCCCGCCGCCATGGTGAGAGCTAGCGACGTAGTGCGGTGGATCAGGCCAATGGTGCCCGAGAGAAATGGCTGCGATGGCGAGGGGAAAGAAGGAAAGAAAAAGCAGAGAAGAAAACAAGAGGAAAAGAAAACAAGAAGATCAAGGCGTGGGCAAGACTTGGCCAACATACCACCGCACGTTGTGGCGGACGGCTGCATGCCGTGCATATCGCAATCGTTGTCCCACGTACACCGCCTTTGCGAGTCTGCACAGCGTTATGCGTCCTAACGGCAGGTGATGGGATGGTGCACAGATCAGCATGCATGGACAGGACCACTGACAGGACGACAGGACTGTGTCACTCCGTTTACTCCGGATTACCGAGCAGGGTTGGAAGAATTAGGGGGACGACTGCCCATATGATTCGCAAAATTCCGTCGTGCTTCTCGCCAAATCGCCATATGATCCGTCGTCGCCGTCGTTGCCGTCGTCACTGCCTCGTGCTACGTATTTTATCGTCCAACGGGGTAACTATGGAAAACAGGAGATGCCCATTCTGCTATTCAAATGTAAGACTACAAATGCACCAAGGCACCGAGCCACAGCCATCGAGCCGCGCTACCCCAAAAAGTTGCGCACGTTGCCGCCAATGTTCTTCAGGTCGAGCAAAAAGGTGTCGTGGCCAAACATGCTCTGCTGCTCGCTGAGCTCGTAGTGGCTGACGTTGCGGTTGCCGGCCTTCTTCAGGGCCTCGGCGACCTCGTACTGCTGCCACGCCGGGAACAGAATGTCGCTCGCGACGCCCATCACGAGCGTCGGGTGGTTGCGCAGCACCGCCAGGCCCTTGACCAGATCCTCGGGCGGCTGCCAGCTGGGCGTGCCGGGCATCATGGACGCGACGTGGCTGTCGGCGTCGGCGTCGGAGTCCAATGGCGCAGAATTGAGGGCGGCTGCGTCTGCGGCCGACGGCTGTCCGGCCTCGGGCTGCTCTTCGTACGGCTTGTCGGGGAGCGTAAGGGAGCAGACGGCAGCGGCGGCGGTGGCCGCGGTGGTGGCAGTGGATGCCACCTCTGCCTCCTTCTGCTCGCGCTCCTGCCGCCGCTGCGCCGACCGTGCCTGGTGGGCCGCGCCCAGGTCAAACAGGTCCATCGCCTTGCTCACATACAGCAGGCTGTTGGGGTCGTACGTGAGGCAAAACTTCTCGCCGGCATGGTCCAGGTACGTCTCGATCAAAAAGTCCGGGCACAGCGCCGGCGGCTTGCTGGGGTCCGCGCGCCGCCGCCCGAACCGCTGCTCCCACTCGGGGCCCGACCGGTACGTCACCGTGGCGATCTCGCGCGCCAGCTTCATGCCCGCGTGCGGCGGCACCCGGCCGTACCCGTAGTAGAAGCCGCGGTTCCAGTTGGGGTCCATCATGAGCACCTGGCGCTGCGTGTGCCGCATGGCGATGCTGTACGGGTGGCTGCGCGCGCAGCCGCTGATGGACACGATCTTGCCCACGCGGTCCGGGAACAGCACCCCCGCCGCCAGCGACTGCATGCCGCCCATGGACGAGCCGACCGACGCGTACAGCCGCTGCACGCCGAGGCCGTCCAGCAGCCGGAACTGCGCGCGCACCATGTCCTCCATGGTCAGGATGGGGAACCGCGTGGCGTAGTGCGAGCCGTCGGCCGGGTCGATGCTGCTGGGCCCCGTCGATCCGTAGCAGCCGCCGAGCACGTTGGTGCAGATCACAAAGTACTTGTCCGTGTCGAGCGCGAAGCCCGCGCCCGGCCCGATAAACTTCTCCCACCAGCCGGGCGCCGGGTTGATGTCGGTCGAGTGCGCGTGCGACGACGCCGACAGACCGGTGTGCAGCAGAATGGCATTGGACCGGTCGGCGTTGAGCGTGCCCCAGGTCTCGTAGGCAATATCGAACTCGCGCAGCACGCCGCCCCAGTCGAGTCGCAGGGGCTCTTCGCAGTGGTAGCGCAGCGTGGCGCCCGACGTGTAGTTGGGCTCGGGTCCGCTCTCGGCGGCTCTTGGCGACTTCGTTGTTCTTGTTCTTGTTGTTTCCGTTGTTTCTGTTGTGGCCGTCTGCTGTTGCTGCTGCTGCTGCTGGCGCTCCGATTGCAGCCGCTGCGACCGGTCCTCCAGAGCGTCGAGGCAGGGAAACGCCATGGCCGGGTTGGACGCTCCACTTCGCCGAGCCGCGGTCATATGTAATGCGCGCCGCGGCGAACGCTGTGAGGAAGAGATGCCAAGCAAACCCGTCGCAGCCGGCCGTTGGGTGCAAAAGGAGCGTCGCACAATCTGCGACGGTACTTCTACGGCTAGCCGCGTGCCTGAGCGCAAGCCCGCACCGGCGAGCGACTGAGCAGCCTTCATGGCGGGTGAGCTGCGAAAGAGCCCTTCAACGGGAAGCGTTCGTGATGTTCGCCGAACTCGGATGTTGATAAATGTGTGTGATAACGTATTGGTAAAGACAAAAAAATAGAGGTCAAATATCAACGTTAAATGTTATAAACCAACAGTCTGTTTCTGAAAATGAGCACAAAACTGTCCAGAGGGTCCACAAGCGACAGCCGGTGTTGCGTTGTCATGAAGTAAGGCACGTCAACATTCGGAATGTCGAAAAACGGCCCGTCGGCTGCAACCACCAGTCCCACTACTGTGAGCCGCCCTCGCCCCAAAACGGCAATCGTCTGGACCGGCCCAGAGCCAGCAGATGCGATCACGGAATTTCACGTGATATGCCTGCCCACTTATCACGTGGCATTGTCCAGAGGAAGAAACTGGGCTGCCTAGAATACAGGTCTTATCGACAAGAGCAGCCGGTTTGCTGCACTTACAAGCTGTGATGTCATTGGCCCCGGTCGCTCTCCCGCCTGAACCACAGTGGTGCAGCACGACAGGGTGCGTTGTTCCTTCCGCAGCAGTTACGCCCCCCCTCTCGATTCATGACGTGGTGCAGTCCAACTGAGTACAACGGGAGCCTTGCCTGGGAGACATACTAAAGCCCTGTAAGACCGGCCTCTGCAATTGGACCGAAACACCCAAAACGTGTCAACAGTATAAACAAGACCATCGGCATCACCAAAACACCAAAACACCAAAACACTGGATCCCACGCACACGACGTAGTCACACCGGAAGAAAGAACCACCGCGCACAATCATGTTTTCCGCTGCGCGCACCATCTGGCAGAACCTCAGCGACGGCAGCTGGTCCTTGCCGGCCGGCGGCGGCGTCGATAGCGATCACCGCAGCCGGGGCGATGGCAGCTCGACGGGAAGTGACGACAGCGACGACAGCGACGGCTACGACGACGATGACGACACCCAGTCCTACGGCGGCTTCTATGAGCCCTCCTTTGCCGACGTCCTCGTCGCCAAGGCCATGCTGCAACGCGCGGGCCACCTGCCCCTGGAGCTCGTCGACGACATTGTCGACTACGCAGAGTACTGGCCGCACACGCACGCCGAGGCCGATTACGCCCAGGAGACGGGCAACGGGCTCGTCATCCCGCCGCGCAGCTTCCGCAACGACGGAAACAACAAGTTTCTGCTGCGGACGCTGCCGCTGGGCTTCCGGCGGCCTCCTGTGCCGGGCGGTCGTGGCGCTGGTGGCGAGGACGGGCCTTACTCGAATGCCTACAGCACTACGGAGCCAGTACCGCGACCATACCGCAATGTGGACGGCCACGGCAACGAGCATGGGAACAACAACAGAATCGAAAACGACGTCGATGGCGGCGTGATCTGCTCCGACGACGACGTCCGCGCGTGGTTTCCGGCCGGCCAGGCACCACCACTCGAGTACCCGTGCCGCAAGATCGTCTTTACGCTCACCAGCCACGACCAAGGCTGGGCCAACAACCAGCGCGACCGGGGCACCTACAAAGGGTCCTATTCGTGGTTTGACGTCGGACTCGAGCGCTACGGCGTGCCGGCGGGCAGCAAACCCGAGTCGAGCAACGACGGCCAAACGAGCCAGACGGTTCCAGACACGGTCAAGTCACAAACGATGCCCGCCACAGCAGCGCTCTACACACTTCGTCCCGACGTCGTCGAAGCGCCCCCGCAAAACGCCGACCCGCAGCCCGCCAGCGCCTCGTCCCCGCCCGACCAAAAACGCTACCAGTTCTCGTTTCCTCTCTTGCCGGGCGTCGACCGCCTGCAGTCCAACGTCGTGGCCATGCGGGCGTGGACCGAGCACAAGATTGTCTGGTCGTGGACCGACGGCATGCCGGACGCCGATGGCCCGGCGGCGGCGTCGGCCGCAAGACACAGCGAACCACCGCCCGCCCCCGGCACAGACACCAATGGGCCCGACGACGAGGACGAGGACGAGGAGGAGGGCGATGGTGGCCCCACGGACAGCGAAGACGACGTGCACCCTCTTGAGAAACTGGGCCGTGGTGCCGAGACGGGCGATGGCGCGTTTGTGCGAAACCTGCGTGTGGGCGATGTCGTGACGCTGTGGGCCAAGGCGCGCTTCCCCGGCTGGGTCAACATTGTCCAGCGCGCGCAGATTGACGTCTACTGGGCGGTATGAGAACGGTGCTTCATTTTAGGTCTGCTTTGTGTTTTGAGTTTCCTTGTAATGGTTGGTATATAGCTTTCTTCACCTGTAGTGATTGTAACGCACATGGTCGTTGTCATATGACAGCGGCGTTGGAATTCTTCCAGATATTTTTTTTTTTTTTTTTAAAAAAAAAAAAAAAAAAAAACATAATGAGTTTCATATTTCCTTTTCGTTGAAAATTTCACTGAAAATAATGCAAAATAATAGTATATTTATACGTAAAAACTATGTTACGCATATTATTATTATTATTATTATCCGCCTTTCTCAGCCACTCCTGACTATTGGCGACTAGCTAGACAGAACCCTCTGG